>CAWUFW010013530.1:0-470621 GCA_963921515.1 Calotriton arnoldi
ATGGAAGAAAATTGGAAACCAAAATTAAAAATTTTGTGGCAAGTCAAGTATCATCATCATCACTTTATTTCGATCGTAAGAGATCATAAAAGTACACAGCACATACATTATACGATAAAAGAGGGTCAAATAGATAAACATAAATAAGATCATTTCATATAAAAATTTGTATAAAAACATAAATTAATAGGAAGTTTCATCATAAGGTGCTTACTGTGCTCTTAATCTGCAGTGCATATCGATTTTTTTAGACAGGTCAAGGCCCATCATAAAGTGCATTTTGTTCGTTTTATCCACAGTGCATGCCAATATCTGGACAAACCAAAAACCACAACTCTGCATGTATCCGTACTCAAGATTCTTAGCACCTCTAGATAGTGGCCAGGGCCAACTAGTTTGCAAAGTGGTATTATCCATTTTTCCCTGAGAGATTTGTAATTAGGGCAGAAAAAAAGCAGATGCACAATAGATTCAGGGCTTGCGTTACAAGCAGGACAGAGATCATCAATGAGAACATCCTTACACCAATTTTTACAAAAAAGTTTCGTAGGTATGGTCTTGTACCGAAACTGAAAGAATAGTTTTCAGGCCAGGGGAGGGACAATTTCATCCAGTGTGTCCTCAAAACAGAGGACACATTTAAAATTAAGAAATTTGGTAGTCAGATGGCCCTCTGCTTTTGTCAGGACTTGCAATAATATTACTTCCCAAAACCTTTCCTTCAACTTCAATCTGGATACAGTTGCCAGGCTATCTGGGTCAGACCAGAACTCCTCCATCCCAAGCCTCCCCAGTTGCTCTTTTAGTACTCTAAACCAGGGAATGGAGGTAATCGACGGAGACTTTAATAACTCAGAGAGGGACTCCCGGTATGGCAAAAGTTCATCCACTGTCCACAACCTGTGCCAAAACATCAAGAGTTTATAGCTTACTTTATGTGCCAGCTGCCTTTGCGCGAGATCCAAGTATAGTGGCACCAGCGGGGTGCTAGCAGGTAAGTCTACCAAGGATCTGAGGAAGCGATTTTCGATTGTGGACAGACAATTTGTCAAACCTGTGCCCCACAGTTCGGCCCCATAGAGGGCACCACCTAGTACTTTTGTGTTATAAATTTCCAGAGTGGGTGCAAGCTGTCTTGATAATGTTTTCCTGTGTATTTTGGTAATATTTGCGGTCTGATGTATAAGTTGCATCTTCACCTTCTCAATATGTGCCGCCCAATTTATTGTTGGAGTCAGGCGAATGCCCAAGTAATCAAAGGCATCGACACGCTCCAGATTACTGTTACCAACTAACACAGGTCTTTTGCTGGGCTTAGCCACTCCTTTTCTAAAAATCATATATTTGGTTTTAGATTCATTTAACACCAGCCCTCGCTCATTACAAAACTTGATAAAATCATTTAAAAGCTGCTGTAATCCCTGCAGCGATTTTGAGATTAAAAGTGTATCATCGGCAAAAAGGAGAGCAGGCACTCTTTTTCTGCCGATTTTAGGGGCATCGCACCCATCTCTATCTAAAAAATTAAAAACATTGTTAATAAAAAGAATGAAAAGTGTGGGGGCAAGGACACAGCCCTGCCTTACTCCACACTGGACCGGGAAGGGATCTGTAACTTGATTACTCTCCCCCCACCTCACCTGTGCTGTGTTTGATGAATGTAATCTAATTAAAACATCTAAGAGATTCATTGGTATGCCCTGCTTCTTTAGGACCCTCCAGAGGTTTGTACGCAGGACTAGGTCAAAGGCAGACCGTAAATCTATGAAAGTCACATAGAGCTTTCCTCCCTTAACTTGCACTTACTTCCAGTAAATGCACAGCAGACGGAAAGTTTGGTCCAGGGTGCTAGTTTTGGCTCGAAAACCTGCTTGAAAGTCACTCAGGATATTGGACTCTGTAATCCAGTCCTGTATCCGGCCTAAGATTTGCTTGCAAAAGATCTTCTGCAGGGAGTTGATAAGACTAATTGGCCTATAGCTGGATGGCCTCGCTCTGTCCCCCTTTTTATAAATTGGGACAACCTCAGCATTTTTCCACGAGGGAGGGATAGGAGTACCTCTGAGGATTGAGTTAGTTAGTAGGTTTATGTAGGATCCCCAGAGTGCTACATCTTCCTTATAGAGATCATTGGGGATTCTATCTGGTCCGGGGGCACAGGCCGAAATGCAAAAGCGAATTGCTACTTGCGTTTCTTCTATGCACCCTGCTGGACTGGTCTCTGATGTATGCTGTTGCTTTCCTTCTTTTGAGGATTTTCCGGGTGGCCTAGCAATTCCCTTATCTCTTTATATAAAAGCTCATGGCTGGAGCCTAATATCTCCAAAACATTCTGAGTGGTAGAGCTAGCAAATTCCTCAAGTAGCAGGCAAACCTTCCTCTTGACTACACCTAGTGCCCCCGGGTGAGCCTCCACCCAGTCCCATCTAATTGCCCTCTGGTTATCGGTAATTGTTAAAGTACCTAAATCTGGACAGCCCATTTTAGCAGGCCCAACAGTGGTCTGCTTGGTAAAAGTAAGAGCTAGGGCATTGTGGTCACTATCAACCACTGCCATATCTGTAACTGAGTGCCAGTGATTTAGAGATACTAGGCAGTAATCTATCCTGCTTTCGTGGCCTGGCCTGTTGAAGGTGAGATCCCCATTTGGGTCAGAAGTTGTCCTTCCATTCGTGGCTCTCAGGTCATGCTGCATTGTGAGTGCCATCATCTGGGCACCTCTCTTGGTCCACCTTACTAGGGGAAGATCTAACTGAGGAATTTGCCACTCTCTGTCCCATTCATGGGTCAAATCTGGGGGAATCGGGGCAAGCGGTTCAAAAGTACAATTAAAATCACCCGCCACTAGTACAGGGATGTTATCTGTGTAGTGTGACAGGGCAAGATCTAGGATGTGCAATGTGTTAGTTTTCTCCTGGGCCCTCTGCACTCTGTTGTAGACATTAAACATCCTAATTTTTGATCCATTGTAAAATGTAAGCTCTAGTGCAAGTATATCCTGAGAGTCCACATACAGGAGTTTGACTTTAGACCCTAGGCCAATTTTCACCCATACTACTAGCACTCACGAGGCTCTACCCAGCTCTTTTCTTGTCGCATTAATGGCATAGGTGGAAAAACCACTTCTGTGCGGACATTGGAGGCTCCAGGTTTCTTGAAAAAAAATTACATCAAAGGGATCTACAACGGAACACCATTCTGGGTCCACCATTAGCTTGGAGATCCCAGCCACATTCCATACCAGTATCCTTAAAGAGTGGTTTACCAAATCTCCCCCTTCTATGTCTTCTACATCCCCCAGAGATGGAACAGCCACAACACCGTTTCCCACAAAAGGAACGATCTCACTGTTCACCTCAGGCTCTGTAACTACAACACATGATGGAGGGATTATTATTGGGGGGGACTAGTGTGTGGCGTCACCGGGGGACTTAAGAATCCTCGCCTGTTTGCAGGTGTCGTCTGCGCCCCATAGAGAGGTCAACTATACCCTCCCAAAACACCCATATGTGGTGGGGGCAACCCTGTTGGCGCTAGCCCATTTGTTGGAAAAAGCAATCTAGTGCAAGTTTCCGCACTAGGTGTCAATAGGGGCCTGGAGGGGCCCCAGCAGGGGGTCTATAGCTAATAGAGATGCAGGAGTTTTCTGGGGGGACTGTACGAGAATCAATCGACAATAGTTCATTAATTATACCAGCATCATGGAAGCTAACCTCAATCATATCCCACATTGACCTCTGCATAGGGAGTTTTCTTACCGATTTTATATCATCCCTAATGACTGAGTAACATTGTCGGGTAGACCTGAACCAATAGATGACATTGTTCTTGAGCGACTCCTGGTTTTCAAAGCTCCTGGGAGGGAGTTTAGGAACTTCCGTGAGGTAGACCTCCGCAGAGTTTTCCCATGCCCTAGGTCTCACATAGACACCATCCCATACAGTCCCCCTAACTTGGACCCTCCCGTGGTCTCGCATATATGTGTTACCTTCATCCAAAACCACCTCTCCTCTATATATGTCCCTACCTTGTGTGGGGCCCGGGGGATTTCTCTGAGTTTGCTTTATAGTATCTTGAGGGTTACAATCCCCAGTGATGTATGGCAAGGACTGGGTATATCCTATTTGCATAGGGTCTCGGGTCCTATTTGTGTTTGTATTGACCGTACTACATGCTTCCCCTCCATTAGCAACCCTATTCATTGATGATGGCTTGGTTTCTGGGGCCACCCGAAGCCCACTGTCGGCCCTTTCCAACAAAGTGGCAACCTTCACTTTGAGGGAGGATACCTCATCTCTCAAAGATTCAATCAGATCTTTTAATGACTGAATTACGCCGACAGTGATTCTGCTTGCCTCTACAGGGTCTATAAGATCAACACCACCCTCCTCCTCCCCCACCCCTTCTTCCTCTACTTCGAGGGCAGCAAATCTATTTTGGCACTCAATATTAACAGTCGATGTTGTACTGTGCACTCTCTGTAAATAAACTCCAGGTTGAGTGGCTGTTACACTCGACCCCACTTCAGGAAAGTCAGTATCTAGGGCCTTGCTATGCCTTTTATTATGCTTTTTGAATATCAGTGGGATCTGCTTAGCTAATTTTTCCGCTGGGGGAGGTTCAGGTGAGGTAGCAGTCGTTGATCCAGGGGGTCCAGCATCTAGGGCCTTACTACGCCTTTTGTTGTGCTTTTTAAACATTGATGGGATCTGCTTTGCTATTTTTTTCGCTGGAGGCGGTTCAGGTGAGGTAGCAATCATTAAACCACAAGCGTTTACAGTGCCAATGGGACTACCACAGGAGGAAGAAGGGCTTGGTGGGTCAGAGCTGACTATATCCTGGCATTCTGCTAGGATGGTTTCAATCCTATCCATTGTCTCATAACAAACCACACTAGATGGCCTATTAATACCCAGTGGCTGTCCCTTGGCCTTCCTTTTACCCATTTCTTGTTCTAGGCTTAACAGCTTTCTAAGGCACAGGATACAACCAGAAGGGTAGATCGAAAACAAGAGACAAGGGCCCACCATCCCCACAAAACCACAAAACAAACAACTAGGAGCAATATAGCAGATATGGCGTACTTTCACAAATGGAGGATTCACTGCTAGAGCAGTTCAGTGCAAAGTGTAAAGTTCAAAGTGTTAGGGGCTAGGAATTAGATTCAAAGTGCCTAGTGCAGGGTAAAAAAGAACTAAGTTCAATAGGCTACAATACGAATATAAAATTCACAAATAGAAATATATTAAGAACAGGTTAAAAACACTATTTATCACTAGATATTCACCGTAGCATCAGTGGGAGCGTTTAAAACAGATTAAACACAGTGTAGCTAAACCCTAAAATCCTAAAAACTCCTCAAAAAAGAACAAGACAAGTTTATGAAATATGAGTGAGGGAAAACCAGTTCCGGTATCTTGCAATCCACAGCTGCCACTTACAGATCCTCCTTGCAGCCAGAGCAATAGGGAAAGGTCACCAATGTTTAAGTGGGCAGTCACAGAATAATTAGTTAATTAGTTATTCTTCAAATCTCACCACCTGCTCCGTTCTGTTCGTTGTTTAGAGTTCTCGCCCCACTCAGATTCCGCTGTGGCCTCCTTTAAAGGCATCCAGATATTCAATCCAAGGGGTGTGGCCCTGCCTCGATCTGCCGCGGACGGGTGCAGACGGGCCCGCTCGCGCGCGTCCCGCGCTGCGGGAGCTCTGGCCGGTATTAATGCACCTCCT
Organism: Calotriton arnoldi; assembly: GCA_963921515.1. Lineage (NCBI taxonomy): Eukaryota > Metazoa > Chordata > Amphibia > Caudata > Salamandridae > Calotriton > Calotriton arnoldi. The sequence continues at coordinate 5,731 of CAWUFW010013530.1, forward strand.
GGCGCGAATAGCTGACGGTGGCGGCGTCCCAGCCACTTGGCAGGCTGGGAGATGAAGTTTCTGGCACCCCCGTGGCAGAAAACACTGCAACGGTCCAGTATCAATTTCTGGAAGAACTTTTAAAGCAGTGGCTATTATTTTCCATGATGGACGTACTACAACATCTGGACACTATACTGTGTATTTAAAGTGCAATAAAGGATGGACACATTGCAATGATGCCCATTTGGAATTCAAATGTAGGTTGCCTTACGAATTACCAAATTCATATCTGATATTTTTTAAACCAAAGTTTTGAAAACATCATTCGGCCTATTGGGACGATGTGAACACAAATTAATGAGCCTATTTTTGATATTTGCAATGCAAATGGATTTGGAAACATTATTCAGCCTATTGGGAAGATGTGAACAATTACTGTTTGGATTATTGTTTGTGCTAATTCTTATTGCATTTGCAAAAATGTGTTTGAAAGAAGTAGTTTATATATTTGTTCTTTATATTATACGCGATGTAAATGAGAGTGTATATTTTAGAAAATGTACTTCAGAGAAAGAAATTAATTAATGTAGTTGAAGAATGTAATTTAGTAACTGTAGATAGGTAAACAGATAGTTGAACTTGTTGTAAATATTTTCAATGCAGATTTTTTTACAATCTCATTGATTGTATTTGTTTTCCCCGCTGTTATATGATGATCTACATTGAAATCACTGTGTATGGTGAAATTCAGTAGAATCTGAGAACAGCAAAAAAGGGAAATTGAATATGTTATGTAATTCTAAAATTATGTTCTGTTGTTAAAAGTATAATATTATATGCAAAATAGTTTTTCTTCTTTTTTTACAGAAAGTAATACTAAAGTTTGAAAATATTTTAAATTCAGTTTACAACAAAACTACTGTAAAATAGTTTTACTGAGTTTTTTATCTTCTTTAATAAAAAAGGTAAGATGAAGTAATGTAATAAGCATGATAATATGAACTAATGTTTACAGTCGCTTTTACTGCACTCATCCAAACACTACCCATGTACTCATCTATACAGTTAGGCACTATTCCCACACTCCTGCCATCACCCAAGCACTATCCAAGCACTTCTCCAATCACCTAGCCTGTACCCATACAGTTATAATATCACCCAGACACTACCTATGTACTCCTCCAATCATCCAGGCACTATCTGTACACTCATGCAATCAGCTAGACATTACCCGTACACTCTTCCAATCACCCAGGTAAAACCTATACACTTCTCCAATTCCCTAAACATAACCCCTGCACTCATGCAATCACCCAGACACTATCCTTGCACTCTTTTAATCATCCAGGCAGTATCTATACAATGCTCTATTCACTCAGGGAGTACACATGCACTTATAAAATCACCCAGGCACTATCTATGCACTCCTCCAATCACCCAGGTACTACTCCCGTACTCCTTCAATCACCCAGCCAGAACCCTTCAAGTTATAAAATCACCCAGGTACTACCTATGCACTCCTTCAATCACCCAGACACTACCCCTACACTAATGCAATCAGCAAGACATTACCTCTACACTCATGCAATTACCCAGGCATTACGTATGTATTCCTCTAATCCTCAGACATTACGCTTGGAGTCATGCAATCACTCAGACATTACCCCTGCAGTCATGCAATCACTTAGGCATTATCTATGCATTCCTCCAATGATGCAGACATTACCCTTGCACTCATGCAATCACCTAGCTGTTACCCATGCAGTCCTTTAATCGCTCAGGCAGTACCCATGCACTTATAAAATCATCCAGGCACTACCTATGCACTCATGCAATCACCCAGACACTACTTATGCACTCCTGCAGTCACCTAGGAACTACCACTACAGTCATGCAACCACCCAGACATTATTGTTGCACCCATGCAATCACTCAAGCACTTGCTATGCACTCATAGAATAACTCAGGACCAACTCTTGCAGTGCTGCAATCATCCAGGCACTATCCATGCACTCCTCCAATCATCCAGCCAGTATCCATGCACTTACAAAATCACCCAGCCACTACTAATACACTTTTCCAATCACCCAGGCACTACCACTACACTCATGCAATGACCCAGACATTACTCTTGCACTCATGTAATCAGCCAGACATTACTCATGCACTCCTTCAATTACCTACACATTACCCCTGCACTCATGCAATCACTTAGGCGTTACCCATGCACTCCTCCAATGACCCAGACATTACCCCCGCACTCATGCTATCACCTAGTTATTATCCATGCAGTCCTTCAATCACTCAAGCTGTACCCATGCACTTATAAAATCATCCAGGCACTACCTATGCACTCATGCATTAACCCAGGCACGATTGATGCACTCCTCGATGTACCTAGGCATTACCCATGCACTCCTCTAATCAGCCATGCAGTATCCATGTACTCCTTCAATCACCCAGACACTACTCTTGCACTCCTCCAATAACTCAGGCACTACTGCTGTACTCATATAATTAGCCAGGCAATACCCATGTACTTATAAAATCAGCCAGGTACTACGTCTACAGTCATGCAATTAGCTAGACATTACCCCTACACTCATGCAATTACCCAGGCATTACCTATGGATTCCTCTAATCCCATAGACATTACCCCTGCACTCATGGAATCACCAATGCATTACCTATCCACTGCTCCAATCACCCAGGCACTACTTATGCACTCCTGCAATCACCCAGGAACTAACGTTACACTCATGCAACCACCCAGATATTACTCTTGCACTCATGCAATCACCCAGGCACTAGCTATGCACTCCTCCAATCATTCAGCCAGTACCCATGCACCTACAAAATCACCCAGGCACTACTTATACACTTTTCCAATCACCCAGGCACTACCACTACAGTCATGCACTACCACTACAGTCATGCAATGACCCAGACATTACTCTTGCACACATGCAATCACCCAGGTAGTACTTATGCACTCTTCCAATCACCCAGACACTACCTATACACTACTCTAATCATCCAGGCACGACCACTACACTCATATAACCACCCAGACATTACTCTTGTACTCATACAATCACCCAGCCATTAGCTATGTACTCATAGAATACCCCAGACACTACTCTTGCACTGCTGCAATCATCCAGGCAGTATCCATGCACTCCTCCAATCATCCAGCCAGTACCCATGCACTTAAAAAAATCACCCAGGCACTACTTATACACTTTTCCTTTCACCCAGGCACTACCACTGCAGTCATGCAGCAAGTGTCACATTACTCTTGCCTTCATGTAACCAGGCAGACATTACTCATGCCCTCCTCCAATTACCTACACATTACCCATGCACTCATGCAATCACTTAGGCATTACCCATGCACTCCTCCAATGACCCAGACATTTACCCTGCACTCATGCAATCACCTACCTATTATCCATGCAGTCCTTCAATGACTCAGGCAGTACTCATGCACTTATAAAATCATCCAGGTACTTCCTATGCACTCATGCATTAGCCCAGGCACTACCTATGCACTTCTGCAATCACCCAGGAACTACCACTACACTCATGCAACCACCCAGACATTACTCTTGCACTCATGCAATCACTCAGGCACTAGCTATGCACTCAAACAATAATCCAGGCAGTACTCTTGCACTGCTGCAATCATCCAGCCACTACCCATACACTCCTCCAATCACCCAGACATTACCCCTGCAATCCTTCAATCACTCAGGCAGTACCCATGCACTTATAAAATCATCCAGATACTACCTATGCAATCATGGAATCACAGAGGTAGTACTGATGCACTCATCGATCCACCTAGGCATTACCCATGCACTCCTCTAATCAGCCATGCACTATCTATGTACTCCTTCAATTACGCAGGCACTACTCTTGCACTCATCCAAAAACTCATGCACTACCGCTGTACTTATATAATTACCCAGGCAATATCCATACACTTATAAAAACATGCAGACACTACCTGTGTACTCATGCAATCACCCAGGCACTACCTATGCACTCATGCAATAACCCAAGCACTACCCATACACTCCTCCAATCACCCAGGCACTACCCAGGCACTCATAAAATCATCCCGGCACTACCCATGCACTCATACATGCACTCAGGTACTTCTGCTGCACTTATGCAATCACTCAAGCACTACCTATGCAGTCTTCCAATCATCCAGGCACTACCCGTACACTCATGCAATCACCAAGGTTCTACTCATGCACTCCTCCAATCACCCAGGAACTACCCATGCACTCCTCCATGCACCCAGGCACTACCCATGCACTCTTCCATGCACCCAGGCATTACCCATGCACCCCTCCAATCACCCAGATATTACCCCTGCACTCATACAATAATCCTGACATTACCCATGCACTCCTCCATGCACCCAGGCATTACCCCTGCACTCATGCAATCACACAGGCATTACCAAGGCACTCCTTCAATCACTCAGGCACTACCCCTGCAGTCATGTAATCACCCAAGCACTACCTATGCACTCATGGAAAAACCCAGGCACTACCCTTGCACTCCTTCAGTCACCCAGGCAGTATCCATGCACTCCTCCAATCACCCAGCCACTACCCATGCACTTATAAAATCATCCAGGCACTACCTATGCACTCCTCCAATCACCCAGGCATTACCCCTGCATTTATGCAATCACCCAGGCATTAGCCTTGCACTCCTTCAATCTCTCAGGCAGTGCCTATGCACTCCTCCAATCACCCAGACATTACCCCTGCACTTATGCAATCACCCAGGCATTACCCATGCTCTCCTTCACTCAGGCAGTGCCCATGCACTCCTCCAATCACCCAGACATTACCCCTGCACTTATGCAATCACCCAGGGATTACACATGCACTCCTTTAATCACTCAGGCAGTACCCATGCACTTATAAATTCATCCAGGCACTATCTATGCACTTATGCAATCACACAAGCACTACTGATACACTCCTTGATGCACCTACACATTACTCATGCACTCTTACAATCACCGAGGCATTACACATGTATTCATGCAATCACTCAAGTAGTACACATGCACTTCTGCAATCACACATGCACTACCCATACACTTCTCCATATTTTCCACTTTGCACAATTCATACAACACTTACAAATTTGTCTATTTTTAACCAAATAGGCGGTTCTGAAAAGAACCATTTTTTTTCTTCTTTTTTGTTTTATATTTTTTGTGTTTTTTAACTCTTTTTTTAATTTTGTTTGGTGTTTTTTTGTTAAAAAAATGAAAACATAAACAGAGTCAACAGTAAAAACATTGAAAAAATTATGCAATTAGAAAATCATTGCATAAACAAAAAAAACAAAAAAATTAACACTGGTGGTTCTTAATGGCAACCAGGATAGCATTCACTGATTGCTAACCAACACATAAGGTCTTCTTACCTTTTATACAACGCTGCTGCACTCTAGCAAAGTCAGGGAAGATGTTTGTTGGAGCAGTTGTTGTGGCAGCAGACGAGGTGCTGGGTCCAGCAGTGTTCCCCTCAGTTGGCTGCTTTTGTTGTTCACGTCGCAGTTGTTCTCTTGCGAGTCGCCGAGGGTGCATTGTCTGTAAATGCTTCAGCATAGATGACGTCCCGCAAGAATATTTTTTTCTGACCCTCGTGAGAGGACCTTTTCACAAATGGTGCATGTCACCTTACGGGCATTCACCTTTTTCTCCTAAAGTGGTATGGAGAAAAATGCCCACATGATACTCTCATACCGGATTTGAATGGGTTCCTCCAAGTCTTCTTCCTCTTCAGGTGGAAGCTGCTGTGGTGTATTTCCAGCTGCCATTTTTCGATGGAACAAAAAAAACACCAAAAAGAGACAAAGAAAAGAAGCAAAAGACAACAGGTGTGTCTTCTAAGATACACTTGAAAGAATGAAAAAAAATGGGTGGGGTCCTTCAAGTTCTAGAATCAAAAGCTTCTTAAGCAATGAAATGCTTTCTTTTGAAGTCACAACCGGCGCGCACCAGACACGATTCCCAAAAAATATATTTAACATATCTTTATTCCAGTCACAAATATATGATATTTACAATTATGTTAAATAGTCTCTTGGTATAATATATATATAAAAGTTATATACATATACTTTTAAAACTTAAAAATTTGCGGTGGATTCGCGCACCTGACGCGACCCCTGGAAATACGTACGTGATGTTACGCGGGGCCGAGAACCGCGCACCCTTCGCATTCCAGACGCGCATCGTACATGACTTAACCAATATGGCGGCAAAATTCTTGGATTTGTGCACCCACCGAGACTGGTACACGATCGATACGCGAATCCACTTTTAAAAAAAAAAATGCAAATTTAAATTTTAGAAAAGAGAAAACATTACATTATTTTTTATAAAAATTTAAAAATTAAGAAAAAGTATTTTTGGGAGATTATACTTAGAAATTAGCATTTAAAAAACCTTTGAAATTCACTGAAAAAACCATAGGTTTCAGGGACGTTATAGTTAGAAATTAGCATTTAAAAAACCTTTGAAATTCACTGAAAAAACCACAGGTTTCAGGGACGTTATAGTTAATTGGACATTTCACTCGTAAAAAACCAGAGAAATTCGGCTGTTATAGTTAGTTGAGCTAACTATAGCTCGCACCCCCGCAAAGCACTGCTGATGACATCACATATTACATCACTCATGACATGGTCAGTAACATCTCTGATGACATCACGGATTACATCTCAAATGACATCACTGATGACATCACTGATGACATCACTGATGACATCATCCAGTGACTGAATGTTTCTAAAAAGTTTAAGAATGTTATATATATATATATATATACACCAAGGTGTATTGAAGATTGAGTGGGTGTATATATATATATATATTTTCGAAAAGCCTCGTAAACAAGGAATGACGACGCCGTGTTCTGGCCAAAGTAACAATTTATTGTCGGCTGATCGATCAGCCGACAATAAATTGTTACCTTGGCCAGAACACGGCGTTGTCATTCCTTGTTTACGAGGCTTTTCAAAAATTAATCGGACCTGGCTTAGTTGGTCCGTTGCTGACGACGCTCCCTCTGATCTGGAGTTGCGACGGGTAAAAACAAGCAAAGAGTCTACAATATATATATATATATATATATATATATATATATATATATATATATATATATTACGTACTGGCGGTCGCCAGTAGGTAGTTATTGTTAGGACCTCGTTTCTATTCAAAAAGCGTTTTTTCTTTTGCCAATATCTTTGGCGCCGTTTGACGAATCTTCGTGAAATCTTCAAAACTAATAGTTTGCTCAGGTCAGCTCCTGTCTTGAAAGTTTCGGGGTGATTTGTCAAGCGGGGGCCGAGAAAAAAGGGGGGTCTCCATGTTAATTTCCAAAGGAAAGTTTAGACAAAGCTACAGCCCGAACTGCTGAACGGAATTGCACCAAATTTGGCAAAAAGGTAGGTCTTGGTTCAGAAAGCGTTCTTTTTTTAAATGGTGTAAATCCGTTCAGTACTTCCTGAGAAATTCAAAAATAAAAAAATATCGATATCTAGTGATCGCGGTGTATCCGCGAACCCTCCCGATCACAAGCTTCATTTTGATTGGCTGTCAACACTCCAAACCAAGAAGTGTTGGCAGCCATCTTGTGACTCGGTAAAACCGAGTCACAAGGAAAAAGGGAAGAAAATGGTTAAAAAAAAGAAAAGGGGGCAGGGTAGAAACACCCTGACCCCCTAGGCCTGCTCAGGGCGTCCCACAGGGACCCCAGGGCCATGAAAAACATTTTAAAAAAAGAATTTGGCCAGAGTCGCGTTGGGTGCGCGAATCCCGCAGAGAAAATAAAAAAAAATGAAGCGCAGTGTCCCGCGCTTTGTTTTAATGAACCCCCTGGGTGGGCCAGGTCCCGGGGGCATTTCTGTGTGTTTAGGCGGGGGCCCAGCAAAGGCCCCCGCAGCCCCGGGGACCACCACCTCTCCGGGGCTCTGCTTAAAATAAAGTAGTGTGGGGGGGCTCGAGCCCCCCCACATGCCCTGGGGACCACCACCCCCGGGGCACAAATTAAAAGAAGGTGGGGGTCCGTTGCGGACCCCCAGTCCTGGGGACCACCACCTCCCTGGGGCTTTGCATACGTTGGGAGGGGGGCCACTTGGCCCCCCTCCTGGAGCCCTCCTTGGCCCTTGGGACCGCCACCCCCCAGGGCCGGCTCCAGCAATGTCCTGGGGTGCCCACCCCAGGATATTGCAGTACAGCACTGCTCCCACCCTGTCATTGCAAACTTCTGTTTTGCTCCGTGGAAGCGAGAGCAAGTAACCTGCTCTTGCTTCCACGAAGCAAAGCAGAATTGCTTTTAGGCCCAAAAGTAATGCCGGCTCCCGCAGGAGGCGTGGAGCCTGCAGGGCCCGTGGGAGCATTGGGGCTCCCCCCGTGGTCCCTAATGTGATAGCATTCCCCAGGATGGGGTCCCCGGGGCGGATACCAAATAATGGAAGTGGGGCGTTTTTTTTTTTTTCAATTTTGGAGTCGCGACCCTATCGCGGCACTCAGCGCGGCCCCCGTGTAACGTCGCATTGAATTTGCGGATCCACCTCAAATAAATTATTTAATAGTATATAATTTAGAAGGTAGTGTTGCAATTGTGAACTTGCTTTATAGCGGTAGTGTGATTGAAGTTAATAAGATTAAATTTGATAGAGTTAGTAAAAATATATAAAATTAAAAATGAAACCTGAAAAGTGTATTGTGTTGTAGTACATGTATGTGTAAAAAAACCATTAGATTCACTATTGTGTTATAGGGTGGCTCTAAAAAGTGCCCTTGTTTTCATTATGAGTTTGTTGTAGCTACATGTAAGTGCGATGCACAGTTTTAGGTTGTTGAGAAAGACTCTGTTCCCTTGATCTGTGAAGTGTACTCCATCACTTCTGTAGATGTCATCCAGATCAAAACGTAGGTTGTTGTTATAGTATGGAGCCCATCCTATGGTCTCTGAGGTTAGCAGAAACAGCTTTATTGACATTCTTTCTAGCTTTCTCAATCTGTGGACAGAATTGATTTGACCACTTCCATTTCTGTCTTTGGCATATATTAGAGTTTACAAAGACAGTTTGGGGGAAAAGCAACATCAATTCTGCAGAGGTATCCTTCCTGAGCATTTCCAGTCCTACTCCAGTCAATGTGCCTAGGTCATTGCCACCACAGTGCACAATCATGAGGTCAGGGGGTTGGAGATGCAAAAAGGTTTTAACCAAAAGTATCAATTGGTGCCACTTTAATCCTCTCTGCGCAATCCATTTAATATCCACATTTTACAAAGCTAGGTCTTTGTCAATACCTCTGTGTTCAGCATACCTTTTGCACCAGAAAACATAGCTGTGCCCTACAATCCATACTGTAAGCATCTTGAAGGGATGTCTGGAAGTCATGAGAAGATGTCTGTAGCTGAGGTAGTCAGTTGGTAGAATGAGAGGTATCTAAAATGATGGACAAGATGCTGTTTTTTAAAAAGCAGATAACCGATTGGCTGTTCATGAACATTGTACACTCAAAAATAGGATGCATGTTACTTTCTTAAAAAGCATGTTTCTTATTGGTTATTAAAAAATGTTTGAAAGGTACAGTAGATAGGATAAGGTAATATTTTGCAAAAGTCAACCACATCTGCTATTTGCATTTGTAAGCTTGTGTGCTGAACTTGAAAATATGGTGAACTTGTGACCTGCCAGTTCAGTTGAATGTTGCAGAAACTGTTACTATGGAAACTGGGATTAAGCAGAATGGGGAAAGGGTTGAAACTTAACTGTGGTTTTAAAATATGAAATTGTAATTTATATATAAGTGATATATTATTAAAGTAAGATTTCCCAAATCAGTACTATGTTTAGAAGTGGTGTGTTCTTAAAAAATAATGCTAGTATTATTAGTAATAGATTTTTGAACTCCCGTATGGATTTGCGGCTCCATCGCGATGGTACACTGCGGCACAGCAGTGGAGTCGCGACTCCAGAAAATTACAGAACCAGTTTGGGCACTTTAAGAAGACAGTTGGAAAGGGTTAATATGTCTAACCAATAGAAATGTGTTTTACAATTTGAAATAATGTAGGAAGCAATGAGATTTGTTATTTACATTTATTTGTGTGGAGAAAGAGAGGGAAAGTTTGCCATTACTGGTTTTACCTTGTTGAGAGTGGTGCATTACATTGATTGTGTGCATAAGAAAATCTTTTATGAGTTTCTGATATTTCATATTCTACAATACTATTTGAAAGGTGAGTTATAAATTTGTGAGGTGTATTGTGTATTAGCTTTATTTTCAAACTTTAAAAATTATTCAAGCACTGTGATGTTTGAAATATATTATTAAATGTAGAGATGTGTATTGTCGTTTGTTTTATTGTACTTAAATGTTGTTTGAAATAGATTGTGTATAATAATATGTGTATATTGGAAGATGGATTAGCGATTATGGTAGTTTGTATTAGTGTTTGGAAATGTACAATTGAAGTATACCGCATAATTTTAGGTGTCGCTTTCAAATTGGAAGTGCAGTCTGTCAAGTTTTAAGGTGTGCATGAACTTGTGACTGAAGTATGTCTCTACTTGTATATGTATTCTCATACGTCTTCTACATTTGAAGATGCAAGCTATATAACAAAGAGGTGTTGTTGCTTTTCATGTGGCTAGGCTCAACACTGTGAGTAGTAATAGAATGGTGAAGCTGCAGCACAAAAGTGAGGTTTAAAAGATGTTGACATAAGGTATTAGTGATTAGGCTACTTTTTATAAGTCTCTAGAGAGGTACAGTTGAAATATGCCACATAGTTTTTGGTGTTTGCTTGAATTGGGAACTGCTGTCTGTCAAGTTTTAAGATGTGGATGGTCTTGTGACTGAGGTATGTCTCTACTTGCACATGTATTATGATACGTGTTATGCATCTGAAGATGATAGACGTATAAAACACAGGTATACATCTATCTGTATATTTCTTTTATATATGATGCTGCTAACAAAAGGTACAGACATATGCATGCATGCTTTCAGGAAGATGCATGCATGTGTCTGTACCTTTTGCTAGCAGCATCCTATATAAAAGAAATATCTAAATAGATGTATACTTGTGTTTTATACGTCTAGCATCTTTAGATGCATAATGGGTATCAGAATACATGTGCAAGTAGAGACACCCTTCAGTCACAACACCATGCAGACCTTAAAACCTGACAGACTGCATTTCACATTTGAAGCAGATACTGAAAATTATGCGGTATATTTGAAGTGTAGCTTTCCAGCGAGTCATACAAAGTAGCCTAATAACTAATCCATCCCCTAACATGCCTTAAACCTCACTTTTGTGCTGCTGCTTCACCATTCTATGACTACTTAGGGTGTTGGGGCTAGCCAAATATAAAGCAGCAATCCTTCACATGTCTCTGCTGTAAGTCTCTCCATCTTCCTGAAAGGATGCATGCATATGTCTGTACCTTTTACCCGTAGCATCATATATAAAAGAAACATACAAATAAATGTATACCTGTGTTTTATACGTCTAGCATCGTCAGATACATAATACATATCACAATACATGTGCAAGTACATACATACCCCAATCACAAGACCATGAAGACCTTAAAACTTGACAGACTGCACTTCACATTTCAAACAGACACCTAGATTTATTCAGCGCACTTCAAGTGAACTTTTCCAGAGTCTCTTACAAAGTACCATAATCACTAATTCCTCACCCAACATATCTTAAACATTACTTTTCTGCTGCTTTACCATTCTACTACTAGTTAGGTATTGAGCATAGGCAAAAACAAAGCAGCAACCCTTCACATGTCTCTGCTGTAAGTCTCACCAGCTTCCTGAAACTATGCATGCATGTGTCAGTACCTTTTGCTAGTGCCACTATATGTAAAAGAAGCATACAAATAGTTGTATACTTGTGTTTTACAGATGTAGCATCTTCAGATGGATAACACATATCAGAATACATGAGTAAGTAGAGACATATCTACATAGACACCTACATTTATGCGGCATACAAACATATGCATGCATGCTTTCAGGAAAATGGTGAGACTTACAGCAAAGACATGTGATGGGTTGCTGCTTTATATTTGGCTAGGCCCATCACCCTAAGTAGTTGCTGAATGGTGAAGCTGCAGCACAAAAGTGAGGTTTAAGACATGTTAGGAGATGGACTAGTGATTAGGCTACTTTGTATGAGTCTGTGGAAAGGTACACTTGAAGTATGCCACATAAATGTAGGTGTCTAAGTAGATATATTTCTAATTACTCAGGTATTCTGTAATGTGTAAAACACAGGTATACCTCTATTTGTATGTTTCTTTTATATATGATAGTACTAGTAAAATTTACAGACACATGCATACATACTTTCAGGAATATGGTGAGATTTACAACAGACTCATGTGAAGGTTTGCTGCTTTATATTTGGGTACGCCCAACACCTTGAGTATCCGCAAAATGGTGAAGCTGCAGCACAAAAGTGAGGTTAAAGACATGTTGGCAGATGGTTTAGTGATTAGGGTACTTTGTATAAGTCTGTGAAAAAACACAAGTATAGAACTATTTGTATATTTGTTTATATATATATATGGTGTCACTAGCAAAAGGTATAGACACATGTATGTATGCTTTCAGGAATATGGTGAGACTAACAACAGAGAGATGTGAAGGGTTGCTGTTTTATATTTGGGTAAGCTCAACACTTTAGGTGTTATTTTGAATTGGGAACACCAGTCTGTGAAGTTTAAGGGACTTTATGGTGTTGTGAATGACGTATGTGTCTACTTATATATCTATTGTCTGATGTAGTATACATTTGATCCTGAATGGTTTGGGTAGTAGTAGAGAAATCCTTTAGTTCTGCTCTGTCACTCTGTTGCGGAGGTTGTGATGTCTTCCAAATGAAGGAATTGTGCAGTAGTTTGTATTAGTGTGTGGAAATGTACAATTGAAGTATACCGCATAATTTTAGGTGTCGCTTTCAAATTGGAAGTACAGTCTGTCAAGTTTTAAGGTGTGCATGCGCTTGTGACTGAAGTATGTCTCTACTTGTATATGTATTCTCATATGTCTTATACATTTGAAGATGCAAGATATATAACAAAGAGGTGTTGTTGCTTTGTATATGGCTAGGCTCAACACTGTGAGCAGTAGAAAAATGGTGAAGCTGGAGTACAAAAGTGAGGTTTAAAACATGTTGACATGCGGTATTAGTGATTAGGCTACTTTTTATAAGTCTCTAGAGAGGTACAGTTGAAATATTCTACATACGTTTTGGTGTTTGCTTGAAATGGGAAGTGTGTTCTGTGAAGTGTTCAGGTCTGCATAGTGTTGTAATTAAAGAAAGTCTCTACTAGGAGATATATTCTGATCTGTGTTATGCATCTGAAGATGCTAGATGTATAAAACACATGTATGCATCTATTTGTATATTTCTTTTATATATGATGCTGCTAGCAAAAGGTACAGACATATGCATGCATGGGTTCAGGAAGATGGTGAGACATACAGCAGAGTGATGTGAAGGGTTGCTGCTTTATATTTGGCTAGGCGTAACACCCTAAGTAGTTGTAGAATGGTGAAGCTGCAGCACAAAAGTGAGGTTCAAGACATGTTTGCAGATGGATTAGTGATTAGGCTAATTGGTAAGAGTCTGTGGAAAGCTACACTTCAAATATACTGCATAATGTTCAGTGTCTGCTTGAAATGTGAAGTGTAGTCTGTCAAGTTTTAAGATGTGGATGGTCTTGTGATTGAGGTATGTCTCTACTTGCACATGTATTTTGATACGGGTTATGTATCTGAAGATGCTAGACGTATAAAACACAGGTATACACCTATTTGTATATTTCTTTTATATATGATGCTGCTTTCAAAAGGTACAGACATATGCATGCCTACTTTCAGGAATATGGTGAGACTTACAGCTGAGACATGTAATAGACTGCTGCTTTATATTTGGCTAGGCCCACCACCCTAAGTAGTCGCAGAATGGTGAAGCTGCAGTACAAAAGTGAGGTTTAAGACATGTTAGGAAATGCATTAGTGATTAGGCTAGTTTGTATGAGTGTGTGGAAAGGTACGCTTAAAGTACGCCGCATAAATGTAGGTGTCTGTTTGACATGTGAAGTGCAGTCTCTCAAGTTTTATGGTCTGCGTGGTCTTGTAATTGATGTATGTCTCTACTTGCATATGTATTCTCACATGTGTTATGCATTTGAAGATGCTAGTTGTATAAAACACAGATATATCTCTATTTGTATGTTTCTTTTATATATGGTAGTACTAGTAAAAGGTACAGACACATGCATACATGCTTTCAGGAATATGGTGAGATTTATAACTGACTCATGTGAAGGTTTGCTGCTTTATATTTGGGTAGACTCAACGCCCTGAGTAGTTACAGAATGGTGAAGCTGTAGCACAAAAGTGTACACCATGTCATAAACCTCACTTTTGTGCTGCAATTTCACTATTCTGAGACTACTCAGGATGTTGAGCCGAGCCAAATATAAAGCAGCAACCTATCACATGTCTCAGCTGTAAGTCTCACCAAATTCCTGAAAGCATGTATACATATGTCTGTACCGTTTGCTAGCAGCATGATATATAAAAGTAATATGCAAATAGATGTATACCTGTGTTTTATATGTCTATCAACTTCACATGCATAACACGTATCAGAATACCTGTGCAAGTAGAGACATACTTCAGTCACAAGACCATAGAGGCTTTAAAACTTGACAGACTGCACTTCACATTTCAAACACACACCTAGATTTATGTGGCATACTTCAAGTGAACTTTTCCACAGACTCTTACAAAGTACCATAATCACTAATTTCTCACCCAACATATATTAAACATTACTTTTCTGATGCTGCTGCTTCACTATTCTACTACTACTCAGGTATTGAGGATAGCTAAGAGCAAAGCAGCAACCCTTCACATGTCTTTGCTGTAAGTCTCCCCATATTTCTAAAAGCATGCATGCATGTGTCTGTACCTTTTGCTAGTGACACCATATATAAAAGAAGTATACAAATGGATGTATACCTGTGTTTTACATATCTAGCATGTTCAGATGGATAACACATATCAGAATACATGTGTAAACAGAGACATACTTCAGTCACAACTCCATGCAACCTTAAAACTTGAGAGAGTGCACTTCATATTTCAAACAGACATCTACATTAATGCGGCGTACTTTAAGTGTACCTTTCCACACACTCATACAAACGAGCCTAATCACTAATCCATTTCCTAACATGTCTTAAGCCTCACTTTTGTGCTGGAGCTTCACCATTCTGCGACTACTGACGGTGTTGGGCCTAGCCAAATATAAAGCAGCAATGTATCACATGTCTCAGCTGTAAGTCTCACCATATTCCTGAAAGCATGCATGCATATGTCTGTACCTTTTGATAGGTGCATCATATATAAAAGAAATATCCAAATAGATGTATACTTGTGTTTTATAGGTCTAGCATCTTCAGATGCACAATACGTATCAGAATACAGGAGTAGAGACATACCTCAGTCACAATACCATGAAGACCTTAAAACTTGACAGGCTGCACTTCACATTTCAAACAGACACCTAGATTTATTCAGCGCACTTCAAGTGAACTTTTCCAGAGACTCTTACAAAGTACTGTTATCACTAATTCCTCACCCAACATATCTTAAACATTACTTTTCTGCTGCTGCTGCTTTACCATGCTACTACTAGTTAGGTATTGAGCATAGGCAAAAACGAAGCAGCAACCCTTCAAATGTGTCTGCTGTAAGTCTCACCATCTTCCTGAAATCATGCATGCATGTGTCTGTACCTTTTGCCAGTGCCACTATATATAAAAGAAGCATACAAATAGATGTATACTTGTGTTTTACACATGTAGCATCTTCAGATGGATAACACATATCAGAATACATGAGTAAGTAGAGACATATCTACATAGACACCTACATTTATGCGGCGTACAAACATATGCATGCATGCTTTCAGGAAAATGATGAGACTAACGGCATAGACATGTGATGGGTTGCTGCTTTATATTTAGCTAGGCACATCACCCTAAGTAGTTGCTGAATGGTGAAGCTGCAGCACAAAAGTGAGGTTTAAGACATGTTAGGAGATGGATTAGTGATTAGGCTACTTAGTATGAGTCTGTGGAAAGGTACACTTGAAGTATGCCACATAAATGTAGCTGTCTAAGTAGATATATTTCTACTTACTCATGTATTCTGATATGTGTAAAACACAGGTATACCTCTATTTGTATGTTTCTTTTATATATGATAGTACTAGTAAAATGTACAGACACATGCATACATACTTTCAGGAATATGGTGAGATTTACAACAGACTCATGTGAAGGTTTGCTGCTTTATATTTGGGTACGCCAAACAACTTGAGTATTCGCAAAATGGTGAAGCTGCAGCACAAAGTGAGGTTAAAGACATGTTGACAGATGTTTTAGTGATTGGGGTACTTTGTATGAGTCTGTGAAAAAACACAGGTATAGAGCTATTTGTATATTTGTTTTATATATATATGGTGTCACTAGCAAAAGGTACAGACACATGTATGGATGCTTTCAGGAATATGGTGAGACTTACAACAGAGACATGTGAAGGGTTGCTGTTTTATATTTGGGTAAGCTCAACACTTTAGGTGTTATTTTGAATTGGGAACACCAGTCTGTGAAGTTTGAGGCACTTTATGGTGTTGTGAATGACGTATGTGTCTACTTATATATCTATTGTCTGATGTAGTATACATTTGACCCTGAATGGTTTGGGTAGTATTAGAGTAATCCTTTAGTTCTGCTCTGTCACTCTGTTGTGGAGGTTGTGATGTCTTCTAAATTAAGGAATTGTGCAGTAGTTTGTATTAGTGTGTGGAAATGTACAATTGAAGTATACCGCATAATTTTAGGTGTCGCTTTCAAATTGGAAGTGCAGTCTGTCAAGTTTTAAGGTGTGCATGGACTTGTGACTGAAGTATGTCTCTACTTGTATATGTATTCTCATATGTCATACATTTGAAGATGCAAGATATATAACAAAGAGGTGTTGTTGCTTTGTATATGGCTAGGCTCAACACTGTGAGTAGTAGAAAAATGGTGAAGCTGGAGCACAAAAGTGAGGTTTAAAACATGTTGACATAGGGTATTAGTGATTAGGCTACTTTTTATAATTCTCTAGAGAGGTACAGTTGAAATATGCCACATAATTTTTGGTGTTTGCTTGTAATGGGAAGTGTGTTCTGTGAAGTGTTCAGGTCTGCATAGTGTTGTAATTGAAGAAAGTCTCTACTAGGAGATATATTCTGATATGTGTTATGCATCTGAAGATGTTAGATGTATAAAACACATGTATGCATCTGTTGGAAGCGGAGGTACCTGTCGCTTACCGCCGCCACCAAATGCTGTAGGCGTGCGCCCTCGACCCCTCGCTTCAACGTTAGGCTAAGTAAGGACACCGTCTGAGATAGCCCTGCTTCACCCCCTTAGTAGCTTGGCACGAGCAGCCAGGGTTATCTCCAAGGCACGAGTGTTCAGTATGTGCAACCACGCTCACAATAACCCCATGATGTCATTACAAATAGACTCCACACGAGTATTGATAAAAAGAGTATAATCTTTATATAAGAAATTATACGATACGACCACACGATACAAAATCAACATATAAGAACGGGTAGTATTCTTTCCGGTGGGTTGGTAGGTTCTAATCCCAACCACCGTGTCTAACCAACAGTTAAGCTCTTCTCTAACCATTTCCCAATAGGTTAGACTAGTCATATTGCTAGAAACACACACGTTGCATAAGGAAACAATACTGCAATGCGTAACGATATTCTCTTATACTGTGCAACAGAGAAATAATGCCATACGTAGCGCCACAGTCATGTACTTTGCAATTGAAAGAATAATGCAATGCGTATCACCACCAGCATGCCCTGTACCAGGAAGAAACAAAGCAATGCATCACGCTACAATCCTGTGCGCTGCAATAAAGAAAAAATACACTGCGCCACGTTATACTCGGTTACGGTGCACTGACAATCATACAATGCGCTACGTTACAATAAAAAAATATGCATGGGAGAAATAACGCAGTGCGTAGCGCACCAAGAATAAAGTTCGTTAGGCACAAATGAGGTCAGGCGTCATACTACAGTTCGATAGTTCGTTAGCAGCAATAATGCAATTGTGTAATACGACAGTTTTACGTGCTCCAGTAACAGTGCCCCCGTTATGGATCAAATGATGACACACAAAGTACTGCCTCCCACTCCGGCCCCAGTACTGCCCCGTCCTGGGTCAGCACGGGCCGGGATCCGAGCCGAAGCAACGGCTCGCGCAGCTGACTGAGCGGGAGGCAGAGAGAGTGTATCTCCGGGCCCGCACCCCACCCCATTTGTTGATACACGTTACCTGGGGGGCGCGATCCCACTCTCCTCCCGGATGTCAGCGACTTGGGCCTTGATCCAGAACTCCATCACGGGTTTTGGCGGACTCGGGCCGGCAGCTCAGCTCTTCTGTGGCTGCCGGTCCGGGCCGCTACTGATGGACTACGAGGGCCCCGATGACTTGGCCCTCACTCCGGCGGACTCGGTCCACACCGAGACCCGCCCTCAGCACTGTGGAGACTTTACTTCAGTTTGGTGCACAACCTCACCCGGCACTCCTCACCAGCACCTCAGGTTGCACTTCGACACGCACACCGTGCATCCGAGACTTGCCTCTTCTCTGGTGCTCACGACGATCCGGCGCTCTTCACCAATGCTCCGCTTGCACCTCAACACACACCCTGCGCGTTCGAGCCTCGCCTCTTCTCCGGGTGCACACTATGTCCAGGCGCTCTTCCTCACGCCCTGGCTGCACCACGACACGCACTCCTGCGCGTCCGAGTCTGACCTCTTCTCCCGGTGCACACGATGTCCAGGCGCTCTTCCTCATGCCCTGGCTGCACCACGACACGCACACTTGCACGTCGGAGACTCACTTCTTCTTTTGGTGCCTACGAGGCCCAGGCGCTCCTCACCAATACCCGGGCTGCACCACGACACGCACCCAGCGCGTCCGAGACTCACTTCCTCCGCTGGTGCACACGATATCCAGGCGCTCCTCACCAACGCACTGACTGCACCACGACACGCACACTGCGCGTCCGAGTCTCGCTGTTTCCTTTGGTGCACACGAGACCCAGGCACTCTTCACTAGCACCCGGGCTGCACCACGACACGCACACTTGCGTGTCCGAGCCTCGCCTCATCTCCCTGTGCACTCAATGACCAGACGCTCCTCACCAACGCCTTGGCCTGCACCACGACACGCACGCTGCGCGTCTTAGACTTAGCTTACTCCTGCGTGCCCACGATCACACGGCACAACTTCTGAGGCACAAAGCACGCGCACACCGTGTTGCTTGGGACTTCTCCGGAAACTTTTATGATCCTGTATTTCCAAACAGGGAGCCAGTTCACCTCGGGCCCTTGGGGTTACAAGACACAGCACAAAGCATAGTCTTCTTCAAGCAGGGGGACCCAGCGCTTCCAAGCACAGTCACAACATCCTCTTCCTTAGTTAGAACAGCAAACTGCAGACCAACCCCAGATCACGAAGCAAGGATTGGTCTATCCACCACAGTCTCTTCAGTTGTTCCTTCTTTAGCAGAGGTTCCTCTTAACCACATAATGGGTCCAAGCCTTTTCAGTCTTAATCCATATCTGTTTCATTCCAACGTTCAGGGGTTTCAGTTCTCATAGTTATACCCCTTACTGTCTTTGAAGTTTGTATGTGCTCAGGGGTCCCTGACCCCTCCCTAAATCAGTTCTGGGTGTCTCCCTCCCAGTGTCACCTCTCTCCCTTTGATACTGGGGGTCTGGATCCTTAATCACTAAGCAGGAGATGGGTCAATTGGTTTATAGCACCAGCCCAGGCCTTTTCACCTCCCTGGCTTCTCCTCCCCCTACTCTCCAGATGCGGGGCAGCCTGGTGCCATCTCAACCCCTCCCTGGGTCAAGACCTCTCCCAGCTCCTCTCACCTTTCAATTCAAGACAGACAATCCACATTTCAGAGACACACAGAAATGCTCAGAGCACAAAACTCAGCCACTTCTAAAAGAGTGGTTTATAAACACACAGTGACAAAACCACCTTTACAGAAAGATGCATTATGACACTGTGAGTTCATACATACCAAACTTCACCTCTCCATTATAAACTGACAGGCAACTAGGCTAACAAGTACAACACCTAGCCTCCCCCATTCTGTCCTATGGGCAGAATGGCCTTTCAGCAGTGAAAAACGAAATGGAGAGTTTTTCACTGCCAGAACACAACACACACCTCAGTTTATGTTCTGCCTTTTACCTACACTGCACGCTGCCCAGGGGTTACCTGAGACCTACCACAGCGGTGCCCCATGTGTATGTAAAAGGGAAAGTCAGGCCTGACAAGTGGTTGCACTTGTCAGGACAACATGCTAACTTAGCATTCTGCGCGCAGGCCCTACACTGAAGGCCTGAGTTCCCTTCTCTGCGTGCCCTTGCATTACTAGCCCTTGCACACACAGTGCACATCACTAGGGACTTTTACTAGTAAGGCAAACATATAATCATGGCCAACCAATCACCATACATTTTACACAGGGAACTCCTGTACTTTGACACTGATCAGCAGTGGCAAAGTACCCAAAGCATCTAAATTGGCATCTCTAGGTCAGGAAAACGGTCTAGGGGGAAAGCAAAAAGTTTAGGGAACTTTAACCACAAAGGCCAAGTCCTACACAACCCCCTCCCAGCCAAAAGCCAGGGGAGACCATTCATTACTTTGATGGACTTCCCGGCTTCGGGCGATAGAACCAGGACGCAGGCCCTCTACCACAGGGACACCCTCCTATTCCTCGCCTTCCTACCCCCAGGGGGACTTCTTGATCACCACCCCCTGAGCCAACAATGCTGTTCCATGGATCCCCCCCCAGCCAGGGGCACCCCTCCAGGGGTGCTGGACCCATGCCAACCCCTCCCTGGAGTGGTACCCTGGGGAGACCCATCGGGCAGGATACTACCTCCAATTATCCTGCCCTCTAGATTAAGAGTGGGTCTACCTTGGTCACTCCTAGGGGACCCAGCCCTACTGGCTGGACCATATCCCCTCAGTGTCGCCACTGGGGAACACAACCCTTTCTTAATTTTCCATTTAGTTTTCTGGGCCTGCCACTTAGGAATGGCACCCACAAACTTCAGAACGGCAGGAGCTCTGGCTACAGACTCCCCACGCCTTCCTGACGTTAGGTGTTCTTCCCCACAC
Source organism: Calotriton arnoldi (assembly GCA_963921515.1). NCBI lineage: Eukaryota > Metazoa > Chordata > Amphibia > Caudata > Salamandridae > Calotriton > Calotriton arnoldi. Next base: position 27,103 of record CAWUFW010013530.1, read on the forward strand.
TGCTGGCACCCAGGCACGAGGCCTCTACCCGGGGGCTCTCCTACGCCCCCCCCCAGTTTCCTGTGTGGTGCTGCTGATCCCTGGGGGTGCTTCTCACTCTGCCTCCCCCCCTTTAGAGATGAGGGGCTAGCCAGCAACCCTCCTCCCTACTCTGGGATCTCCTCATGCCACCTGGCCCTCCTTCCCTCTCTGGGGCCCCTTCAGGCCCCTGGACCCATGACCAGGGGTCCGGTACTCGTGCAGCTCCCGGGAATCAAGGAACCCACACCCTAACCCGGGGTGGCGCAATCCTGGAAAATAATTTCTGAGCCTAGGCTCCCCTGGGGCCAAATCTTACAACCCCTCCAAATCATTTACCATGCTGACCACTACCCAATCCTCCAGTGCACTCTTGTACTCATCCACACTTAGCACTGGCTGTGCGCTGCCACCAATCACACTGGACTCTGCTTGTCTACCCTTAATGTCCAGTTCCCTCATGCTTAACTCATGAGCGAAGAGAAGCCGTTTCTCTTCCAACGCGAGAGCACTCCTGCTCTCCTCTGCTTGAGTTTTAAGCTTTAACACCTCCAACTCATGCAGCCTGACCCTTTGGTTTTCCTCCAAATCCTCTGGTGAAAAACTCCTCCCTGAATGGTTACTACCAGCCCCTCTGGCTGGTCCCTCCACTGGCAAATCCTGTGGACCAAATCCATTCCCTGGGTCATCCTCATCCACCTCACCATCACCTGTCTCCTGAGCCTCTTTGGCTTCCCACCAGGCCCTCAAGGCCACCTGCAGCTCCTCCTTCTTGGCGCTACCTTTCATGGGACATCCCAAAGCCCTGCAGAATTTCCTCAACTGATCAACCTTGTAGGTAAACAGTGCCTCAATGTCAAATTCCAATTCTGCAATCTCAGCCCCACCGGCTATCTGGCTCTCCCCCTGAGACATGATGTGTGGATTAAACTTAGAACCACCAAATCAAAAAACAATATGTTGTTGTATCGCGGTCTACAATCAATTTATGATGAACACCAATTACTGTGAGTGGTTTTGCACATCCGCGTTTACTTTCTATTAGGATCGAATCCCACCGGTCTGCCGCCAAATGTTGCAAGTGGAGGTCCCTGTCGCTTACTGCCGCCACCAAATGCTGTAGGCGTGCGCCCTCGACCCCTCGCTTCAACGTTAGGCTAAGTAAGGACACCGTCTGAGATAGCCCTGCTCACCCCCTTAGTAGCTTGGCACGAGCAGCCAGGCTTATCTCCAAGGCACGAGTGTTCAGTATGTGCAACCACGCTCACAATAACCCCATGATGTCATCACAAATAGACTCCACACGAGTATTGATAAAAAGAGTATAATCTTTATATAAGAAATTATACGATATGACCACACGATACAAAATCAACATATAAGAAAGGGTAGTATTCTTTCCGGTGGGTTGGTAGGTTCTAATCCCAACCACCGCGTCTAACCAACAGTTAAGCTCTTGTCTAACCGTTTCCCAATAGGTTAGACCAGTCGTATTGCTAGAAACACACACGTTGCATAAGGAAACAATACTGCTATGCGTAATGATATTCTCTTATACTGTGCAACAGAGAAATAATGCCATACGTAGCGCCACAGTCATGTACTTTGCAATTGAAAGAATAATGCAATGTGTATCACCACCAGCATGCCCTGTACCAGGAAGAAACAAAGCAATGCGTCACGCTACAATCCTGTGCAGTGCAATAAAGAAATAATACACTGCGCCACGTTATACTCAGATACGGTGCACTGACGAAATCATACAATGCGCTACGTTACAATCAAATAATATGCATGGGAGAAATAACGCAGTGCGTAGCGCACCAAGCATAAAGTTCGTTAGGCACAAATGAGGTCAGGCTTCATACGACAGTTCGATAGTTCGTTAGCAGCAATAATGAAATTGTGTAATACGACAGTTTTACGTGCTCCAGTAACAGTGCCCCCGTTATGGATCAAATGATGACACACAAAGTACTGCTTCCCACTCCGGCCCCAGTACTGCCCCGTCCTGGGTCAGCATGGGCCGGGATCTGAGCCGAAGCAATGGCTCACGCAGCTGACTGAGCGGGAGGCCGAGAGAGTGTCCCTCTGGGCCCGCACCCCACCCCAGGTGTTGATCCACGTTACCTGGGGGGGCGCGATCCCACTCTCCTCCCGACGTCAGGAAAACGGTCTAGGGGGAAAGCAAAAAGTTTAGGGAACTTTAACCACAAAGGCCAAGTCCTACACAACCCCCTCCCAGCCAAAAGCCAGGGGAGACCAATCATTACTTTGATGGACTTCCCGGCTTCGGGCGATAGAACCAGGACGCAGGCCCTCTACCACAGGGACACACTCCTATTCCTCGCCTTCCTACCCCCAGGGGGACTTCTTGATCACCACCCCCTGAGCCAACAATGCTGTTCCATGGATCCCCCCCCCGCCAGGGGGACCCCTCCAGGGGTGCTGGACCCATGCCAACCCCTCCCTGGAGTGGTACCCTGGGGAGACCCATCGGGCAGGATACTACCTCCAATTATCCTGCCCTCTAGATTAAGAGTGGGTCTACCTTGGTCACTCCTAGGGGACCCAGCCCTACTGGCTGGACCATATCCCCTCAGTGTCGCCACTGGGGAACACAACCCTTTCTTAATTTTCCATTTAGTTTTCTGGGCCTGCCACTTAGGAATGGCACCCACAAACTTCAGAACGGCAGGAGCTCTGGCTACAGACTCCCCACGCCTTCCTGACGTTAGGTGTTCTTCCCCACACTGCTGGCACCCAGGCACGAGGCCTCTACCCGGGGGCTCTCCTACGCCCCCCCCCAGTTTCCTGTGTGGTGCTGCTGATCCCTGGGGGTGCTTCTCACTCTGCCTCCCCCCCTTTGGAGATAAGGGGCTAGCCAGCAACCCCTCCTTCCTACTCTGGGATCTCCTCATGCCACCTGGCCCTCCTTCCCTCTCTGGGGCCCCTTCAGGCCCCTGGACTCATGACCAGGGGTCCGGTACTCGTGCAGGCTCCCGGGAATCAAGGAACCCACACCCTAACCAGGGGTGGCGCAATCCTGGAAAATAATTTCTGAGCCTAGGCTCCCCTGGGGCCAAATCTGACAACCCCTCCAAATCATTTACCATGCTGACCACTACCCAATCCTCCAGTGCACTCTTGTACTCATCCACACTTAGCACTGGCTGTGCGCTGCCACCAATCACACTGGACTCTGCTTGTCCACCCTTAATGTCCAGTTCCCTCATGCTTAACTCATGAGCGAAGAGAAGCCGTTTCTCTTCCAACGCGAGAGCGCTCCAAAAAGGCCAAGTCCTACAGCATCTATTTGCATATTTCTTTTATATATGATGCTGCTAGCAAAAAGTACAGACATATGCATGCATGGGTTCAGGAAGATGGTGAGACTTACAGAACTGTCATGTGAAGGGTTGCTGCTTTATATTTGGCTAGGCGTAACACCCTAAGTAGTCGTAGAATGGCGAAGCTGCAGCACAAAAGTGAGGTTCAAGACATGTTTGCAGAGGGATTAGTGATTAGGCTAATTGGTAAGAGTCTGTGGAAAGCTACACTTCAAATATACAGCATAATGTTCAGTGTCTGCTTGAAATGTGAAGTGTAGTCTGTCAAGTTTAAGATGTGGCTGGTCTTGTGATTGAGATATTTCCCTACTTGCACATGTATTTTGATACGTGTTATGCATCTGAAGATGCTAGACGTATAAAACACAGGTATACACCTATTTGTATATTTCTTTTATATATGATGCTGCTTTCAAAAGGTACAGACATATGCATGCCTCCTTTCAGGAATATGGTGAGACTTACAGCTGAGACATGTAATAGACTGCTGCTTTATATTTGGCTAGGCCCACCACCCTAAGTAGTCGCAGAATGGTGAAGCTGCAGCACAAAATTGAGGCTTAAGACATGTTAGGAAACGGATTAGTGATTAGGCTAGTTTGTATGAGTGTGTGGAAAGGTACGCTTAAAGTACGCCGCAAAAAAGTAGGTGTCTGTTTGAAATGTGAAGTGCAGTCTCTCAAGTTTTAAGATCTGCGTGGTCTTGTGATTGATGTATGTCTCTACTTGCATATGTATTCTCATATGTGTTATGCATTTGAAGATGCTAGACGTATAAAACACAGATATATCTCTAGTTGTATGTTTCTTTTATATATGGTAGTACTAGTAAAAGGTACAGACACATGCATACATGCTTTCAGGAATATGGTGTGATTTATAACTGACTCATGTGAAGGTTTGCTGCTTTATATTTGGATAGGCCCAACACCCTGAGTAATTACAGAATGGTGAAGCTGTAGCACAAAAGTGTACACCATGTCATAAACCTCACTTTTGTGCTGCAATTTCACTATTCTGCGACTACTCAGAATGTTGAGCCTAGCCAAATATAAAGCAGCAATCTATCACATGTCTCAGCTTGAGCATAGCTAAGAGCAAAGCAGCAACCCTTCACATGTCTCTGCTGTAAGTCTCCCCATATTTCTAAAAGCATGCATGCATGTGTCTGTACCTTTTGCTAGTGACACCATATATAAAAGAAGCATACAAATGGATGTATACCTGTGTTTTACATATCTAGCATCTTCAGATGGATAACACATATCAGAATACATGTGTAAACAGAGACATACTTCAGTCACAACTCCATGCAGACCTTAAAACTTGAGAGAGTGCACTTCATATTTCAAACAGACATCTACATTAATGCGGCGTACTTTAAGTGTACCTTTCCACACACTCATACAAACTAGCCTAATCACTAATGCGTTTCCTAACATGTCTTAAACCTACCTTTTGTGCTGGAGCTTCACCATTCTGCCACTACTTACGGTGTTGGGCCTAGCCAAACATAAAGCAGCAATGTATCACATGTCTCAGCTGTAAGTCTCACCATCTTCCTGAAAGCATGCATGCATATGTCTGTACCTTTTGCTAGTAGCATCATATATAAAAGAAACATACAAATAAATGTATACCTGTGTTTTATATGTCTAGCATCTTCAGATACATAAGACATATCACAATACATGTGCAAGTACATACATACCTCAATCACAAGACAATGAAGACCTTAAAACTTGACAGACTGCACTTCACATTTCAAACAGACACCTCGATTTATTCATCGCACTTCAAGTGAACTTTTCCAGAAACTCTTACAAACTACCATTTTCACTAATACCTCACCCAACATATCTTAAACATTACTTTTCTGCAGCTGCTGCTTTACCATTCTACTATTAGTTAGGTATTGAGCATAGTCAAAAACAAAGCAGCAACCCTTCACATGTCTCTGCTGTAAGTCTCACCATCTTCCTGAAACCATGCATGCATGTGTCTGTACCTTTTGCTAGTGCCACTATATATAAAAGAAGCATACAAATAGATGTATACTTGTGTTTTACACATGTAGCATTTTCAGATGGATAACACATATCAGAATACATGAGTAAGTAGAGACATATCTACATAGACACCTACATTTATGAGGCGTACAAACATATGCATGCATGCTTTCAGGAAAATGGTGAGACTTACAGCATAGACATGTGATGGGTTGCTGCTTTATATTTGGCTAGGCCCATCACCCTAAGTAGTTGCTGAATGGTGAAGCTGCAGCACAAAAGTGAGGTTTAAGACATGTTAGGAGATAGATTAGTGATTAGGCTACTTTGTATGAGTCTGTGGAAAGGTACACTTGAAGTATGCCACATAAATGTAGGTGTCTAAGTAGATATATTTCTACTTACTCATGTATTCTGATATGTGTAAAACACAGGTATACCTCTATTTGTATGTTTCCTTTTTATATGATAGTACTAGTAAAATGTACAGACGCATGCATACATACTTTCAGGAATATGGTGAGATTTACAACAGACTCATGTGAAGGTTTGCTGCTTTATATTTGGGTACGCCCAACACCTTGAGTATTCGCAAAATGGTGAAGCTGCAGCACAAAAGTGAGGTTAAAGACATGTTGGCAGATGTTTTAGTGATTAGGGTACTTTGTATGAGTCTGTGAAAAAACACAGGTAGGATCTATTTGTATATTTGTTTTATATATATAGTGTCACTAGCAAAAGGTACAGACACATGTATGGATGCTTTCAGGAATATGGTGAGACTTACAACAGAGACATGTGAAGGGTTGCTGTTTTATATTTGGCTAAGCTCAACACTTTAGGTGTTATTTTGGATTGGGAACACCCGTCTGTGAAGTTTAAGGCACTTTATGGTGTTGTGAATGATGTATGTGTCTACTTATATATCTTTTGTCTGATGTAGTATACATTTGACCCTGAATGGTTTGGGTAGTAGTAGAGAAATCCTTTAGTTCTGCTCTGTCACTCTGTTGCGGAGGTTGTGATGTCTTCTAAATGAAGGAATTGTGCAGTAGTTTGTATTAGTGTGTGTTCATGTACTATTGAAGTATGCCGCATAATTTTAGGTGTCGCTTTCAAATTGGAAGTGCAGTCTGTCAAGTTTTAAGGTGTGCATGGACTTGTGACTGAAGTATGTCTCTACTTGTATATGTATTCTCATATGTCTTATACATTTGAAGATGCAAGATATATAACAAAGAGGTGTTGTTGCTTTGTATATGGCTAGGCTCAACACTGTGAGTAGTAGAAAAATGGTGAAGCTGGAGCACAAAAGTGAGGTTTAAAACATGTTGACATAGGGTATTAGTGATTAGGCTACTTTCTATAATTCTCTAGAGAGGTACAGTTGAAATATGCCACATAATGTTTGGTGTTTGCTTGAAATGAGAAGTGTGTTCTGTGAAGTGTTCAGGTCTGCATAGTGTTGTAATTGAAGAAAGTCTCTACTAGAAGATATATTCTGATGTGTTATGCATCTGAAGATGCTAGATGTATAAAACACATGTATGCATCTATTTGTATATTTCTTTTATATATGAAGCTGCTAGCAAAAGGTACAGACATATGCATGCATGGGTTCAGGAAGATGGTGAGACTTACAGCAGAGTCATGTGAAGGGTTGCTGCTTTATATTTGGCTAGGCGTAACACCCTAAGTAGTCATAGAATGGTAAAGCTGCAGCACAAAAGTGAGGTTCAAGACATGTTTGCAGAGGGATTAGTGATTAGGCTAATTGGTAAGAGTCTGTGGAAAGCTACACTTCAAATATACCGCATAATGTTCAGTGTCTGCTTGAAATGTGAAATGTAGTCTGTCAAATCAATCAAATCAAAAATAGCTTTATTCGATTTTTTTGAGTAAAAATTATAAAAGCACAATTAAAAATGCACATTCATTTATATTACATCATAAACTTGATTAAAAAACATGACTTTCGCGATCTTCTGCAAAAACAACAGTTGATGGACAGAATGCAGAACAATGTCATACATTCACCCCAGTACAGAGATCTGGGCCTAAATCCATCGTTTTTTTGCTCACCATGCCATTCCAGTTTGAACCCAGCCATATGCAAATCAGTCTTGACCCTGTGCCTCATGGGAACAGTCCAGCCCGAACTGCCAAGCCAGGACCTCCCTGGACTGGAAACAAGCATCCTAGGACCGGTTTCGGGGTTTCACCCCTCTTCAGCCAGGATAGCTTGATTCCAGCGGCATGGAGAGCACGGGACCCATGTCTGGGCATACCCGTCCCACTCGGGGTGACAAATGCAAAAACAACAGTTGATGGACAGAATGCAGAACAATGTCATACATTCACCCCAGTACAGAGATCTGGGCCTAAATCCATCGTTTTTTTGCTCACCATGCCATTCCACTTTGAACCCAGCCATATGCAAATCAGTCTTGACCCTGTGCCTCATGGGAACAGTCCAGCCCGAACTGCCAAGCCAGGTCCTCCCTGGACTTGAAACAAGCATCCTAGGACTGGTTTCGGGGTTTCACCCCTCTTCAGCCAGGATAGCTTGATTCCAGTGGCATGGAGAGCACGGGACCCATGTCTGGGCATACCCGTCCCACTCGGGGTGACAAATGCAAAAACAACAGTTGATGGACAGAATGCAGAACAATGTCATACATTCACTCCAGTACAGAGATCTGGGCCTAAATCCATCGTTTTTTTGCTCACCATGCCATTCCACTTTGAACCCAGCCATATGCAAATCAGTCTTGACCCTGTGCCTCATGGGAACAGTCCAGCCCGAACTGCCAAGCCAGGTCCTCCCTGGACTGGAAACAAGCATCCTAGGACTGGTTTCGGGGTTTCACCCTCTTCAGCCAGGATAGCTTGATTCCAGTGGCATGGAGAGCACGGGACCCATGTCTGGGCATACCCGTCCCACTCGGGGTGACAAATGCAAAAACAACAGTTGATGGACAGAATGCAGAACAATGTCATACATTCACCCCAGTACAGAGATCTGGGCCTAAATCCATCGTTTTTTTGCTCACCATGCCATTCCACTTTGAACCCAGCCATATGCAAATCAGTCTTGACCCTGTGCCTCATGGGAACAGTCCAGCCCGAACTGCCAAGCCAGGTCCTCCCTGGACTGGAAACAAGCATCCTAGGACCGGTTTCGGGGTTATATTTGGCTAGGCGTAACACCCTAAGTAGTCATAGAATGGTGAAGCTGCAGCACAAAAGTGAGGTTCAAGACATGTTTGCAGAGGGATTAGTGATTAGGCTAATTGGTAAGAGTCTGTGGAAAGCTACACTTCAACTATACCGCATAATGTTCAGTGTCTGCTTGAAATGTGAAATGTAGTCTGTCAAATCAATCAAATCAAAAATAGCTTTATTCGATTTGTTTGAGTAAAAATCATAAAAGCACAATTGAAAATGCACATTCATTTATATTACATCATAAACTTGATTAAAAAACATGACTTTCGCGATCTTCTGACACTACATTACACAATAGGGAGGTATATAGAAGCCCATTTCCAATTAAAAACAATACTTGATTATACAACATGCTAGCAAGCGCTTCTCGAGTTTCTTGTTTTTTTACCTTTTACAAACATTTAGTTGCATAACAAACAGAGAGAGTATCATAGCTTTTGTCTTTACATAGTATTCCTGGACCTAATAACACTTTTTAAAAATAAGGATACAGCCGCTATTATCATTTCATTTTCCAGAGTTTGTAACTTCAAGTAAGCAGTTCTGCATTGTCTTAAAGCCAAGATTTTTAAAATTGGAATTAAAAACCTTTTCCTAGGTAATGTGTAAAATTTACAAAATAAGATGGTATGTATCGTAGATTGGTTTGAGATGTCATCGCACGGACAGGGAAGTAAATTTCGTGACCAATCATTAACTTCTGGAAAAGTAATCATTCTATGTAATATCCCAAGACGAAAGCGAGTTAAAAGCATGCGGTCAAAGCTTCCCTGTACCTGTATCAAGTAGGGCTGTATACCTGAACAAGTTAGCATCATTTGATTATCCATAACAGTTATTTTTCCTCTTTCTTTGTGCCATCTCTTGTTCTCTAAATGGGTCAGACACTCTATTTTTAGTGCCTTTCTTGAGATAGATACCATACTCTCCGGTGTCTCATAATATTCAGGGTGGCCAATTTCGTTAGCCATTTCTTTAATATAACCAAGCCAGGGTATGGTAATAGCCCTATCTAGTTTTAAACAATCGTGATTACATCACAATTAAAACTGGTTTCATTTGATACCCAAACCTTATGCCAAAGTAAAAAAGGGTTCATTTTTATCATATCAGTAATAAAATACAAACCAAGTTCAGAGTGGCAGATAAAATTAGCGGTTGAATTTGGTACTGCCAACAGATAACGCATAAATGCATTTTCACAACGTTGTAGGTTTTGTACCTCCACAAATCCCCATATGCCTGCCCCATACACAGCTGTTGAAAGGCATTTTGATTTGTAGCTAGCTAATAACTCAGGGATAGGTCTGCAACCTAGTTTTCTAGAGAAATTGATCACCGCACCTATGGCTCTAGATAACAGTAATTTTCTTGCTTGTATAGCTGCAGACCAAGACCCTGTACGGTCAAAAATAATCCCCAAATAGGAGACTTTATCAGTACATTCAATTTTTTTGTCATTAATAAAAATATTACATTTTTTTGTCATCTTTTTCCCACATTTCATTGTGTAAGTCTTACTGATATTCACATTTAGACCCCTTTCTTGCATAAAAATAACAAAATTTGTAACCGTTCTTTGCAACCCTATTTGTGTCCGCGTCATTATTACTGCGTCATCAGCATAAAGTAAAATTTGGACTGGAGTGTTATTAATAATCGGATAATCCTGGGGGTGCTGAATCAAGTATTGGCCAAGACTGTTAATATATAGTGAGAAGAGAAACGGGGAAGTACACAGCCTTGCCTCACTCCTTTTCTCATTGGAAATTTGGCTGAGCCCTCCCCCTGCTTCCCAAATCGTACCCTTGCCCCTGCATCCCTATATAATTCCCTTATAAATAAAAGTAAAGGTGGGTCAACTCCCATCCCTTCAAGAACACTCCATAGCTTTTCGTGTTTTACGCAGTCAAACGCAGAACTAAGGTCTACGAATGTCAAAAACAATTTTCCCTCCTTTGCTATGGTGTATTTACTTATTATCAGGCTTAAGTTCAGTCCTTGCTCAATTGTACCGAGACCTGCTCGGAACCCATATTGCAAATTTGATAGGACACCTGTCTCATCAGCCCATAATTGTAGCTTATTTAAAATTACCCTTCCCACCACTTTCAGAAGGGAATCTAACAGGGAGATTGGGCGATAGCACATTGGTTCATTTCTATCTCCCTTTTTAAAGATGGGAATCACTATTGCATCCGACCATGAGGGAATGAAACCATATCGGCAGCATCGGATTATGACGTTAGTTAAAAGTGGTGCCCATAGCTCAATGTTATTTTTGTACACATCCACAGGAACGCCATCCGGCCCAGGGGCTTTGCCGGATGCACTCTCATTTATGGCACTAGTTACTTCCTCCACAGAGAAACAAATATCTAGAGGAAACGCTGAGGGCTGGGCACTATCATCTGGCGCCGTGATTACTGTAACTGCGTCATCCTGTGTCTTGGGCACATCATTATAAAGACCAGTAAAATACTGAACCCATTTATCCTCACTGATGGCAATATCTATGATGTCAGTATCCCTTGTACTAAAAAATGGCGCATTGACCGCTTTCCAGAAGCTATTATTGTCTCTCCTGAGACATGCATCACGTAGGGCCTGCCACGCCTCTGCTCTTAGCTGCACCGTTCGGTTTTTTAACGCTTGCCGGTATATAATTCTGGCCTGTTGTATTTCCTCGCGATTTCTATTTGTCCTATGTAGCGCTTTCTTCAAAAACTTATGCGCCATACTACATTCCCGATCAAACCAGCCCTGGTCTTTTTGCTTACTCCGTTTATGTTCCACAGGTAGTATTTTCTGAACTTCTCCACTTCTATTACGAAATGCATTTAGGACATCTTCATCATCCCTTTCCTCAGTAAGACAAACTTCAAAGTCTTCTTTGGACCTTTTTATAAGTTGCTTAATAAAAACCATAGGATCTACTTTTGACCACTTTAATGAATACCCATTCATACTAGCAAGGCTAATTTTGGAATTATATTGTATACCCATGTCACTTTTGGCTCTAACAGGGCTCTCCAAATCAAAGTCGATGCTAATTGGATAGTGATCACTCATTGCAATACAGTGAGTTTTAAAAGCACGAATCTTTCTAGCGTATCTATTAGAGGCTAAAACAAAATCAATAATAGAGTTACAACCTCTGCCATTAAAGGTAGGCTCAAAATATACTGAAGTAATGCATAAATCATTGGCATAACCTAGGTCAAACTGAAAAACAATCTCATTTAACATATCCCCCAGCAGCGTATGTGCAAAGTGGAATGGCACATCTTCTTTATCTTTTCCTAGGCCACAGATACCATTTTTGCTATGTTGACACAAAAAACAATTATAATCACCCCCCCATATAATACACATATCACCGGACATCTCGTCTTGTAATTTATTCAGATCTTTATGTAAGGTCATTAACACACTCGTTGTCTTCTCTTTGGGGATGTTATTATAAAAATTAAGCAGCACGGCACAAAATCCTCCTACTATATGCATTACTAGAATCTGGTAATAATCTGTGTTGGTAATGAATTTCAATTTGTTCACCCCCACAATATTAGAAACATAGATGCATAATCCACCCTTATTGCGCCCATAACCACTAGTAACCGCCGGTGTATGAAACGTTCGATAGCCATTAATATGTTTTTCCTTGACCAACCAAGTTTCTTGTAGGCAGATTATAGAGTACTTATTTATAAAAATTAACCATTGGGGCTCAGATGCTTTCGTGGACAACCCTGCAATGTTCCAAAAGAGTATTTTGCATACCAACTCTCTATCATCCTGTCTACCGCCCTGAATCTTAGTATTTGGTTCTGGAATGGGGGTATCCGCCCCCATTGTACTTGGCACTATATCCTTTAGTCTATATTCAATCTCCCATACAGAATTATTATTGTATTTAATAGTGTCCAAGACCTCAGATTTTTGATGGAGTAATAAATTACAATCATTTCCAGTGCTAGAAATGGTCCTTTGACCAAAGATCTGGTCTTGTGTGGTATCACTAGGAATTAGTAGATTTTCGAGACTAATTCGGCCATCCCCTCTTGTGTGCTGTACACTCAGTCAGTCTATATCTTCAAGTGTAGTTAGCAGCTCAAAGTGATTTAGCAGCGGGACATTAAGGGGACTCCATGTATTAGCATGAGAGCCCCTTGCTTGGGTTCTGTAGTGGGTCATAGCTGGGGGCTGATAGGGGTAAAACATTAATTTCAGTGTCGTTAATATGTACATTCCCTACCCTTGTCAAAACAGCATGTACTAGACGGGGGTCGCTTAGGGTCAATACAATACAATCACCCTGTAAGGTTTTACGGCCATTTCCTACCCATGTGACCCGTCTAACCATTTTAAACTTTGCAAAAAGTGCGTCTGTAAGACCAGTTTTTTCCCCTAGCCAAGAGACAGATTTATTTCGGAGGGCCTCCCATGGTTCATACGCTGATGTATGTAAGGGAGGAACATTGGCTAATATTACTATATATGGTGTAGCAGCTGGTGGTAGATCGAGTTGGTTATAAACTAGATTCTCTGTGGTTTCCATGTGCCTGGTTATATGTCCCCCTGCTCTGTTTTTTGCTCCCTTCTTATCATTTATAGTCTTATTAATATCACTGTTAACTTGCAACTTATTAAGGGAGGGAATAGGTCTATGTATGGCTGGGTTTGCCATGCTGGGCATAGAATTTAACGTTGTGGTTTCTACTCGAGCTATGCTGGGGGAAGAATTATCTACATGTAGTTTTGTGATCGAGCTAGAAGGTTGACAAATATTAGGTTGTACATTCTCCTCACTGGAGGTAGCCCGATTATCACCTCTTAGGCATCCCTCTATAGCTTCCACTCTTTCTATTAATTTCCCCAAAGGGCCAACCATATAATTATATAAATCATCAATTTTTCTCGTAATGTTGCCAATTTCAGAAGTTTGGCCCTCTATTAACATGTTCACTGTAGGTCTCCCTAAGCTAAAAGGCCTTCTAACCTCTCCTGTCTTTAACTGTTTGCTAGCATTTTTATTTTTCTTATTTACCGATTTTTTTTTTACTCAAATTTTCAGCATGATTAGAAGCTTGTAAACCCTCATTAGTCTCTGGGTATTTACAACGTTTCGAGGGTGGTTGAGAATCATGCTCTGGGTCACCCACATATATATGCTCTGACGTCTCCTGTATACATCCATTCTGAGCGGCTTGAGCAACTAGCCCCTCAGATGCTATAATTAAAGATGTATTAGGTGAACTAGCTCGGGTAATAGATGCAGTCAGCATGCTCATCCTACCTTGCGTAAGGGTCTCTTCAACAGAATTAATTTGTTCCTCAATAGCCCCCATGGCTCCTGTCAAATAGTTCATCAAAGATTGTTGGCCTCCCGCTCCGGGGGTAATAATAGATGCGGAACCTGCCTTCCTTTTGCCCATTATTAACTAATATTCTAACAAACACAGAGAGAACACAGTGTCCAAAATGCAAATATAGTACAAGTAAGTCAATTCAACCTTAGGGAGGTGGCCCAGCCCGGCCTCTGACGAACTATGACGGGCTAAGACGGGCCTGTCTTGGCCCGGTCTTCGCCCGGGCCAAGCCCGGGCACGCCCCGCGCGTGTCCCGCATCGCGGGAGGCGTCGGCGTCCTTTATGGCGTTACAGTACCACTTCCCAGCTGTAGGTGATCAGGCAGCTCCTCCCACTCCGGTCACGGCTCCTCCGGTCCTTTCAGGGAGTTCGGCAAAATTCTTGTGCAAACACAAAACAGGGGCAAGGGCAAAGGAGAAAGTGCGTCCTTCTAGCAGCTAGGTATATCCAATGTCAATAAAAACAAACAATCGCGTCCCACACCGCGGGAGGCGTCGGCGTCCTTTATGGCGTTACATCACCACTTCCCAGCTGTCGGTGATCAGGCAGCTCCTCCCACTCCGGTCGCGGCTCCTCCCGGTCCTTTCAGGGAGTTCGGCAAAATTCTTCTGCAAACACAAAACAGGGGCAAGGGCAAAGGAGAAAGTGCGTCCTTCTAGCAGCTAGGTATATCCAATGTCAATAAAAACAAACAATCGCGTCTACTCAGGGTGCTGGGCCTACCCAAATATAAAGCAGCAAACCTTCACACGAGTCAGTTATAAATCTCACCATATTCCTGAAAGCATGTGTGCATGTGTCTGTACCTTTTACTAGTACTACCATATATAAAAGAAACATATAAATAGAGATATATCTGTGTTTTATACGTCTAGCATCTTCAAATGCATAACACATATGAGAATACATATGCAAGTAGAGACATACATCAATCACAAGACCACGCAGACCTTAAAACTTGAGAGACTGCACTTCACGTTTCAAACAGACACCTACATTTATGTGGCGTACTTTAAGTGTACCTTTCCACACACTCATACAAACTAGCCTAATCACTAATCAGTTTCCTAACATGTCTTAAACCTCACTTTTGTGCTGGAGCTTCACCATTCTGCGACTACTTACGGTGTTGGGCCTAGCCAAATATAAAGCAGCAATTTATCACATGTCTCAGCTGTAAGTCTCACCATATTCCTGAAAGCATGCATGCATATGTCTGTACCTTTTGATAGGAGCATCATATATAAAAGAAATATCCAAATAGATGTATACTTGTGTTTTATACGTCTAGCATCTTCAGATGCATAATACGTATCAGAATACATGTGCAAGTAGAGACATACGTCAGTCACAATACCATGCAGACCTTAAAACTTGACAGACTGCACTTCACATTTGAAGCAGATACTGAGAATTATGCGGTATATTTGAAGTGTAGCTTTCCACAGACTCATACAAAGTAGCGTAATAACTAATCCATCTCCTAACATGCCTTAAACCTCACTTTTGTGCTGCTGCTTCACCATCCTACGACTATTTAGGGTGTTGGGCCTAGCCAAATATAAAGCAGCAATCCTTCACATGTCTCTGCTGTAAGTCTCACCATCTTCCTGAAAGCATGCATGCATATGTCTGTACCTTTTGCAAGTAGCATCATATATCAAAGAAACATGCAAATAGATGTATACCTTTGTTTTATGTCTAGCATCTTCAGATACATAAGACATATCACAATACATGTGCAAGTACACACATACCTCAATCCCAAGAGCATGAAGACCTTAAAACTTGATAGACTGCACTTCACATTTCAAACAGACACCTAGATTCATTCAGCGCACTTCAAGTGAACTTTTCCAGAGATTCTTACAAAGTACCATAATCACTAATTCTTCACCCAACATATCTTAAACATTACTTTTCTGCTGCTGCTTTACCATTTTACTACTAGTTAGGTATTGGGCATAGCCAAAAACAAAGCAGCAATTCTTCACATGTCTCTGCTGTAAGTCTCACCATCTTCCTGAAACCATGCATGCATGTGTCTGTACCGTTTGCTAGTGCCACCATATATAAAAGAAGCATACAAATAGATGTATACTTATGTTTTACACATGTAGCATCTTCAGATGGATAACAAATATCAGAATACATGAGTAAGTAGAGACATATCTACATAGACACCTACATTTATGAGGCGTACAAACATATGCATGCATGCTTTCAGGAAGATGGTGAGACTTACAGCATAGACATGTGATGGGTTGCTGCTCTATATTTGGCTAGCCCATCACCCTAAATAGTTGCAGAATGGTGAAGCTGCAGTACAAAAGTGAGGTTTAAGGCATGTTAGGAGATGGATTATTGATTAGGCTACTTTGTATGAATCTGTGGAAAGGTACACTTGAAGTAAGCCACATAAATGTAGGTGTCTAAGTAGATATTTTTCTACTTACTCGAGTATTCTGATATGTGTTATCCATCTGAAGATGCTACATTTGTAAAACACAAGTATTCATCTATTTGTATGCTTCTTTTATATATGGTGGCACTAGCAATAGGTACAGACACATGCATGCATGCTTTTAGGAATATGGTGAGACTTACGGCAGGCGCATTGTGATAGGTTACTGCTTTATATTTGGCTAGGCCCAACATTCTGAGTACTAGTAGAATGGTGAAACTGCAGCACACAAGTGAGGTTTAAGACATGTTGGCAGAGGGATTAGTGATTAGGGTACTTTCTATGAGTCTGGGGAAATGTACACTTGAAGTACACTGCATAAATGTAGGTGTCTCTTTCAAATGTAAAGTGCAGTCTGTCAAGTTTTAAGTTTAAGGTCTGCATGGTCTTGTGAATGATGTATGTCTGTAATTGTACATGTTTTCTCATATGTGCTATGCATCTGAAGATACTAGATGTATAAAACACAGGTATACCTCTATTTGTATGTTTCTTTTATATATGATAGTACTAGTAAAAGGTACAGACACGTGCATACATACTTTCAGGAATATGGTGAGGTTTACAACAGACTAATGTGAAGGTTTGCTGCTTTATATTTGGGTACGCCCAACACCTTGAGTAGTCGCAGAATGGTGAAGCTGCAGCACAAAAGTGAGGTTAAAGACATGTTGGCAGATGGTTTAGTGATTAGGGTACTTTGAGTCTGTGAAAAAACACAGGTATAGAACTATTTGTAAATTTGTTTTATATATGGTGTCACTAGCAAAACGTACAGACACATGTATGGATGCTTTCAGGAATATGGTGAGACTTACAACAGAGACATGTGAAGGGTTGCTGTTTTATATCTGGGTAAGGTCAACACTTTAGGTTTTATTTTGATTTGGGAACACCAGTCTGTGAAGTTTAAGGGACTTTATGGTGTTGTGAATGACGTATGTGTCTACTTATATATCTATTGTCTGATGTATTATACATTTGAACCTGATTGGTTTGGGTAGTAGTAGAGAAATCCTTTAGTTCTGCTCTGTCATTCTGTTGTGGAGGTTGTGATGTCTTTTAAATGAAGGAATTGTGCAGTGGCTGACATAGCTTTGCCATGCAATTGAAAGTATTTGTTTATTTATAGATGAGACTATTTGTATATAATTATTTTAATAATATAAAATTATTTTTAGAAACTCTTAACTTTTCTTTTTTTTCAGATATTCACCCTTTTTAGTAAGAAAGATTGAGTATGGCAAGACAAGATCAAAAGACAAGAAACAAAACAGTACTATTTAAAGGAGAGATAAAAGCAGAAATTAGATGAAGTTCAAAATGTGACATTGAAGAAAAAGACTTCTGGTAAAAGAACTAAAGAATTTGTTAAAAGACTTTTAAAGAATGTAATGAATTTTCAAAATGTGGAAAAGAGAAAGAAAAGTTGTACAACCAATCTGAAGGAAACGAAAAAAGGACATATTAATGGAAAATCAAGTTATGGGAAAACAATCCATGTTGAAAGAAGGATGAAAGAATATAAAGACATTGGGAAGAGAATGTATAAAAGTAGAGTACTACAAAATGTATTGAAAGATTGTAAAAAATATAAAAGAAGATCAGCAGCTTACAAGAAAAAGCAACAGATTGAAAGTGTAGTAGAAAAAGATTTTGAATTGAAACGAAAATTATTTATATTGGTATTGAAGAAAATGAAAACATTGAATAAAAGAATGCACTTTATGAAGGAGAAAAGCAAAAGAAAAAGACTGGTTAATAGAAGTAACTTTTGCAAAACTTTTTCTGGTGAATGGAAGCACACTTCTAGTACTGAGCCTTTTTTTAATGAAGAAAGCTATTTTCAACAAAATACATTAGTTCATGCAGTTGATACCAGTGGTCGTTGTTATGAGATAAAAGATGGTTGTCCAATTGAAAAAGAAAAGATGGTTCCTAGAAATGTGGAAGGAGTAATAACTGAAGAAGTTCAAGGGAGACGTACACAAGCTCCAGTGTATAAGTGGGATTGTAGCAGTATTTGTAGTATTCGACAGGAATCTATCGCTATATTACGATTTTTCTCACGAGATTATGCAAAAAAAAGTGTTAAACAGAAGATTAAGGGGTATATTCACAAGAACGTGTGATAACTATCGCAAGAGTAGCGTAACACAACTTTCAATAACGCAGCCTATCACGGGAAAATAACCCTGTGTCAACGTGGAATTCACAACAAGGCGGTACCATGCGATAGCCACCAGATAACGCGTCAAATGCCAGCGTGAAAATCAACGCCACGCCTAAAAAATGCGAAACGCGAACGCGAGATCATGCGATGAGGCCAATCGCGGTACAAAAAGTAGCGAAAAGCAGCCTCAGGCCTGCAAATCCCACGCGTCTGGCGGGAAATTGCACCATAAAAACCACAGACACAACACACCAGAAACAAGCCAAAGCACGTAGCAACATGGATGCACCCTGACCCAGCGCAGAGGTCAACGCGGACCCCACAACCCCCACAGACCACCAGCAAGGAACAACGGGGTCGGGGAAGGCCAAGGAGAAAAGGAAGAGGAAGACTGGGTGCAGGCCGCAGGAAAACAAGACCAAGGCCACGGAGGTGACAGAACACTACCAGCAACTGACCCACAAGCAGACCACCTGGAATGCAGTCGCAGTGCCCAGGAGGCCAATCCAGGAGGCCAAGAGGCGCCGGCAGGACCTGAAAACCTACACCAGGTACAAACCTGCTTCCAACAGGAAGGCAGCAACGGCGACAGGAGGTGGCAGTCCAGCGCCACAGGAGGAGCAGGAGGAAACCCAGGCCACAGTCATCAGTGTGGAGAGGGTGCAAGGAGTAGGGAGTACGGACACAGCCCGACAGGACCTGACACAACAACAACAGGGTGAGGATCCAACAGGGACTGGGGGGACAGGGGGTGATGGGCACAATGCCACACATGCACAATGAGGTGTAACACACTGCACACCCACAGTTACCCAGGGACATGTCCCCATCCCCGTGGCACACTGCATCACACACACATAGCAATCACAGCACATACCATGACAATGTGGCACAAAGTGCAACACCCACACTGCAGAACAGGGGACACAACTGGGTCCACCCAGGCACAGAAACAGAACAATCACATCGGACAGAGCAGGGAACTGTGAGATGCACATCTACCCCTACAACCCCACATCAGCCATGTAGGCCAAATGAACACTGTCCCAACTCACATAGCCACCACTGCCCAAACAGTCACAATGTACATTGTCACACAGTCTGCATGTCGACAAGAACAAGGCGCCAATACAATGCCAACATGCACCTCCCCTTCACAATGCAGAGGGTCAAACAACACCTCCAGCAGGTCAGAACAGACAACCCATCAGTGATGCCCAAGACGAACACCACAGCCCAGACACCGACGCCCTACAACAGCCCATGGACATCCCACACAACCCACCTCCAGGACCAGGGCAGACAAGCTACTCAGAGGAGAACCCAGCCCCTGCAACAGACCACACAGCATGAAGCACCCGCAATCACGGCTGCCCCACAACACTTCACCCACCCACACATGGCACCCCAATGCCAGGTGGCAGTACGCCAAAAGGAGGTGGCCCAACAGGTGAGGGTGTTGCCGAACCCATGGAATGCGAACTAGAACACATACGTGGGTGTCCAATACCCTTCAGGGACCCCCCACACCCCACAAAGGAGACCCACACCTCCACAGAGACACATGCACATATCATGTTGAACTGGCTACGGGCACGTGCGCCAGGCCCCTTTATTTGCAGGGCCACATGTACAGTGACGCCTGTGCTGGATGTGTGTGGGGTGAGTATAAGCCAGCCCGCACGGAGTGCTTGGTGCTGGCAACAACCTGAACAGTGGACACCAGTGTAATGGAAACAGAAAACACCAGCATAACAGAGTCAAATGCAGAGCAACATGGAGGGATCCGGAGTAAGGACAGAGGTCACCCAATATTCAGTCAGGAGGTTCCATCAGTTGCAGTGCACTGAGGTATGGGCACTAGAGAAGAGCGCGCTCATGTGAGGAAATTGCTAGGATTGTGTCTCTTCTGGTTAGTCCTGATGCAGATGCAGTGGGGCGTGTTACACCTGCATCAACTTCCTCATCAACGTTCCAGGTCTCCCACACTGCCTGAGGTGAAAGTTACGTCCGCAGTCCACAGCGCAATACCCAGTAATAGATCTGGGTGTGTAGCTTGACTACCACCACCAGTCTGCATTCCTGCCTTGGGGCTGTTGCCTCCTGTCCTCCCATTGTCTGTGCTTTCTCCCGTCCGCACACTTGACACATCTTCCTCATCATAGTCCCAGGTCTACCCCACTGCATGAGGTGACATTGCTGCGCAACCTCACAACAGCACAAAACACAATCATTAACGGACAATGGCTTGCGATGCACTGAGTCACTGGCACCTGGAGTGCTGAGCAGGGTATCAGGCCGATGATGGCATCCACGACAGGTCTGAGCAACTCCGTAGGTCTGTCAGGACCACCCTTTCGACTCTGGCAGATGGCGGTTGGAGGTGGTCCTTGCGGTGGTGGCGTGTGCCTCCTGCAGTGATGCGACGTCCGGGCCGGTCAAGACTCGATGCTATGTGTGGGCCCTGGTGGCCCGCAGTTGAGGCCGGAGGATGCGGACAGCGCAGGGCCACAGACACATGGCGTTGATGACCCCAAGACCATCGCTACAGAGGCCATTCAATGTCTCAGAAGAAGGGGTCCCAGACCTGACCAGCACAGAGTTAGTGGCCCCGGATGCACTGGAGCCGGCACAGGCACCCAGCCACGGGACGGTGACTTGCGGGGCAGTCAGATGGGCCATGCGACCTGAGCGGGTCCCCATCAATGTCCGAGGTGTATGTTGCGGAGGGTTGTGGGGGACAGTGGAAGCTGTCCTCCAGGGCATGATGCGGAAGGTCTGATGTTATCTGGAAGCAGCAAATGGAGGAGTGGAAAGCGCAACCCTCGTCTTCACCAACAATTCTGTATCAGCTACATGAGGATGAAAACTAGCCCCTAGTCCATAGACTCAGACGCCACCAATGTACGACCAGTGAGTGTCCATGAATGTCGGGGAACACACCTACTGGCACAGGTGCTGAGGGGGATGCAGTCTGCGATGATGCCGGTACACAGATGTGAACTCCAACATTGCCAAATCAAGACTCTGTGACCTACTGGACCGCAGTGTAGGTTGGAGGCAGTGGTCAGCAGTGGCCCACTGCCACGGCTCGTTGGCTCGCGAGGCACAGAGTTAGTGACACAGTGGCAGTTGTCGGTATGTTCAATCACCTCCGTGACGCTGATCCTGTTCCCTCCGGACTGCAACGTGTCATCCTCTTACGCCCCTCCGTGCGTGCGAAGAAATGTATTCTTCCTTTTGAATTACCGATGTTCAGTTCCAAATCCATAATCCCACTCGTGTGCAGCGTATGCCGAGGGCAGTGGTCCGCGTAGGCCCACAGACACGTGTGGTTGTGATGCCATGCACAGACTTGTTGCCACCACATCGGAGGGTGTATTGTGAATTGTTCTCTGCCATAAATAATGTTCACTGCCATGGTGTAATCAAGACTCAGTTCCAAATGTGTGACCTACCTGACCGTGGTGTAGGCCTGAGGCAGCGGTCAGCACGGCCCATTCACCGTGTGTCTCCGGCATAGGTTGGATGGCCCCACCGGCCTGCGTTGTTCAGGTTCAGTGGAACCACGTGTAGCCGGCTGGCGTTGAACAGGGTTAGTGGCACCACGTGTAGCCGGCTGGCGTTGAACAGGGTTAGTGGCACCACGTGTAGCTGGCTGGCGTTGAACAGGGTTAGTGGCACCACGTGTCGCAAGATGCCCATATGGAACTATGCCTCACTGATCGGGGGGTCTGGTGCTGTGGCCGTTGGCCGGGATATGGGGTCACTGCCATTCATGACTCAGTCAGTCAGAAATCTTTATTCGGTAAACATAAAAGTTGACCATAAAAGTACATTGCACAATCCAGCAATAACAATATCTTAAAATAATATAAAAATACAATTATCTCAAATTCACATCATAATAGTTTTACGATATTTAAAAATATTTTTTAAAAAGGCTGTCACAGAGGCAATCGTAAATTCATCATCTAAGGTTTGTAGTGCCAAAAATGCAGGTCGGCATTGTCTCAAGCCAAATTTTCTCAATACAGGGATAATCCATTTCCTTCTCGGACTGGTATAAAATTTACAAAAAACAATATATGTATGGTCGACTGTGCAGAGATATCATCGCAGGGGCAATTACATAAAATTTTCGACCAGTCATTCCGTTCGGGAAAGCTTAAGGATCTAAATAAAATATTCAGTCTAAAACGTGATAGCAAGAATCTATCATAGTCTCCAGTAACTAACAAAATGTATGGTTGTATTGTTGGAGTTGCCAAAATGATATAATGGGTTTGGACCGTTGATTTACTCATTTCTAAGGTGGTTCTGCATTCGCCCAAAAAACGCAAACAGCTAGCTTTAAGTTCTTTCCTGGGGACTTCACACATAGAATCTGGATCATTAAAATATTCTACATGTCCAAATTTAACAAGAAACATTTTAATATACCCTAACCATCTTAACCCCATCAATCCCCAGGGCGTCCTTCAGGATGTGGCGATTAAAATCAGTCTCATCGGCAGTCCACACTCTATGCCACAATAAGATTGGCTGGATCTTGATAATATCCTCTAAATAGGGCATGCCCAATTCCAAGTGACAAACATGTGTTGAGGTGCTATCTGGTACTGCCAGGAGGAACCTAAAAAACTTATTTTCTACCACTTGTAATGAGCCTACATTGGCGTACCCTCATATTCCCGCACCATATGTGGCAATAGCTACACACTTTGCTCTATAGATCTGAAGCAATTCAACTGGAGGACGTCTTCCTAATTTCCTGCTGAAATTAGATAATGCCATCAGAGATTTAATAAAAAGAAGCTTTCTTGCTTTCACCGCCTGAACCCATGTTCCCGTGTGATCAAATAAAATTCCTAAATAGGAAAAAGTGTTTGTGTGCTCGATTGCCTTCGATTGTATAAAAAGAGTGTTAATTTTCTTGTTGCTTCCAGCCCCACAGTTCATATTAAATGTTTTTGAACAGTTTATAGTGAGGCCCAAATTTGACATAAAATTAGCAAACGAGTTAACAACCCTTTGAAGACCTAGCGGCGTACGGGCCATTAAAACCGCGTTGTCCGCGTACAACAATGCGGGAACGGGACGATTCGCTGCTGTTGGCAAATCCTTGCACTCCTGGATCAAATTTGTTTCTAGACCATTTATATAAAGTGTGAAAAGGAAAGGAGCAAGGATACAGCCTTGTCTTACACCTTTCATCACTCTAAAGTGCTTAGTACATTCTCCACCCAACCCGTAATGTACCCTTGCCTGTGCCTTTGAATAAAGCTGTTTTAAAAAAGAAACTATTAAAACATCCATCCCTAACCCCTCTAAAATTTGCCACAGCTTATCATGAATAACACAGTCGAAAGCCGCGGTCAAATTAACAAAGGTTAAAAATAACTTTTCCCTTTTTGCTTTAGTGTATTTGTCTAAAAATATGTAAATTAAGGCCCTGTTCAATTGTTCCGAGGCCTTTGCGGAAGCCGTATTGTAAGTCGCTTATTAATGCACGCTCTTCCGCCCAGACCTGCAGCCTATCTAGCATAATTCGTCCGACAATCTTGACTGTGGAATCCAACAACGAGATTGGACGGTAACAAGCTGGGTTGGCCCTGTCCCCTTTTTTAAAGATAGGAACAATTATTGAGTCATACCATGTAGATATGAGGCCCTGTGAGCCACATGCATTAAAAACCTGTGTTAAAACTGGACCCCAAAGTGCTAAGTTCGATTTAAAAAGGTCCACCGGGATTCCGTCTAACCCAGGGGCCTTTCCCCCCAGGCTTAAATTTATTGCCTTATTAACTTCGCTTAAAGTAAATTGCAAAGGCAAATCTAAAGGAGGAGATAAAAGCTCAGGTTCACCCACATTTATCCTAGAATCCGGCTCATTCGTCATAGTGTTAGTATACAATTTGGAAAAGTGTGCTATCCACTCTGATTCAGTGATTCAGTGATTGCTATCTCTAAAAATGCTTTATCACACTCCCCCTCTTTCAATGCCAACCTTCTTTCTTTTAATGCCCTCTTATAGACTCTTCTAGCCTTTCTGATATCTTCCTGGTTTTTTTCTACCACATGAAGGGAGTGTTTAAGCCTCGAGTAGGCCTTAGTACAATTGGTGTCAAACCATCCTTTTTTTTGTTTCTCTTTTTTATTGGTTTTTATAAACAATGTTTCTTTAATGTGGCTAGAAATAGCAGAGAAACTGTCCAAGATTTCCTGAGGTGATGCCCTCTCATCCAGACATGATAAGAATTTGTCTTTACATTTTGACAGAACTGTACTGGTAAATACTTCGGGATCCAACTTCGCCCATCTAAGCGCATAGCCGTTCTGTTTGTTCAAAGTTATGTTATCCACAAAATGAGATGTAACATCTCTTGTGTTGATGCCCTGACTATGCACCAACACGTCAATACTAATGGGGAAATGATCGCTTAGGGCAATATCATGTATTATAAAGTCCCTAATGCGTGAGGCGTTTCTGTTCGATGTTATAATGAAATCTATAGTAGAAAAAGTACCTCGACCGTTAAAAGTGGGGCAAAAAGGAACCATAGGCGAACATAGGGTGTTTGCAAAGCCTAGGTCATGTGTAAACAATATATCATTTAAACAATCCCCATAGAATGTGTGTGGGAAGTGGGCAAAACCACAATCTTTCTCATACTGAATACCACAGACCCCTTTATCCATATGTTGGCATAGGGGGGAATTAAAATCCCCTCCCCATATAACAAAAACATCTTTAGTTGTATGGGTCTGTAAGTTATGCAGATCACTACCGAGGCGTTTCAGTATATCTTCAAGCATCTCTGGGGGTGCATTATTATAGAAGTTCAACAAGATTACACATGATACATGGTCTATATGCAAACTAATAATCTGATAATATCGGTCTATAACCCTTAGTTCAATTTTCTCTATATTCAAATAATTTGAAATATATATACAAAGACCCCCTTTTGCTCTGCCATGTGAGGATGCCACTGCGGGGGAATGAAAAGTTTTATACCCACTAATGTGAATGGGATCTATCACCCAGGTTTCCTGCAGAATAAGGATCTCAAATTTGCCCACAAAATCGGTCCACACTTCGTTAGCCACCTTGCTTTTTAAGCCCGCCACATTCCAGGATAAGAGCAGACACTTATCTTTTCTACTTCCTCTACCACTACAGTCCCCTTGTTCTCCATTCGGCTTCCCTGGTATGTGGTTAACATGTAAGATGGACTGTACAGTAACTGCGTCGGTGTTATCTAGAACTATTTTACTCGTAGACCCAACAACATTTATCGTGGCATCCGAGTATACGAGTTTTTTTTTTATTACTTTGTTGTAAATTCGTCGTTCTCTCAATGATAGAGACCCCCACTCTACTTAAAACAGCTGGCTGGGTAGGAGCCGAAGTTTGTAGTCAGTCCACTGAATCGAGATTAACAAGTGGGTTGAAACGATTATATGTTGGGAGATTAAATTGATGTCTGTTGCTCGGGTTTAGTGCTTCCCTTTTTGACTGGGCCGGATTATAAATGGGCTGATAAAAAAAAGCCTAATGGGACTAAATTAACGCCATGCCGTAAGATGGTATGGTTTCCGGCTCTGCTCAAAATCAGTTGGACTAGCTGGGGAGTTCTGAGGGTCAGCTCCACACAATCTCCCAGCAAATTCTTCCTTCCTCTACCTACCCAACTTACTCTCCTAATCATCTTAAATTCTTCAAATAGCCTCTCTGTTAGGCCCGTCCTTAAACCGAGCCAGTGTATTGTCTTATTCCGTAAAATCTCCCAGGTTTCGACCATCCCTTCTTGTATTTTCGGAACATTCGCTAATACCACTACGTACGGTGTAGCCGCTGGTGGTAGATCCAGACTTATTATAGGCCTCTCTGTTACATTTTCATTCTGGCACCTAGAGGTATTATTTTGTCCACTTGTAGAAGGGGGATACTTATTCGTACTTGGAATCAAGGGGATATCAAGGGGGTGAATCTCTCGATTAACAAAAGGGCTATATTGGGCTGAATCATATAGTGCTTGCTGAGTTCTCTCATTAGATGCAGGGGCATGATGATCGATATGACTCCTCACAAAGTTAAGTTTGTTAGTCTGATTACTCACGTAGGCAGTTGGTAGCTCTTGCATGGGGGGCCGGTCGGAGGACTGTACTTTATCTAAACATTTAAGTAACGCTTCCTCTATCGTGGCGACTTTACTCGATAACCCGCCTAAGCTATCCCTTAGGAAGGTGTCTAACGCCTCCACCCTCTTCTTTAAATTTTCCACCTTGTTCTGAATGCAGGTATAAATCTTGATACTAGCTATGAGTTTGTCTGATTTATGTATCAACTTAGATTTACCCCTTTTACTAACCTTTTTGCTAGTTAAGGGGGGGACCCCTCTTATTTTTGTAACAATTTCTCCTGTTCTAGATATCAGGATTTCTCGCACGCTTGGTAGGTGGTTGTGTGTCAGTCGTGCTCGCTTCCTGATATATTATCCGTGAGGTTCATAACGCAGCCATTTGTATTTGACATAGGCCTAACAACTTCTTCATATGAAGTATGCCCCTCTTGTGTAAATATAACCTGTTGCGTTTCCCCCTCTGAGCCAGTATTTCCAGGTTTTAATACCTCTTCCACTGTAATAATTTGTAGCTCGATTACGCCTACAGCACCCGTTAGATAACTAAGCAGGGTCTGACGTGAACGCGCCCCTGATTTTTCAGTACCTTTTACTTGGGCGCTTGCCGCTTTTCTTTTCCCCATATTAACTTTTTAAGCGAAAGTACTACAGGCTGACTACAGTCTGACTGCCCCAAACGTCTTTAAAATAAAAAAGCAACAATAACAATAACTGAATTATTTTCAAAATTACTGAAACAGATAATTATAGTAGCAGCCACTAATAAGATGGCAAAGTCATGTGCGAAAAATCTAATTCTTTTAACATGTTCCTTCTCCACGTATGCAATACAGTCTAAGTCAAAGTCACAGTACCTTCAGTGCAAAATCAAAAGGCGTGGCCCTGCCCGGCCTCTACCGGTCTATGACGGGCTACGATGGGCCCGTCTTGGCCCGGTCTTCGCCCGGGCCGAGCCCGGGCACGCCCCGCGCGCGTCCCGCGCTGCGGGACCACCGCAAGGTATTTCAAGCCCCTCCAGGGACTAGGGCTAAAGTGCAAGGTGCAGTTGGGCCAGGGGCCAGCAGCAAAGGTCCAGTTCTCCTTGTGTCAGTCTCCGGCACTGCAGGACCGCCGCAAGGTATTTCAAGCCCCTCCAGGGACTAGGGCTAAAGTGCAAGATGCGGTTGGGCCAGGGGCCAGCAGCAAAGGTCCAGTTCTCCTTGTGTTGGTCTCCCGCGCTGCGGGACCGCCGTGAGGTATTTCAAGCCCCTCCAGGGACTAGGGCTAAACTGCAAGGTGCGGTTGGGCCAGGGGCCAGCAGCAAAGGTCCAGTTCTCCTTGTGTCGGTCTCCCGCGCTGCGGGACCGCCGCAAGGTATTTCAAGCCCCTCCAGGGACTAGGGCTAATGTGCAAGGTGCGGTTGGGTCAGGGGCCAGCAGCAAAGGTCCAGTTCTCCTTGTGTCAGTCTCCCGCGCTGCGGGACCGCCGTGAGGTATTTCAAGCCCTTCCAGGGACTAGGGCTAAAGTGCAAGGTGCGGTTGGGCCAGGGGCCAGCAGCAAAGGTCCAGTTCTCCTTGTGTCGGTCGGGATATGGGGTCACTGCCATTCATGACTCAAGACACAGTTCCACATGTGGGACCTACTAGTCCGAAGAGTAGGCCGGGGGCGGCAGTGGAGTACGTCAACGAAAAAGGAATAAAGCGGGCCGGTGTCGTGGCGGCCTTAATGGTCTGAGGTGGCTGCCAAGGTCTCGGGCCTCGGGCTTGTGGCTTGCGCCGGCACGTGGTGGGCCCTCCTTGACACACGCCGGTGTCGGAAGGTGATCAGTGTGGCCTGGCTGCGCAGGGACTGGCCTAACGGGTTTGTGGACCAGCGTGCCGGGGTCCGGCAGGCACACGGCATCTCAGGCAACTCCACTCACGAGGATGGCGTCGGCCTCGTGGCGAGGTGGGAGGCGACGCCCTGGCAGAGATGTGGGTCCTTCCGGAAGTGGACCATGCCCAGGCCTGCGTGGTTTTTATTCACACCCCTACGCTGGCGTGGCGTACGCCGGGCCATCCCACTCTGCTGACGCTTAGGGGGGGGCGTAACAGGCAACATTTCCACTAGGTCCCCCACTGGCTGGGGTGACATGGTGGCGTCCACTGTCCACTACACTCCATACGCAAGCGGTGTATGTCGCCATGGATATGGGTGTGTTCTGCATACTGCGAGGTGTCCAGCACATCTCCGGCACTGTTGGCATTGTGTACTTTCCCAATCATGGTTCTACTGCATCATTCACACATGCCTGGTTGCCACCTCTCCCCACATTCGGCTATTATGTGGCTGAGGTGCCATGCCGTTGCTGGCTCATTTTCACGGCTTGCCCATGTGGACATTGTAAGTTGTTCTGTCGTGTCTGGTGGGTGGGCATATTGTTGTGCCTGTTGTATGTGATTTTGTGACTTGTGCATTGCCAGAGTTGTGAGTTGCATGGTTGTGGAGTTGAGGTGTGTGGGGTGTTCATTTGTATATTGACAAGGGGCTGTACATTTCCTTTGTTGCCATCCTGGGAACACTGGTTGATGATGGACTGTCGGAGGATGAAGGTATCATGCACACTGGCTGTGTATTTGAAGGTGACATTGTTGGGTGTTCCACGGTGTTCTGTTGTTGCCTGCACATTGGTGTGAGACGTGTGCTTCCTGTTGCGGTGGTTGTGTGCTGTGTCACCAGGGGGCACAGGTAGTACATGTGTGCTGTGTATTGCCCCCAACACGTGCGTGCATCCTGCTATGGCGTATGGTCCTTGCTTGGTCTCCAGCGGATCCTACACATTGTGTTGTACGTATGGGGACTGTGGTACCAGTGTGATGGTGATGTCCAGGACAGGTGTTGGGGACTTGGATGTGGCTGACTGTGAGACTCCTCCGACTCTGGCGGGTGTTGGATGGGGGGTCCCAGGGGCCAACAGGTGCAGCCACGCCATCAGCTTTGTGTGGGGTGGGATGTTGGTTGTCCGCTGTGTTGTTGCCGTAGGCCTGTTAGGCGATGATGGTCAGGATGCGTAGGTTGGTTGTCCCTTTCAGCCTGTGGTGGGGGGTGACATTGTCAGATGTTGGGTCTGTGCGGCTGGTACATTTCCTGGGGTTCCGCTGTCTTTGTCTGCGCTGCGTCTGTGTTGGTCCGGGGGGGGGGGTGTTCCGGGTGTGGGATGGGGTCCTGGGGTGGTGGAGGTGGGTGTTGTGGCCCTCTTGGGTGTCCGGGCTGCATGATGAGTGGCTCCATGGCATCTGTTGCCCTTCGGATGTGGCCCTGGGCTGTGCTCCCTTTTGTGGTGCTGGCTGCCGTCCGACTTTACACCAGGTCAGAGCAGGTGTAGATTTCCTGGTGCTAACGCGCCTTTTTGCCTGTTTTGTGTTTTTATCGCGGATGTGGCTGGTCGTTGTGAATGTTGAGGTGTGCTGTTGTCTCGGATTTTGTCACGGGAACGCCTACTCTGCATCTCATTAGCGATATTTGGGATGGTCCTCTGTGGCGATGTTTTTTGTGGCTGCTATCGCGGGTAAACTGGTGCTGTGGGCTGTTTACACCGGCTTGTGAATGGGGGGGTAAATTTATCACGACTTTGGCTGCGATAAAGTGCCGTTAATTCGGCGATGGCTCCTTGTGAATATGCCCCTAAGATGTTGCAAGGACTAGATCCTTGTAAAGTGAGAAAATATACTAACTTGCAGGGTCATTCTCTGGCTTGTCTTTCTAGAAAAGTGTGTCGAAGTACTTTTCATCATTTAAGAAAGTTAGCAGTACATCACTCAGAAATGCAGAAGTTAGTAAGGAGATTGTACTACGTAAAAAGTCCTGCATTATCTTTAAGTGAAATGAACACAGCTCTTTTGCATGGTTCAGTATCGGATGTAAAAAAAGTTTGTGATGATGTACAGTTTCATTTCTTTGGTTCACAAGAGGAGTGTAGAGAAAGTGAGAGCTTGATAAGTATAGGTGTTGAAGATCAGGTGGAAGATATTAGTACTGAGAAGTTTGCAGAAGAAATGACAAAGTTTAAGATACTTTCATGTGAAAAACCAAACTATGTTTGTATTTGTTGTCGACGTACTCACTATAGAAGTCAAACTAGGAATGTTGATGTGTATTTAAAAAGTGAAAAGGAAAACAATGATAAGTGGGAGCAATTTGGTGTTTATTTGTTGGTGGAAGGTC
Source organism: Calotriton arnoldi (assembly GCA_963921515.1). Taxonomy (NCBI): domain Eukaryota; kingdom Metazoa; phylum Chordata; class Amphibia; order Caudata; family Salamandridae; genus Calotriton; species Calotriton arnoldi. The sequence goes on from CAWUFW010013530.1 coordinate 58,049, forward strand.
ATTTTGAGTTGGGTACAGATCAACGTATTTGTAAATATTGTTACAATAAATTAGAAGAGAACAAAATGCCAGCTAGAGCAGTACATAACAACTTAGAGTTGGTAGCTATTCCTCCGGAACTGGCAGATTTAAATACATATGATTGCATTCTTATTCAATCTGTGCACCCTTTTCAGGCTATAGTTCGTATGGAGCCTAAAACAGGTAAGCTGCCTCCAACAGATTTACAAAGAGGTCTGAAAGGAAGAGTTGGGTACTTACCTTTAGATTTTAAGAAAAATATTGAAACTGTTGGTATAGAGAGAGAGGAAAGTGAGCCTGTAGTTATTCTAGTTAATGGTGTACCAACAAAGAGTCGGAAAATATGGCAAGAGTTAGTAGATGTCACCAAACTTCAAAAGGCTACATTATATCTTGTACAGAACAATATTTATTATAAAACTGTAAATGTGGAAGAACAGGAAATATGTTTAGAATATGAAACAGAAATTTCAACTGGCGAAATAGAAAAAGTCCAGGAGTGAAGAAAGTTACGAACATTATAGTATACATCCTCTACATTCAAAAGAAGTGATTGGAAACACTATTGAATTATTTCAAATGAAGAAAGCAAAGGGAACTCCCATGAGTGTATGGGAAAAAAGTTTAGAAGCTTGTTGTTTTCCACAGCTGTTCCCCACTGGAGAAGGTGGACGATATGATGAACGAGCAGTACAGATTCCAGCTTCAGAATACAGCTCGACAATATTGTACTCAGAAGATCCAAGATTTCGACAGTGCCTTCCATATATATTTCATCTTCTGTTTGAAAGTGGCTTGTCTGGACTTTCATATGCAGTGAACCATATATTAAAAACAGGAGTTCATCTTACACATGTTTCTGCAAAGGAGTTTATGGACAAAGTTCAACAAAGAGACAGTCATTTAAAATCTCAGTTAATTAATTTGATGGCGTGTCAACGTGGTACTAATGAATATTGGCATCGTCGTCACGGAGAACTTAAATGTATGTTAAGAAACTTACCCCTACGTGGTTTGTAACACTTAGCTGTGCTGAATATGTGTGGGACGATTTACTTGAATTTCTACGACAAGCAAATTCAAATGTAATAAACATTGAATTGAAGATAGCTGGAGAACTGTGTTCCTTGGATCCTGTACATGTGTGCAGATATTTTAATCATAGGTTTCAAGCTATGATGTCTTTTATCTACAATAAAAATAATCCACCTCTTGGAGAAGTTACTGATTTCTTTTGGAGAAAGGAGTACCAAGCCAGAGGTGCTCCTCATTTAACATGCTATTATGGATCAAGAATGCACCAAAATTTGGAACTTATACTGATGAAAGTGTTTTGTCTTTCATTGAAGAGTATGTTACCTGTGCCATTCCAAAACAAGCATTTGCAATGCATTCGGTCTCGCCTTTGGGACCTTATATGTATTTAGCTATGCAGCACAGTAGCCTGGGTGCTGAAACATCTACTGTTCTTTAACATGGAGGGAAAGTAATCACCAAACTGCGTGACACGCCAGGTATGGAAACACTTGGAGAGAAATATTGCATTTCAGCGGGAAATGGTATAGTCCAAAGCTCTGTTTTTAATATAAAATCAGGGCCTTCGGAGGTCATATCACTGAAAATACAAGATTTGAAAAAAAATATTATTGTCTACGGGTGCTCGTGGAAGACAATTTCTATGGACTGGAATCTAGAGAATGCTAAAGTGATTCTGGTATTTTACTGACCTCTGCTGGTCGTTTTCTATCAACAAAGTTAAATAGAGGCAGTTGCCAGAAAAAAAAAGAAGTCCCTCAGCAGAAAGCAATTCTGGTATTTTACTGACCTCTACTAGTCGTTTTCTATCAAGACAGTTAAATAGAGGCAGTTGAAGAACCACAAAGCAATTCTGGTATTTTACTGACCTCTACTGGTCGTTTTCTATCAAGACAGTTAAATAGAGGCAGTTGAACAGAAAAAATGTCCCTAAGCGGAAGCAGACAAGTCCTAGGGCTGATATCCAGAGCCCACAAAGTACATACACATATAAGTATATGCTAAAGTATATACAAGAGGTCTCGAATGCTCAACCTAAAAATACTGATTAAACATGGCTAAGAACAAAATATTGTATAAGGATTTTGGTTTTTTTCCGCCTTCACGGAAAATGCATATAAAATAATGCACACAACTTAAATGAAAAATAAAGGCAATTTAAACTATTTTGTGGAAAATTCACACTTTTACATTAAAAAGCATTAATTGGTTAATGTGGTCGCTGCAGATGTCTGTCTGTGAGACCAGAGAGTCACACAATGGAATCCTGCTTTGCACAGTGGAGAATAATGGAGTGTATTTATATGCTATGCGGTCACTGCAAGTAACAGAAAGCACAGAGTATTTAAATAAGTATCTTAAAATTGTTTACACAGTATACTATAGAAAGTCACACAATGATTTAGGGCTTGATTACGACTTTGGCGCAGTTTCACCGATTCTCTGCTGACGCAGCTGCGCCAAGTCCGTGCAAGGACCACCCGCCATATTACGAGTTGAACTCGTATAAGGTGGACAGCCCTTCACCTTTTCCATGGCGGTGCCTTGAAAACAGGCACTGCAATGGGAACAGCAAAAAAGTTCCAGCACGCCATGGACGGTGACGTCCATCGCTGTACTACACATAGTCTACAATAAAAAGTGCTCCTACGTAATTCGCAAGTCGCAGCACGCCTCAATCCGTGGAGGATTGAGAGGACCCCCAATGATGAAGCATGCCACCTAGGGGCAACACAGGTGGGTGAGGGGTCTCTAGATAAAAAGTATTTTTTCTAGACAAGGGATTACAACAAATTCTTGCTGTATCCTATCTAATTCCCTAAGGGCAGGTTTTCTTTGATATACTCGATTTTTGTCTAACTACGTAACTGTCAGGAGGATAAAGCTAGCCTCTACCTCTGCCTCCCTCTCTACTTTGGTAACTAAGCATTGTATTTTTATTAATATTGGTGTTTTGGAATGTACCTTAACATGTGGCCAAATTACAGCATGAAATTGAGGTTTAAAACCCGTCTCCAATCCAATACATGTGAAATCTCTTTCAGTTAAATTTGGAGTGTCCCAATTTTGGGGTATCCTTTTGATTCCACATATCAGTTTAGTATGTTTGCATTAGGCCCTGTCACACTTTCACATTGTCTACAACAGCTTGAATATTCAGTTTTCTAAAGCTTCAAGATATCTTCGTCTTCTAGAGTACTTAAATATATACAGACTTATAATGTTGCATCATTTTTTCCTAACAAAGCACAACATTTACAACCAGGTAGAGTCTAGCTACACTTTAAAAGATAAAACTTTAGAAAACAAAGCCTACATATTTTTCCTTGCTACCTCATCCAAAGCTGTTCATATAGCAGAATGTTTTACCAAGTCAGATGGCAAACAACACTAAGAAACAAATGAGAACAATATTCTGGCAGTGCACATGTAAGGGTTGAATTGAGTAAACTGCCCCCCTTGAGAGAGGCTGCTGTCCCTCTAAGCAAGAGGGGGATTTAACATGTGTCAAACTGGGATCCTTAATCAAGGATGTTCACATGTGCAATCAGCAGCAGTAACATATACTTATAATGGGGTCTTTGTGGGGGTCTTTTTTTTTTTTTACTTTGCTGTACTATTGGTCCCGGGGGGGCATCTTTGGAGATCCTAACTACAGAAAATTACCCACCATTTACCCTCTCGTCATAAAAGATGAAGATGTTTCCAATAGGTTGTTCTTTGATTACCAGAGTAAAACAAATAGGAATTAAATGCTTTGACAAACAAACAATCCCTTAAAATATATAGCCAGCATATGTTGACGTATTAAAATGGCACATTTTATATTCACCGTCATGACCTATTTAATATAACCTGTTAATTTATAAGCCTTGCCATAGAGTTAATTAAGCTCAATTACCTCTCAGTTAGTGAAAAACATATGTGAATTGTAAAAGTATGTAAAAGAAGTTCTCACATTTCATGAATTAATTTGTTGTGTAGTTCTCATGCCGTCACTATGAATCAAACTTACTGAATGACTCATAAAACGTTAACATGATAACAAACCTCATGCACTACCATACTAGCTTGCTTAATGTCATTATGGACATCAGCTCAATGTGTTTGAAATAATAAAAGTAGCTTTGGGGCAAAAATTATCTTTAAACAATCTTTTTAGTAATTATTTCATACTATACAAACTGATTATAAAAACGTTCTCTTTTTTGCATCCACTTAAAAAGAAAAGTGTATAGCCATTTATTTTACATTCATACATCACAGTTTCGATTTGTCTTAAATGTAAAATATGGATCGACTCATTAAGAAAAGAGTGAAGGTTGTGAGATCACTGTACATTAGCGAAATGCTATTTAGGCAGACTTTTTTTTTTTGAAGGATTTCTGCCCTGGTTGCAGGGAGCCAAATACTTTAGTTTAAAGTAGTTTTTCTTCTCTAAATCGATAGTGTGATTATGCAAAAATCAAAATTCAGACAGGAAGATCATAAAAATTATTTCATAAAGTTCAGGAAAGAATAGCAATCAGAACATTATGAGGCCTGCCTATAATAGATTCTGCCCGAAGTCTAGTGCAATACTTTGGGCGACCCCCTCTTTTACTGGTTTATTTATTACTTACAGAAACTTAATCAAAGTGAGCATTATTTTTCTTAACTCTTCTAATAGCTAGCCCAAACTAGCATTTTACATTAAGCAAGCTATAAAAGAATTAATTTACAAATTGAAAACTGAAAAGTTTAACGCAGCATCAGTTATTCAAAACATTAAAGTTTACAACTCCAGAGCTGGATTTTTTTAGTGCAGAAAAAGGAGTTCTCTAGGAAAAATAAAATGAATAAAATTGAAAAAATAAAACAGTTTATAAATAAAGCAGTTACAAAAATTTGACGCAATCTATCAAAGAAAAGCGAGGACTACAACTACAATCTAACCCTATGCATTTTTATGATGGCTAAACCTGAAGGAGTGTAGGTCCATTTCTATTATCAGTTAAAGAAAGGGCAGCAGAAAGATAAGTGTTGCACAAAGTAGTGCTGCAAAACGATACTATCAAAATATGCATATCTTTGTATTTTACTAGAAATTAAAGGAATGCAATATGTACATGCATGCCAACATTTTAGAAGGGGAAAATGGGAGATTTTAAATAAATTATCGGGAGAACCCATTTCCCCATTGACTTCTATTGAAACAGAGGCAATTTCAGGTGGGAGACAGCCAAAATAATGCCGGTTTTTACTTGAAAAATTGGGAGTCGCCCGCCTTAATCGGGTCTATTGGCAAGTATGTATGTACAAAACCTGTTTTCTTTCTAATCAACTCCTTAAAAAAGTCATAAGCGCCATAAAACAACCTTGCTTATTATACAGCTACTTTCATGGATATTTTAGCCCTGTCAAGTACCACACATCAGGCGTTATACTAACTCAGTTTAGTGCTGGTGTCCGCATCACCGCACTAAATTGCATTCGTAACACATAATCCGAGACCCCCCGACTTCCTCCAGGTGTGCTGTAACAAACAAGGAGCTGCAGCAGCGAGCTTGCTTCACTATGGAAAGCTTGCGCGGGACTGTGCCAGAAAAGTAAATATATACATGATGAACACATCAGTGGTGAATGGGTGCAGCGCAGCCTGATGAATCAATAATCACTACCACATCTGCGGCTACCATGTGTGTCTTTAGCAGCACATCATCCTCATCAGAGTGCCTCAAGTGGACCCAGGGGCGACGCCTTGCCTGTTGTGTTCTGGCCAGATGCCTGTCCCCGTGACTACAGCATGCAGTGTGATTGGCCTACTAGGCTGCAAGGCAGATCATTCAAGAGGCAGGCGGCAGCTTTGTTTTTCCAAGCGCGACCGCCTCGGCTGCACATTTTTTCCCCTTGCAACCTGGTGCTGGAGTGGAGTCACACTCAGACTAGTGTTGGACAAGGCTATGAAGTAGGATGCGAGTTTTAATTTCAAGGCCTGTGTGGCCCACCAACACTCGCTGGATAAAAACAATGTTTACCTGCCCAGCGCTCCACATGTTGGAGGCGCGGATAGGGCAGGGCCAGTTCTAGGATTTTTGGGGCCCTGGGCAAAGGGGAATGTGCGAGGCCCCTCTAATTTTCAAAGTGACACCTTCTGGGCTCCAGAAGCTGCTTTGTGGAGACTTCTCCTGGGCCGAAACTTTTCCTCTCAGCCACCTACAAGCACATCTTTTCCAGCTCATATCGGGCTGAAGGTGTGAGAATTGCTTGGGGGCTGCAAGTTAAAACTGTGGGGGCACTAAAGTGCTGGACAAAGGGCGTCTCGCCGTGTCTCTGAATGGGTAGCCGGGCAGGAGACCTAATTGCAGGGCAAACATGCAAAATGTGTCTGCTTGCAACTGGGACAAGAGGAAGACTCCCCCTCCCCTAGGCCTACCCATACCATCCCTGAGAGGCCCAGGGAAGGGGGCACCCTCTTATGAACCCAGTTGCAAAGAGACACCTTTCTTTCAATTGAATCAGCAGGGGTACATGAGGACTGGTGGCGTGTTGCAATTGTGTGGGGCCCCATGCTGGTAGGCTGAGTGGGAGGCCCTGGGCAGCTGCCCACACTACCCATGCCTAGCGCTGGCCCTGGGAAGGGGCACTCTTGTCCAGACCCCACCGTATAATGAACATGATCACCTGCCCATGTGTTGGAGGCTCACAGGAGGGGAGCCAAGGCACACTTACCCCTCACGCCGGGGTCCCGCTCCCAAGTAATGTCTCAAAAAGACAGAATTGCACTGATGGGTCTCAGCTCTGCACCAGAGACCGGCGTGGAAGGCTACAGCTATCAGTGCAGGCACTCTGACTCCTGTTCCCCTGGGGCAAGAGAGCCTCCCCACAGAAGCAGCTAACCAGCAGCATTGACTGAAGCCATTAATGTGTGAACAACTGTACTGATACCTGACTTGCAGCTGGTCAACTTGTAGCTCCCCTGGCTGTGCCCCAAGAGACTAAGAATGAGCCTCTGCCCCTGCCTACGTTATGACAGACGCCAGCAACATTTAATGGAGGCAACATGAAATGCTGAGACCACTCTGACACCTCCAGCATTTCCCACTGGTAAGTAGGGTTGCCGCATTTTCCAAAGAAATGCCTGCCATTTGTTCACATAGTTTTAAGGCTCAAGCATGACATAGAAAGTTATAACAATAGTCTTTATAAGTTCTATTCATTTTTACAATGGCCTTTCTATCTTTGTTTACTCTAAGTATCAGTCACTGATCATTAACTTGACAACTCCAAAACATTGCAAAGTGCTTTCTGCTTATTTTTACTTTTAAAGTATGTACTGATGAGGGGAAAAATACCGGCTTTAGGTGCTTTTCACAATTTTATTATCGAGCAGATCAATAAAATACTGGTCATGCCAATACAAAAACAGCCAGGTAGCCCTCAAGGTAAGAGGAGAGGTCAGCACAAGAGGATCTACCTGTGAACTGGTGCATTAATAGTAATAATAAAGACAATAAATGATCCAAAGTGGCCAGTCCAGCCCTGTTCACACTCATGGCTTATTATTGAGAGGAGTGTGAATCTGCATACTGAGCAGCATTAGGGCCAGGCTAGGCCGGATGGGGGGAGTGTGTGTGTGCGTGTGTGTGATTGTGTGTATGTAGGGGGGTAGACCCCAAGTTATTAATGAGTTGACATTTGTGTTAGGGGTGCCTCTCAGTGCCACATCACATGACACCAAGGAAAGCAATGTATGCATTCCTCAGCTGCTGCCTGTTGTGTGCTCCATGTGAATTGTAACTGTGGATTAGTACTTTTTTTAATCTAAACACTTTGCATGCTGAGACTAGTGTTTTTTTCTTTTCCTGTTATTCAATATGGGCATACAAATCCCAGCATACAAAGTACACCTAGACCCCCCATAGTACGCATTACTGAAAGTTTTAGCTATTGGCGCTGCAAATGATAATGTTTGTTAGATTTTTTTGTTAAAAAATACCCCAGCAGTAGCATAAATAATAAAATCCACGAAGCAAGAAAAGGGTGTAGTACCACAGGCTGTTACAAGGTATCCCTGTAGATTTGTAAAGGGACCTCTATTAGCCACATAAGATACTGCGCCCTTACTTATGCTACCGCTGGGATATTTTTTAACAAAAAATGCAATCTGTGTCGCATTAGTTTGAGTTAGATCTATTGGCATTGTAAATGGCAATGTCTTTTACCTATGTGTTATGGAGTGTATGTATGTGGTATGTAGCGGAATTATATGGGCTGTATTGGATTAGTTAGTTGTGTAATTGTGTGTCGTGGAATTGTATTGTGTGGAATGGATTTGTGTAGTATTATTATGTGGCATGGTGTACCGTGGAATTATGAGGATACTAATTATGTGGTATTGAGTGTACTGGAATCATGTGGAGTGGGATTCTGTGTTATGGAGTATAATTATGTGGAATAGTATTTTGTGTTGTGGAGTGGTATGTAGTGCAGTTTAATTATGTTGTGTGCTGTTGAATTTTGCGGCATGATGTGGAATTGTGTGTTGTGGTTTGGATGTATGTGGTGTGTTGTTGTGTGGATTGAAAATGTGTGGCGTTAAATTGTGTGGTGTGGAACTTTGTGGATAGCTTTGCGTTTTTTGTGACAAAAAGAACAAATAGGTAGGAGCTAAGCTCCAGATCTGTGTGTTTGGGTGTAAAAAAAAGAAAGAGCTAGAGATATTGGTGTTGTAAATGTAAATATATTGCCTATGTGTTATGGATTGGATGTATGTGGTGTGTAGTGGAATTATGTGGGTTGGATTGGAATTGTTAGTTATGGTATTGTGTGGCGTGGATTTGTGTAGTGGAATTATGTAGCATGGTGCACAGTTGTATTATGTGGATAGTGATTTTGTGTTTTTGACTGTGTTGGAATTCTGTGGAGTGGGATTGTGTGTAATGGAGTGAATTGTGTGGAATGGTATTTTTTGTTGTGGATTGTTATGTAGTGGAGTTTAATTATGTGGTGTGCTTTTAAATTTTGTGGTATGGGGTTGAATTCTGTGTTGTAAATTTATTACATGTGGTGTGTAGTGGAATTGTGTTGTGGAGCGGAATAATGTGGTTTGGTTTTGAATTATGTGATGTGGAATGGATTTGTGTGGAGTTGAATAGTGTGGCATGGAGCAGTGTGGTATTGAAATATGTTGAATGGAATTATGTGGCATGATGTGGGGTGGATATATGGGGATTGTTATGTGGCATAGAGTGGATTTATGTGGGGTATATTTATGTGGTATTGAGTAATGTGAAATCAGGTGGAGTTGAATAATGTGGTGTTGAGTGGTATTATGTGGATTGTAATTATGTTGCTTGGAGTGGGATTGTGTGGCGCTGAATTGTGTGTTGTGGAATTGTGTCATTGTGTTGAATTATGTGGAGTTGGATGCTTTTTGTCTATCTACAGCAGTGCTGAGTACATATAAAAAAGGCTTCTCTTTAAAAACGGTGAAAACATTGCACAAAATATTCAGAAAAACAGTGTTAACATTCCTACAATCTTCAGAAAGAAAGCTGCCCTGTTTACAGTCCCTGAGTGAGCAGAACGTTTTTTTAAATTCCAGTAAAGGAGGATTCCTTTTGGTAGAAACGTGTGGGTTATGGTTGTTTGCTTATAACAAATATTACAGATGTATTAGTTACATTTAATATGCCCTGTTTACAGTCCCTGAGTTCCCTTGGATTTTGAATTATATTGTAGACGCTTTAGAAATAAAGAGATTAAAAAAGAAACATTTTTACAAAAAAAGCACACTATCCCATATTAAAGAAAAAAATCCTTGGAGGATATAAAGAATAATTTTTATGATAGGCTAGTAGTGTTAGGATGATCGCTTAAATGTTTGTTTGAAAAAAAGAAAACAAAATGGATGATTGACAAATATTCCATGCGTATCATGTTATAGTAACAGAAAAGCGGCACATGTTTCACGAAAACAGACATAGCCTTCGATTCCTGATCCTTATCTTATCAGGGCTGTCTCCTTCCTGGAGCACCCATAAAAAAAGCTTGGAGTAGTGTGAACACTTAGCAATAAACTCTACTTAAGGATAACAAAAGGCTGGCTTTCACAGAGCAGTGAACTGCACCCTCCTGCTCCACCCTTTTGTGACATTTGCATTTTCTAAAGCTTTGTGCTCTAGCAACTGAAATGTGCACTAAGGAAAAGCATTCCCATTGCATTAAAGCCAGAAAACTGCAGTAAGTGACAATAAATTAGATTTAAAAGGGCTCACATGCTGCGGTGCTGCATGTTATTAAAAGATGCAAGGGGTTGTTTATGTTTATTGGCAGAGGTTAGCAGTGAGCTCCTGTATAATATCTGGTAGAAAATGCTGTACAAATAAAGAAGCTTTCACTAAAGACGGAAGATTAAGTGGTTTCCTTATCTGCACATGCTGCAGTGCTGGTGTTATTAAAAGTTGCAAGGGGCTGTTACTGTACATATAAGCATAACAAGATTATTTATAAAGTGTTCTCTCCTCCTATGTCCACAGAGATGGCGCGTTTTGGACACAATGTGTCTTTAATGCATTGTTAAGCTGTCTCTGCGGACATAGGAGGAGGGCGGGCACTTCATAAATAATCTTGTTAAAGCAACATTCAACGCGTTTTCAGAACACAGTGCGTTCACCAGATGGGATTTTCTTTTTAAACATAAACTAACAGGAAGGATTGTTGTTTCGCTCTTTAAGTACAAATGAAAAAGATTCGTAAAAAAGCATTTCATGTACCAACATGGAATGCATTTATATGAAGTTTTTTTCATTTAGACTTAAAAAGCGAAGCCGCAATCCTTCCTGTTTATGTTTAAAAAAAAAAAGATTCCGTGGGGTGAACATATTGTGTTCAGAAAGCGCGTTGAATGTTGCTTTAACAAGGTTCAGGTTCAGGTTCAAAAACAAGTTTATTTAGACATTTGTCCATAAAACATTCTACAAAACAAAAAGGACACACTAGACAATTAAAACATTAAAACAGTTAAAAACATTTAAAAGGATCCCCCTCCTAGCTACCCTACGCCCCGCTCCAACACACTACATTTCATGATTAAGATTTTGTTTTACAGATCGTAAAAACCGGGCAATTCCAACTGTCACATCGAAATGACGCATTTCAGACAATAACTCCACAGCTTTATTCCTATGGAGAGCATCATATTTAAAAAACAAAGGTCTTAAAAACTTGATTCTATTTGCAAGATTAAAGACACAGTCCATAAGAATATGCATAAGGGTACTTTTAACTTTCAGAGGGCAGGGACAGAGACCACTATTATTCTGTACCCTGATCCTGATCCTGTGTGGACGGGAAGAGTAGATTGGGTTACATCCCACCCTGGCCCTTAAGATTTCATTCCTCAAGCCTGGGTCTGGTAGCCGTGATAGATAGGGAAAAACAGTATCCTGTCCCAATGTAGCAATCAAGAAGCTAATGGATAATCTCTTCTTTAGATACAGCAGGTCGATAAATTCTGACGCCGTAGAAGCTGATTCCCTCAATGCTCGTTTGCCTGGAAATGGGAGCCAAGATGTGACTGTACCACTATTTATATGAAGGTTCCTTAGTGCAATTATTCTGGTTCTTACGGCCTTTGCCCACATCCTCTCACTGCTTTGGTACTCTTCCCAACACAATTTGGAGATTTTGACCACCTCATCATCCTCTGACAATGTATTAAAATATCTTAGTGCCCGGGTAGAGGCCGCCATACTCCAAGAGACCAAATTGCACTCTCTCCTTATGGCCTGAACCATTGTGCCTTGTGGGAGTGATAAAAGTCTTTTGAGCACCGCCCCTTCCAATCTCTCCCATTCATAAGTTGGGTCAAGGGAAAAAACCTCTCCCCCATACAGGCCTAACGGGGGTATCTTCCCTTCATAAGCCTTCAGTAATGGGATATGAGACAGCCCCCCGAACCTACCGTTGAATCTTGACAGACAACTGGCCTGCAATAGGGCCTTCTGCTTAGTGGCATCCCAATGCGCTCCCCAATTTAAATTCCTCCTAAAAATTAAACCCAGGTATTTATATTGATCGGCTTGCTCCACCACCTGCGTATATAAATGCCAAGAAAAACTCTGTACTTTTTTTCCAAAGATCATAATCTTGGTCTTTTCCAGATTGATACAGAGCTGGTTCTGCTTACTATAGGTTGCCAGGGCATTTAGTTTCCTCTGCAAACCTATTGGGGTTCAATCCAATAACACCAAATCGTCTGCATAAAGCAGACAAGCAATATGCTGGTTCCCTATTTTTGGCAAAAAGGACTCAGATTGGGAAATAAAGGTCGGCCAGAAATAAGCTAAAAAGCAAGGGTGCTAAAACGCACCCCTGGTGCAGGCCATTGTCAATAGAAATTCTGTGTGATAACCGATCCGACTTATCTAACTCGACCTGCGCCCAATTGCCAAAGTGCAAGGATTGGAGTACCCCAAGAAGATTTGTTGGTAGGTTCCAGGAGGCAAGTTTTTCCCACAGAGTATCCCTATCCACAGAATCAAAGGCTGTCCGGAAATCTACAAAGCAACAGCACAGTCTTTGATTTTCCTCCAGAGCCTTTCGAATAATGTCCCACAGAGCAAAACAGTGGTCTATAGTGGAATGACCCTCACGGAAGCCCCCTTGTTCTGGTGGAATTCGCTTAGTTTCAATTGCCCAATCTTCAAGTTTAGCTAAGATAATCTTAGAAAATATCTTTAAAGAGATATCTAAGAGGCTTATCACTCCACTCCCAGAGCTGGGGAGGGAAAGCATGCTATTAATTCCCCAGCTGCTTGTGTCTTATCAGCTTTCCATACAAGCGGTGATCTCCAACTGACCTTGACCAGCATCCCACCCAAGGAGGACACAAGCGTACAGAAGAAATGTATGGCAGTGTTGCTTATTTCTCTTCAAAATAAACAGCCAGTAAAAGCAACAGATAACCCAATATGAAACGCTTCATCAAGTTCACTTCTTACTCCCTCTGATTTAAATTCCAATTAGATGCTGCGTTTTACACAGCTCTTCGTTATATACGCGAGCACTCCTGTAGTGACGTACTGAGCAAGAAGTGCACAAAGTAATGGTACGTGCTCATACTGCAATAATATGACGTTAATACTTATTATGAGCCATACTCTGGTTACTTGATATGTACTCTTTCTCTATGTCGCACTTACAGTATTTACTACAATTGAAAGTATCCCCTACAATTTCAAGCCCTGAGGAATACCTTCATTAAAGTGTCAGGCGTGTCCAGAAGGTCAAAACGCGCCGGGGTAATTTTATAGTTTTGAGGGCACTCAGAATTCGTTGCAAGGAACACATGTATATATAATTAATATGAATATCTAGATCGTCTTTGACTCTAAGGTTCCTTAAACAATTGGTGTATGTCTCAAATCTGAGAGGGCCCACTGGCAACGGCCGGATCCCATAGCTGTGGGTGATAAAATAAAATAGAAAATATATATCTACTAAAGTATGAAGCCAATTAATTTTTCATATGGGATACCTCATAGCTGATTATTAAGAAAATAGTGTAATATACACACAAGCAAAGAGTATAATATATATGCTGGACACTTATAAATGTTGTATATGCCCAGTAATCGCTATGTATTTTAAAATCCTCAATTGCTTATGAGTTATATCATTTAGATGTATGTAGAGTACTGTGTTGTATTTTCTAAATTTGCTTATGAGTAATGTCCTTTATATGTATGTAGAGTCTTGTTCTGTATCAATACAAAATTTGAGGACAAAGTAGTCCATAGAGAATGAAGCATTCTTTGCAGTCCAGAGTATAAAAGGTTTATTTTCCTTTCTATCTTTAAGAAAGTTTCTTGACATTTATGATTTTCTATGCACATATTTAATGAGGTTCTAGTAATAAAGTGAGGCACAATAGCTGGAGGCCTCTAGTAAAAGTAAAAAATAGAGTAATTCATCTCCAATAAAAGTTGGAAGTGAGAGGTTCTGAAGTATAACATAACCTACTCAAATAAATGGATATATCTACAGTATGAGGGGTTTTCTTTATCTTTGCATTAAATATGATCCCACCCCTCAGTTCCTGAACTGGATCGCTCCCCGTTACTGCATTCATATCCTGAATACAGCACATCTCAAAGAGACAGCACAAGACTTGTGACAATAGTGACCTTTCACTTTAGGTGCTCTGCAGCAGTTTCAAGTTCTTCGTAAAGCTCCTTGTAGTCCAAAAAATGTAATTTCTAATTTATCAGTTCCCATGGACTTTATTGGTTACATTTCTGAGAAAATGACAGTCTGTGTCACACAATTGGTACTGAATGTCACTCATAAGTATACTGTAGCCAATAAAAGGTCATACATGAGGCATCTCAAAACTTGGCAGCTACGTTATCTCCTCGTTTTAGTTGTTATTACCACCACTGCAAACGTTTAACTTAATTTTCTTATAGACTTGCATCTGTGTACAAAACAAATATAAAACGAAAACATTTCTCTAGGCCCGTCAATACAACGCCCCCATTTCACAAAACAAATCGTATATAAAGCGGCGTAAGTGCAAAAGAATTGTCACAAAATAATCAAGCAGAAGTTGGGGTTTAATTAAACAAGCATTTGCAATGCAATAGGTCTCACAGTTATGCGAGTTTGAGCTATTGGCATTGTAAATGGCTATGCCTTTTATTTTGGTTTTGGTTTTTAAAAACATAAATAAAAGACATTGTCATTTACAATGGCAATAGCTGAAACTCGCGTAAATGCGAGACCTATTGCATTGCAAATGCTTGTTAATATTCTGTAGAAGTGTGGTGGCACAAAAGGGGTAGTAGGGATTTAGCCTGCTCCGCTCCAGGAGGGTTAGAAAATACACCATTCCACCCAGTGCTTAATTTGAACCGGTGGTTGCAGGTGCATGCTGCATAATGATCAGTCGTGTTGTGAGTATCAACAAAGTGATATCAGACACCAAACAGGGACGAACAAAGAAGCCCTCTCACACGCCTTCTAATAAATTATGAAGCTTTAGCAGCAAAAATAATAAAGCTAAAGCCCGCGCATGATCTATAGCATATTAGTATAGTGTTGGCACTTAGCAGAACCCGTTGCTCACGTGTGCTTTGCTGCCTCTTATGCAGGCGCGCTGCATAGCGTAGTGCCCGACAGACGGACTGTTTGGTGTAAACAGCGTGCACGTGGTTTGTTGCACACTGCATGCAGGGGCAAAGCTTGCAGTAAATTGTGATGTAACAGAGCCGTAGATAAAACAGAAATCACAAATACAAACTACTGAGCGGGGGATGCAACCTTAGCACAGATAAAACGTGTAAATTAGTCAGCATAACAACAAGTGGTTTTTTCCGGTTTTTATCCAGTATATTTATGCAGAGAGGAAAGATAAGAGTGGAAAGCTGATATTCTTTACAAATATGACTTCAAAGTGAAAAAGGCCCATTATTTTCCCCTTTTGGTGTTCTTTTCGAAGGAGCAACGCCAGCCTGTTGGAAACCTCAGTGCATTAGGTTGCTGCTGCAGGGTGGTTTGTCCAGCATCACTTTATTAGTTTCTATTGCCTCTGTGCTGGTCCCTCCATTTTCTGTGCTGCAGTGGTGCTTGTTTATGTTCCTCGTGTGCTCTCCCTACCTCTGTAATAGCTAATTGGGGTGCCTAAAACGTACCCCAGGGGTTACCTCGTGGAAAGAAAGACCGTGGGTCCCCCTGCAGGGGAAGAGGTATGTAGTAGACAGTTACCACAATCCCTTGCATTGCACTGCAGGTGAGTACATTTCACAGTTCTGTGATTCAGCAGAAAACACCACATAGAAGTCCCTTCAGAGACTGCTTTAAGAAGAGACATGCGTGATGCATGCACACCTTATAGACAACTTTAGTTACTCACTAAATTGTCACACATCTGCTCCCTGTGTCTAAGGAGCGGCAGTATAGATGTTTCGATATTCACATATGTTCATGCCATTATACAGAACAAGGGGTCTACCTTTTGTAGAGATACTTTACATAAATAAGTGTCCAGCACTGACAACTACTGTCCATTGTATCTGGAGACTTAAAATGCATACAGATTATTTGTACTTGAAATCAATAACACAAGCACTGAAAACATAACAATAACACTTTCAATACAAATTCATTTTTTTAAGAGAAGGGAATTATTGTAGCGACGGTAAGATAAATTATTCTCGACAGACAGCCCGAGCAGATTTATATCAAGGCCTCTGGAACTTCGTCACAGCACAAATCTGAACACAACCAGTTCAGGACTGTGGCGATTGGCCTTCATGCCCACTAATGTCAGAAGGGAGGCACTGTGTTGTGTATACACGATGAGTGCATCAACCAACTGTTGCAAGATTCAGTAATTTAAACAATAATATTTGTATTTTAGTTGGCCAGCTGTAATCCCGTTGCTATAGCACCCGGCGCTATTGAAGGAATCTGTGATTTCAAACATTGCTCGAGCTACATCTCAAAATGACAGCAAATGAATGTATTGCACTGTTCAGGTTAGGAATTCTTGGCTTAAGGTTTAAATTAAAAAGAAATCAACAAATATAAAACACAAGAACACCTGAGCAGCCATTACAGAAAGGGTAATACTGTGCAGCCGGCCATACCTACTGGTACCCTCCCAATCATCAATCCGGAAGTAGATTTCCACGGGCAGAAACCAGTGCTATTCTATATTGATTAAGTACTCAAAGTCAGCACCAGAATAAAACTAAAACTACATTTTGATACTGCAATCCTGCAGAACGAGCACTGCTATTTTTAATCCAACCTCTTTATCTATTTTTTAATCACTATCATAGAGCACACCTCACTGTTAGGATATAGATGTGACTGCATGCAATAACTAATCACTATAAACATTCACTTACTTCACATAGCTCTTGGTGGTGAGCTTTCTTCCTCTCTCTCTTTCTCTATTTTTCTGTTCTTATTTTTTGTTCCTTTTCTTCTGTAAAAACATTACAGATATTGTGGTCTGATCCTTTATTTCAGCCTTGAAAAAGCCCTGGTCCGATTGACACTGTAGGGCGAAACACGTGTCGGCTGTTCAGGATCTTTTCATATACTTGATTTAAAAAAAAGAAAAATGGATCTAAGAAAATATATTAATAAAGGAACACAATGGAAATTACCATCCTGTATGGAGAATGATATTTGTGCATAAAGGAATACTGTAAAATAAAAAAGGAGGAGGCAGTCTCACACTGAAGTAATGCTTAAAAAGTGAGGTATAAAAGGTTCAATAAATCGAGAATAGCCTCTCCAAATACTGATTTAAGGCATTAACGTCCAGGAAGAGACCTCCTGAACCTTTTTCTAGAAACCATTAAAACTATGGATATCCAGTATGTTGCAGATAATTCAATTGCTCGCTATATTACGTCATATATAACCAAATCTGAAAAGACAGAGTTGAAAGAAATGTGGGAAGAAATTTCACAAGAGAAGAATCTTAATAAAAAATTGTACAGCTTTAGCTTGAAAATGCTTTCCCATCAAGAGATTGGATCCTATGAATGTTCGGATCGGTTGAGCTCTGCCAGTTTATATTCAATGTCAAGAGGAATCGTTTGGGTAAGTCTAGGTCTTGCCGGCACAGGAAATAGAGTATTGAAATCTTTACAAGAAATCGAATACTTAGCATTGAATGAACCATAAAGTTCAGATATTGTTAAAACTAATATGTTGGATACGTACTATCCCAAAAGGAGTCCACATCTGGAAAACCCATGTCTCTATGAAGTACTGCAACATTACAGCTTTAAGAGAAATGTTACAGAAAATATAAATGAAGAAAAATATGCATTAATTGGATGTGACCGATGTTTGGTAAAACGTGCCAAAGGAAATCTTATTAATCACAGAAAACTCAGTTGCGAAACTCCAGATAAAAGGGAATTTTTCTATTTAGCACTTCTGCAACTGTTCAAGCCTTGGCGTAGTGAAATGGAATTACTTGGAGATTTTGACTGCTATGGAAAACTCCTTTTTGAGATATATTTTATCCGTCCCGAATAGCACCTCATCCTTCATCTGTCACACAGAGCTGGGTCTTCCTTTTATATCCGATTTAATAAAATTAGAGCCTGTTCTCTTATGGCACAGGCTCTGGACTTGAGAAGAAACAAAGCTAAATCGAGATATCTTTACAGATACTTTGATGTTGGAAGGAGCCCTCAAGATTCCATGGGTGAGATATGTTAGGAATTTCTTACAAGATTTAGGCCACATAGAATATTTTATCAACCCAAGAACCATTGATATAACAAGGAAGGAATTAAAGAAAGAGGCTCTTCAGTTATTGGATACTATCAGAGTGTCGTCAGAGCTCACCAAGCCAACTGTTATGTATAATCAGCTGATTTTAACTACTTTTAATATTCAACCTTATTTAACTTTTGTACCAGGTGTTTTTGATAGATTTCTGCTGACTAGATTTAGGCTGGGGGTTTTTCATAGACTCGTCACCCTCCCTAAAATGAATGACTGGGCCCAAGATTTGATGTCTGTTCTTGTGATAATCATTCTGCACAGTCTACGATACCTGTTGTTCTTTTCTGTAAATTTTACTCTGATGCGAGGAAAGTTTGCTTATTACCTATTCTGAAATTGCTGGGGCTTTGGCAATGTCGACCGGCTCTCCTTGTATTACAACTTTTGGATAACGAGCATAGTGTTTTTAGGACTGTAACATTTTTAAAACAAGTTTTGAGTCAAAGGAAACGTATGACTATTTTTTTATTTTTTTTATTTGCATCTTGAATTATGATCAATTTTACAATGTTCAAAAATCTTAATATTATCTATAGATAATGTTTCTCTTAATTGATTGGCATTTTAATCTATGAAATAATCATTGTGTAATTTTATGTGCTTTTATGATTGTTTGATATGACAACCGAATGAAGCTTTTCTTGACTTGACTTGACTGCTATGAACATTCTTTTAATGCATGTAAAGATAGCATTCAATGCACAATTTTCCCAACTTATCAGCAAATGTTAAATGATGAGATTAAACAAGAAACTACTATTGCAGCTGAAATGCTAGAGACAGTTCTCAAGATAGTCAAAGTTCTGCTCCACTAAATCAAGATCCACTAGGACAACCAATTATTGAAAATGAAGCAGCAATAGCCATGAATGAAGTAGAAACGGCAATGCAACAAGAACAGCAGGATATTATCCAGTTGGGAAAGTTGGAAGAAGAACTAAATATTAAAACAAAAAGAAATATATAAGCAAGTGACAGGACAGATACAGCAGGGTTTGCTGCATGAAAAAAAAAGAATGCCAATGCACTTCATTTAAACCTATTCTAATGTACATCAGTGGTCAAGCTGGAAGAGGAAAAAGTTTCTTAATTAAAGTTGTGAACAGTTATCTACACAAAACTACTGAATCACATTTATCTTGTGTTGTAACAGCTCCAACTGGATTAGCAGCACACAACATTAAAGGGATTACTTTACATCGATTACTTATGCTACCAGTTGAACATAAAAATAAATTGGAATATCAAAAGCTATCTGGAGTAGCTTGTAATGAAGTTTTAAGAGTACTGAAGAAAATGAAACTTCTAATCTTTGATGAGGTGAGCATTGTCTCAAACTTAATGCTTGCCTTTGTACATTTAAGAATGCAACAGATTTTAAAAACAGATTATGATGTTCTGTTTGGAGGAAAACATGTAATTGTATTCGGCGATCTACTACAACTTACTCCTGTAAAAGGGCAACCGGTTTTTAAAACACTTGTCCATGAAGACACTAGGAAATCTTTGGGAAGTATTGGAAATGTGAATATTTGGTTACATTTTGAATATAAAGAACTTATTAAGAATATGCGACAAGCTAGTGATGAAGACTATGGGAATATTCTTAAAGATATAAGATTTGGTGTTTTGACGAATCATGGTACACAAGGAATTACATTCAAAATTGGATTCTTTGGAAAAGTCTGTATCTAAGACTGCAGGTTTAGAAAAGACTTTAAATGTATGTATAAACTGTCGGGTCATTTTACGGCGTAATTTGAATGTAGCAGAAGGTTTAGTAAATGGAGCAATGGAAAAAGTTGTTGATTTTGAAAATTTTCAGATCAGAGATGGAATTGAATTTTTGGAGATTAAATTTGATCAGATTGAAGAGGTAAGACAGATTGGGAGTTGTGCTGCACTCTTTTTGCTTGTAAAAGATGTGTTTGTTCGTAGAAAAGAGTTTCCTCTGTCTTTAGCATATGCAGTAACTATTCATAAATCTCAAGGTTTAAGTGTAGACAGTGCTTTGGTAAATATTGGAAGTACAGTGTTTAAAGAGGGAATGGCATACTTTGCATTGTCTCGAGTAAGAACATTATCTGGTTTGTATTTGATTGATTTTGATGAGAAAAAGATTAGTGCTGATGCAAATTGTGTAAGAGAGTACAATCTGTTAAAAGACTTTATGCTCCTAACTTAGGTGAATATCCCATATATGAGAAACGTGTAGTGTGTCCAAAACGGAAATATGACAAACATTCTACTGAGATTCAAAAAAAGAATACAATTGAAGAGAATCATGAAGGTGGAAAGAAAAAGAAAATAGACACTGTTGATGATATTGTAGGATACCAGTTAGAAAATAGTTCAGGTATCAACTGCTATGCTAATGTAATTGTGAATGTTGTGTTTTATCTACAAGATCTTCTTCATGAAATTATGGAAATTCGGGAAAAAAGATTCAGTTCTTTACTACATTATGTATTTCAAAAGTTGGTAACTGACAGAAGTAAAATCCATACTGCTTCTGGCATTCGGCATCTTCTGGATATATGTACTGGTTCTTTGAAATGTACACTCAATATACAACAAGATGCACACGAATTTCTAATCCTTATGCTTGGTGTATTGGAAGATCAAGGAATAGAAATTGAAAATTTATTTGGACTAAGTTACAGATGGGATCATAAATGTGAAGAGTGTTCATTTTCTTCACCACTGAAATAGACACTGAATGATTCATATACTTGACGATACCAGATTGCAAATCAGTATCTTTTAACAAATTAGTAAAAACAGCTAATCAACATATGAAATGTTCTCATTGTATATCAGAAATGTTGTCAACATTATATATAGAAAGATTTGGAAAATATGTCATTTTAATGCTACAACGTTGTAGAGCAAATGGAAGAAAATTGGAAACTAAAATTAAAAATGTTGTTGCAAGTCAAGTATCAATTTCAGTAAGAACTTTTAAAGCAGTGGCTATTATTTTCCATGATGAACCTACTACAACATCTGGACATTATACTGTGTATTTAAAGTGCAATAAAGGATGGACACATTGCAATGATGCCCATTTGGAATTCAAATCTAGGTTGCCTTACGAATTACCAAATTAATATCTGATATTTTTGATGCCAAAGTTTTGAATACATCATTCGGCCTATTGGGAAGATGTGAACACGAATTAACGAGTTTATTTTGGATATTTTCAATGCAAAAGTTTTGGAAACATTATTCGGCCTATTGGAAAGATGTGAACAATTAGGGGTCGATTCCGATTCGGGCCGGAAATCTCTCCGACCGAGCCGGACCCGGAGAGATTTCCGACCGAATCGGACCCGTGCAGTCCGACCGAACGAGTACGATGCGTCCGTATGTTATCGGACACGAGTCGGTCGGACTCCCATTGAAGTCAATGGGAGCCGGTCGTACAACGCGTACGCGGGCTCCCATTGCCTCAATGGGTGCGAGGCGGACAAGGGCGCCCCTACAGCGAGTACGCCGCGAGCGCTCGCGGCGTACACGCACAGGTAGGGGGGACCCTTGGGTCCCCCTGTGTGCGCTCGCACGGGTACGCTGTACTGGGGTCCGACACGGACCCCCAAAGTACGGCTCCGACAGCGAGGTTCGAGTCGGACGGCGCGAGTCGGTCGGAGCGGTCGAGGTGCGCATCGTACTTACCCGGCCGGAAAACGTCTCCATTGCGCGGTGCGAACCGGGTCCGAGCGAGTCGGTCGGAGCGGTTCGAGTCCGAGCGAGTCGGTCGGAGTTGTCGGGACGCCCGGACGAGTCGGTCGGCGACTCGCATCGTACTCGCTCGGCCGGACTCGCGTACGGTCTGGTCGGGAAACAGGCTTTCGCATGGCTTTTTTCCCGACCGAATGGTATTGGGTGCGCCTCCGACCGAGATCGGAATCGGCCCCTTAGTGTATGAATTATTGTTTGTGCTAATTCATATTGTATTTGCGAAATTGTGTTTAGAAACAAATAGTTTATATATTTGTTGTCTATATTATACGAGATGTAAATGAGAGTATACATTTTACAAAATGTACTTGAGAGAAATAAAAGACTTTGGGGCCGATTCCGATCTCGGCCGGTAGGGCTCCGAATAGGATTCGGCTTTACCGGATCCGATTCGGAGCCCTTTTTCCCGACCGAATCGTACGCGGGTCCGGCCGAGCGAGTACGATGCGACTCCGCCGACCGACTCGTCCGGGCGACCCGACCGCTCCGACCGACTCGTACCCGGATCGTACCGCTCCGACCGACTCGCTCGGACCCGATTCGCACCGCGCAATGGAGACGTTTTCCGGCCGGGTAAGTACGATGCGCACCTCGACCGCTCCGACCGACTCGCGCCGTCCGACTCGAACTCGCTGTCGGAGCCGTACTTTGGGGGTCCGTGTCGGACCCCCTGTACGCGCACCCGTGCGAGGCGCACACAGGGGGACCCATGGGTCCCCCTACCTGTGCGTGTACGCCGCGGGCGCCGCGGCGTACTCGCTGTAGGGGCGCCCTTGTCCGCCTCGCACCCATTGAGGCAATGGGAGCCCGCGCACGCGTTGTACGACCGGCTCCCATTGAGTTCAATGGGAGTCCGACCGACTCGTGTCCGGTGGCATACGAATGCATCGGACTCGTTCGGTCGGACTGCACGGGTCCGATTCGGTCGGAAATCTCTCCGGGTCCGGCTCGGTCGGAGAGATTTCCGGCCCGAATCGGAATCGACCCCTTAATGTACTTGAAGTATATAATTAAGAAACTGTAGATAGGTAAACACATAGCTACACATATTCTAAATAATGCTCAATGCTGATTTTTTTTTTTTTACAATCTTGTTGATTGTTTTTTTTTCCCCGCTGTTGTATGATGATACTACATTAAAATCACTGTGTATGGTGAAATTCAGTAGAATCTGAGAACAGCAAAAAAGGGAAACTGAAAATGTTATGTAATTCTAAAATTATGTTGTGTTCTTAAAAGTATAATATTATATTCTATAACAGTTTTTCTTCTTCTTTTTACAGAAGGTAATGGTGAAGTTTGAAAAGATTTTTATTCAGTTTACAACAAAACTACTCTAAAATAGTTCCACTTAGTTTTGTATCTACATTAGTAAAAAAGGTAAGAACAAATAATGTAATATGCATGATAACGTGAAATAATGTTTACAGGCACTTTTACTACACTCATCCATTCCCTCAAACACTACCAATGCACTCATCCACGCACCCAGGCACTACTCATGCACTCATTCAATTTACCCAGGCACTTCCCATGTACTGCTACAATCACCCAGGCACTACCCCTGCACTCATGTAATCACTCAGGCACTACTGTTGCACTCATCCATTCACCCAGGCACTACTCATGCACTCATCTATGTATTCAGGCACTATTCATGCACTTATCCATGCACTCAAGCACTACCTCTGCACTCATGCAATCAGTCAGTCACTATCCATGCACTCCTCCAATTACCCAGCCACTACCCTTGCACTCATGCAATCACCCAGGCACTACCCATGCACTCATACATGCACTCAGGCACTACACCTGGATTCATGCAATCACTCAGGCAGTACACATGCACTCCTCCAATGACCCAGGCACAAGCCATGCACTCATGTAATCACCCAGGCACTACCCATGCACTCATCCATGCACTCGGGCACTACTCATGCACTCATTCAATTTACCTAGGCACTACCCATACACTGCTAGAATCACAGGGCACTACCCATGCACTCATGCAATAACCCAGGCACTACCCTTGCACTCCTCCAATGACCCAGGCACTACCCATGCACTCATTCATGCACTGAGGCACTATGTATGCACTCCTTCAATCACCAGGCACTACCCCTGCACTCATGCAATCACTCAGGCACTACCCATGCACTCCTTCAATAACCCAGGCACTACCCCTGCACTCATGCAATCACACAGGCACTACCCATAGTGCATGGGTAGTGCCTGTGCCCTCCAATCACCCAGGCACTACCCATGCACTCATCCATATACTGAGGCACTATGTATGCCCTCTTTCAATCAGCCAGGCACTACCCCTGCACTCATGCAATCACTCAGGCACTACCCATGCACTCCTTCAATAACCCAGGCACTACCCCTGCACTCATTCAATCACCCAGGCACTACCCATGCACTTCTCCAATCACCCAGGCACTGCCCATGCACTCATAAAATCACCCAGGCACTACCCATGCACTCCTCCAATCACCCAGGCACTACTCCTGCACTCATGCAATCACCCAGGCCCTACCCTTGAACTCCTCCAATCACCCTGACACTACCCATGCACTCATCCATGCACTCAGGCAGTACACCTGCACATATGCAATCACCCTGGCACTACCCATGCACTCCTCCAATCACGCAGGCACTACCCCTGCACTCATGCAATCCCACAGGCACCTACCATGCACTCCTCCAATCACCCAGGCACTACCCCTGCACTCATGCAATCCCCCAGGCACTACCCATGCACTCCTTCAATCACTCAGGCACTACCCATGCACTCCTCCAATCATCCAGGCACTACCTCTGCACTCATGCAATCACCCAGGCACTACCCATGCACTCATGCAATCACCCAGGCCCTACCCTTGAACTCCTCCAATCACCCTGACACTACCCATGCACTCATCCATGCACTCAGGCAGTACACCTGCACGTATGCAATCACCCTGGCACTACCCATGCACTCCTCCAATCACACAGGCACTACCCCTGCACTCATGCAATCCCACAGGCACCTACCATGCACTCCTCCAATCACCCAGGCACTACCCCTGCACTCATGCAATCCCCCAGGCACTACCCATGCACTCCTCCAATCACCCAGGCACTACCCATGCACTCCTGCAATCACCCAGGCACTACCCATGCACTCATGCAATCACCCAGGCACTACCCATGCACTCATGCAATCACCCAGGCACTACCCATGCACTCCTTCAATCACTCAGGTACTACCCATGCACTCCTCCAATCATCCAGGCACTACCCCTGCACTCATGAAAATACCCAGGCACTACCCATGCACTCCTCCAATCACCCAGGCACTACCCATGCACTCATGCAATCATCCAGGCACTACCCATGCACTTAGCCATGCACTCAGTCACTACTCTCGCACTGATTCAATTTACCCAGGCACTACTCATACAGTGCTAGAATCACCCAGGTATTACCCCTGCACTCATGTAATCACCCAGGCACTACTTCTGCACTGATCTATTCACCCAGGCACTACTCAGGCACTCATCTATGCATTCAGGCACTATTCATGCACTTATCCGTGCACTCGGGCACTACCTCTGCTCTCATGCAATCAGCCAGTCACTATCCATCCACTCCTCCAATTATCCAGCCACTACCTTTGCACTCATGCAATCACCCAGGCACTACCTATGCACTCCTTCAATCACCCAGGCACTACCCATGCACTCCTGCAATAACCCAGACACTACCCTTGCACTCCTCCAATCACCCAGTCACTACCCATGCACTCATTCATGCACTGAGGCACTATGTATGCACTCCTTCAATCACCCAGGCACTACCCCTGCACTCATGCAATCACTCAGGCACTACCCATGTACTCCTTCAATACCCCAAGCAGTACCCCTGCACTCATGCAATCACCCAGGCACTACTCATGCACTCCTCCAATCACCCAGGCTCGAGCTACATCTCAAAATGACAGCAAATGAATGTATTGCACTGTTCAGGTTAGGAATTCTTGGCTTGAGGTTTAAATGAAAAAGAAATCAACAAATATAAAACACAAGAACACCTGAGCAGCCATTACAGAAAGGGTAATACTGTACAGCCGGGCCATACCTACTGGTACTCTACCACCAATCAATCCACAAGCAGATTTCCGCGGGCAGAAACCAGTGCTATTCTATATTGATTAAGTACTCAAAGACAGCACCAAAATAAAAATAAAACTAAATTTTGATACTGCAATCCTGCAGAACGAGCACTGCTATTTTTAATCCAACCTCTTTATCTATTTTTTAATCACTATCATAGAGCACACCTCACTGTTAGGATATAGATGTGACTGCATGCAATAACTAATCACTATAAACATTCACTTACTTCACATAGCTCTTGGTGGTGTGCTTTCTTCCTCTCTCTCTTTCTCTATTTTTCTTTTCTTATTTTTTGTTCCTTTTCTTCTGTAAAAACATTACAGATATTGTGGTCTGATCCTTTATTTCAGCCTTGAAAAAGCCCTGGACCGATTGACACTGTCCGGGATCTTTTGATGCACTTGATTTAAAAAAAAGAAAAATGGATCCAAGAAAATATATTAATAAAGGAACACAATGGAAATTACCATCCTGTATGGAGAATGATATTTGTGCATAAAGGAATCCTGTAAAATAAAAAAGGAGGAGGCAGTCTCACACAGAAGTAATGCTTAAAAAGTGAGGTATAAAAGGTTCAATAAATCGAGAATAGCCTCTCCAAATACTGATTTAAGGCATTAACGTCCAGGAAGAGACCTCCTGAACCTTTTTCTAGAAACCATTAAAACTATGGATATCCAGTATGTTGCAGATAATTCAATTGCTCGCTATGTAACGCCATATATAACCAAATCTGAAAAGACAGAGTTGAAAGAAATGTGGGAAGAAATTTCACAAGAGAAGAATCTTAGTAAAAAAGTGTACAGCTTTAGCTTGAAAATGCTTTCCCATCAAGAGATTGGATCCTATGAATGTTCGGATCGGTTGAGCTCTGCCAGTTTATATTCAATGTCAAGAGGAATCGTTTGGGTAAGTCTAGGTCTTGCCGGCACACGAAATAGAGTATTGAAATCTTTCCAAGAAATCGAATACTTAGCATTGAATGAACCATAAAGTTCAGATATTGTTAAAACTTATATGTTGGATACGTACTATCCCAAAAGGAGTCCACATCTGGAAAACCCATGTCTCTATGAAGTACTGCAACATTACAGCTTTAAGAGAAATGTTACAGAAAATATAAATGAAGAAAAATATGCAGTAATTGGATGTGACAGATGTTTGGTAAAACATGCCAAAGCAAATCTTATTAATCACAGAAAACTCAGTTGGGAAACTCCAGATAAAAGGGAATTTCTCTATTTAGCACTTCTGCAACTGTTCAAGCTTGGCGTAGTGAAATGGAATTACTTGGAGATTTTGAATGCTATGGAAAACTCCTTCTTTAGATATATTTTATCCGTCCCGAATAGCACCTCATCCTTCATCTGTCACACAGAGCTGGGTCTTCCTTTTATATCCGATTTAATAAAATTAGAGCCTGTTCTCTTATGGCACAGGCTCTGGACTAGAGAAGAAACAAAGCTAAATCGAGATATCCTTACAGATACTTTGATGTTGGAAGGGGCCCTCAAGATTCCATGGGTGAGATATGTTAGGAATTTCTTACAAGATTTAGGCCACATAGAATATTTTAACAACCCAAGAACCATTGATATAACGAGGAAGGAATTAAAAAAAGAGGCTCTTCAGTTATTGGATACTATCAGAGTGATGAAGCATGCCACTTCGGTGGGTGATGGGAATCCGTCCTCTTTAATGAGTTTCCTCTGTTAGTTATTATTTTATGTAGTTTTGGCTGTCTTGAAAACTCTTTTAGTACTCATATATTAGACCCGCGGATTTTGTGTCGTTCATCTACTATCAGAGTGTTGTCAGAGCTCACCAAGCCAACTGTTATGTATAATCAGCTGATTTTAACTACTTTTAATATTCAACCTTATTTGACTTTTGTACCAGGTGTTTTTGATAGATTTCTGCTGACTAGATTTAGGCTGGGGGTTTTTCATAGACTTGTCACCCTCCCTAAAATGAATGACTGGGCCCAAGATCTTGATGTCTGTTCTTGTGATAATTATTCTGCACAGCCCACGATACATGTTGTTCTTTTCTGTAAATTTTACTCTGATGCGAGGAAAGTTTGCTTATTACCAATTCTGAAATCGCTGGGGCTTTCTCAATGTCGACCGGCTCTCCTTGTATTACAACTTTTGGATAACGAGCATAGTGTTTTTAGGACTGTAACATTTTTAAAACAAGTTTTGAGTCAAAGGAAACGTATGACTATTTAATTTTTTTTTTAATTTGCATCTTGAATTATGATCAATTTTACAATGTTCAAAAATCTTATTATCTATAGATAATGTTTCTCTTAATTGATTGGCATTTTAATCTATGAAATAATCGTCGTGTCATTTTATGTGCTTTTATAATTGTTTGATATGACAACCGAATAAAGCTTTTCTTGACTTGACTGCTATGAACATTCTTTTAATGCATGTAAAGATAGCATTCAATGCACAATTTTCCCAACTTATCTACAAATGTTAAATGATGAGATTGAACAAGAAACTACTATTGCAGCTGAAATGCTAGAGACAGTTCTCAAGATAGTCAAAGTTCTGCTCCACTAAGTCAAGATCCACTAGGACAACCAATTATTGAAAATGAAGCAGCAATAGCCATGAATAAAGTAGAAACGATAATGCAACAAGAACAGCAGGATATTATCCAGTTGGGAAAGTTGGAAGAAGAACTAAATATTAAAACAAAAAGAAATATATCAGCAAGTGACAGGACAGATACAGCATGGTTTGCTGCATGAAAAAAAGAATGCCAATGCACTTCTTTTAAACCTATTCTAATGTACATCAGTGGTCAAGCTGGAACAGGAAAAAGTTTCTTAATTAAAGTTGTGACCAGTTATCTACACAACTACTGAATCACATTTATCTTGTGTTGTAACAGCTCCAACTGGATTAGCAGCACACAACATTAAAGGGATTACTTTACATTGATTACTTATGCTACCAGTTGAACATGAAAATAAATTGGAATATCAAAAGCTATATGGAGAAGCTTGTTATGAAGTTTTAAGAGTACTGAAGAAAATGAAACTTCTAATCATTGATGAGGTGAGCATGCTCTCAAACTTAATGCTTGCCTTTGTACATTTAAGAATGCAACAGATTTTAAAAACAGATTATGATGTTCTGTTTGGAGGAAAACATGTAATTGTATTCGGCGATCTACTACAACTTACTCCTGTAAAAGGGCAACCAGTTTTTAAAACACTTGTCCATGAAGACACTAGGAAATCTTTGGGAAGTATTGGAAATGTGAATATTTGGTTACATTTTGAATATAAAGAACTTATTAAGAATATGCGACAAGCTAGTGATGAAGACTATGGGAATATTCTTAAAGATATAAGATTTGGTGTTTTGACGAATCATGGTACACAAGGAGTTACAGTCAAAATTGGATTCTTTGGAAAAGTCTGTATCTAAGACTGCAGGTTTAGAAAAGACTTTAAATGTATGTATAAACTGTCGGGTAATTTTACGGCGGAATTTGAATGTAGCAGAAGGTTTAGTAAATGGAGCAATGGAAAAAGTTGTTGATTTTGTAAATTTTCAGATCAGAGATGGAATTGAATTTTTGAAGATTAAATTTGATCAGATTGAAGAGGTAAGACAGATTGGGCGTTGTGCTGCACTCTTTTTGCTTGTAAAAGATTTGTATGTTCGTAGAAAAGAGTTTCCTCTGTCTTTAGCATATGCAGTAACTATTCATAAATCTCAAGGTTTAAGTGTAGACAGTGCTTTGGTAAATATTGGAAGTACAGTGTTTAAAGAGGGAATGGCATACGTTGCATTGTCTCGAGTAAGAACATTATCTGGTTTGTATTTGATTGATTTTGATGAGAAAAAGATTAGTGCTGATGCAAATTGTGTAAGAGAGTACAATCTGTTAAAAGACTTTATGCTCCTAACTTAGGTGAATATCCCACATATGAGAAACGTGTAGTGTGTCCAAAACGGAAATATGATAAACATTCTACTGAAATTCAAAAAAATAATACAATTGAAGAGAATCATGAAGGTGCAAAGAAAAAGAAAATAGACACTGTTGATGATATTGTAGGATACCAGTTAGAAAATAGTTCAGGTATCAACTGCTATGCTAATGTAATTGTGAATGTTGTGTTTTATCTACAAGATCTTCTTCATGAAATTATGGAAATTCGGGAAAAAAGATTCGGTTCTTTACTACATTATGTATTTCAAAAGTTGGTAACTGACAGAAGTAAAATCCATACTGCTTCTGGCATTCGGCATCTTCTGGATATATGTACTGGTTCTTTGAAATGTACACTCAATATACAACAAGATGCACACGAATTTCTAATCCTTATGCTTGGTGTATTGGAAGATGAAGGAATAGAAATTGAAAATTTATTTGGACTAAGTTACAGATGGGATCATAAATGTGAAGAGTGTTCATTTTCTTCACCACTGAAATAGACACTGAATGATTCATATACTTGACGATACCAGATTGTAAATCAGTATCTTTTAACAAATTAGTAAAAACAGCTAATCAACCTATGAAATGGTCTCATTGTATATCAGAAATGTTGTCAACATTATATATAGAAAGATTTGGAAAATATGTCATTTTAATGCTACAACGTTGTAGAGCAAATGGAAGAAAATTGGAAAAAAAAAAAAAAATTTTGTTGCAAGTCAAGTATCAATTTCAGGAAGAACTTTTAAAGCAGTTGCTATTATTTTACATGATGAACCTACTACAACATCTGGACACTATACTGTGTATTTAAAGTGCAATAAAGGACGGACACATTGCAATGATGCCCATTTGGAATTCAAATCTAGGTTGCCCTACGAATTACCAAATTAATATCTGATATTTTTGATGCCAAAGTTTTGAATACATCACTCGGCCTATTGGGAAGATGTGAACACGAATTAACGAGTTTATTTTGGATATTTTCAATGCAAAAGTTTTGGAAATATTATTCGGCCTATTGGAAAGATGTGAACAATTAGTGTATGGATTATTGTTTGTGCTAATTCATATTGTATTTGGGAAATTGTGTTTAGAAACAAATAGTTTATATATTTGTTGTCTATATTATACGAGATGTAAATGAGAGTATATATTTTACAAAATGTACTTGAGAGAAATAAAAGACTTAATGTACTTGAAGTATATAATTAAGAAACTGTAGATAGGTAAACACATAGCTACACATATTCTAAATAATGCTCAACGCTGATTTTTATTTTTTACAATCTTGTTGATTGTTTTTTTCCCCCGCTGTTGTATGATGATACTATATTAAAATCACTGTGTATGGTGAAATTCAGTAGAATCTGAGAACAGCAAAAAATGGGAAACTGAAAATGTTATGTAATTCTAAAATTATGTTGTGTTCTTAAAAGTATAATATTATATTCTATAACAGTTTTTCTTCTTTTTTACAGAAGGTAATGGTGAAGTTTGAAAAGATTTTTAAGTCATTTTTCAACAAAACTACTCTAAAATAGTTCCACTTAGTTTTGTATCTACATTAGTAAAAAAGGTAAGAACAAATAATGTAATATGCATGATAACGTGAAATAATGTTTACAGGCACTTTTACTACACTCATCCATTTCCTCAAACACTACTCATGCACTCATCCACGCACCCAGGCACTACTCATGCACTCATTCAATTTACCCAGGCACTACCCATGTACTGCTACAATCACCCAGGCACTACCCCTGCACTCATGTAATCACTCAGGCACTACTCTTGCACTCATCCATTCACCCAGGCACTACACATGCACTCATCTATGTATTCAGGCACTATTCATGCACTTATCCATGCACTCAAGCACTACCTCTGCACTCATGCAATCAGTCAGTCACTATCCATGCACTCCTCCAATTACCAAGCCACTACCCTTGAACCCATGCAATCACCCAGGCACTACCCATGCACTCATGCAATCACTCAGGCACTACCCATGCACTCATCCATGCACTCAGGTACTACACCTGCATTCATGCAATTACTCAGGCAGTACACATGCACTCTGCCAATCACCCAGGCACTACCCATGCACTCATGCAATCACCCAGGCACTACCCATGCACTCATCCATGCACTCAGGCACAACTCATGCACTCATTCAATTTACCTAGGCACTACCCTTGCACTCCTCCAATGACCCAGGCACTACCCATGCACTCATTCATGCACTGAGGCACTATGTATGCACTCCTTCAATCACCAGGCACTATCCCTGCACTCATGCAATCACTCAGGCACTACCCATGCACTCCTTCAATAACCCAGGCACTACCCCTGCACTCATGCAATCACACAGGCACTACCCATGCACTCCTCCAATCACCCAGGCACTACCCATGTACTCATCAATGCACTGAGGCACTATGTATGCCCTCCTTCAATCAGCCAGGTACTACCCCTGCACTCATGCAATCACTCAGGCACTACCCATGCACTCCTTCAATAACCCAGGCACTACCCCTGCACTCATTCAATCACCCAGGCACTCCCCATGCACTCCTCCAATCACCCAGGCACTGCCCATGCAATCATAAAATCACCCAGGCACTACCCATGCTCTCATGCTTTCACCCGGGCACTACCTATGCACTCCTCAAATCACCCAGGCACTACTCCTGCACTCATGCAATCACCCAGGCCCTACCCTTGCACTCCTCCAATCACCCTGACACTACCCATGCACTCATCCATGCACTCAGGCAGTACACCTGAACGTATGCAATCACCCTGGCACTACCCATGCACTCCTCCAATCGTGCAGGCACTACCCCTGCACTCATGCAATCCCACAGGCACTTACCATGCACTCCTCCAATCACCCAGGCACTACCCTCACTCATGCAATCACCCAGGCACTACCCATGCACTCATCCATTCACTCAGGCACTACCAGTACTCTCCTCCAATCACCCAGGCACTACCCATGCACTCTTGCAATAACCCAGGCACTACCCCTGCACTCTTGCAATCACCCAGGCACTACCCATGTACTCCTTCAATCACTCAGGCACTACCCATGCACTCCTCCAATCACCCACGCACTACCCCTGCACTCATGCAAACACCCAGGCACTACCCATGCACTCCTCCAATCACCCATGCACTACTCATGCACTCATGCAATCACTCAGGCACTACCCATGCACTCCTCCAATCACCCAGGCACTGCCCATGCAATCATAAAATCACCCAGGCACTACCCATGCACTCCTCCAATCACCCAGGCAATACCCCTGCACTCATGCTTTCACCCGGGCACTACCTATGCACTCCTCAAATCACCCAGGCACTACTCCTGCACTCCTTCAATCACCCTGACACTACCCATGCACTCATCCATGCACTCAGGCAGTACACCTGAACGTATGCAATCACCCTGGCACTACCCATGCACTCCTCCAATCGTGCAGGCACTACCCCTGCACTCATGCAATCCCACAGGCACTTACCATGCACTCCTCCAATCACCCAGGCACTACCCCTGCACTCATGCAATCACCCAGGCACTACCCATGCACTCCTTCAATCACTCAGGCACTACCCATGCACTCCTCTAATCATCCAGGCACTACCTCTGCACTCATGCAAACACCAAGGCACTACCCATGCACTCCTCCAATCACCCAGGCACTACCCATGCACTCATGCAATCACCCAGGCACTACCCATGCACTCCTCCAATCACCCAGGCAATACCCCTGCACTCATGCTTTCACCCGGGCACTACCTATGCACTCCTCAAATCACCCAGGCACTACTCCTGCACTCCTTCAATCACCCTGACACTACCCATGCACTCATCCATGCACTCAGGCAGTACACCTGAACGTATGCAATCACCCTGGCACTACCCATGCACTCCTCCAATCGTGCAGGCACTACCCCAGCACTCATGCAATCCCACAGGCACTTACCATGCACTCCTCCAATCACCCAGGCACTACCCCTGCACTCATGCAATCACCCAGGCACTACCCATGCACTCCTTCAATCACTCAGGCACTACCCATGCACTCCTCTAATCATCCAGGCACTACCTCTGCACTCATGCAAACACCAAGGCACTACCCATGCACTCCTCCAATCACCCAGGCACTACCCATGCACTCATGCAATCACCCAGGCACTACCCATGCACTCATGCAATCACCCAGGCACTACCCATGCACTCATGCAATCACCCAGGCACTACCCATGCACTCCTTAAATCACTCAGGCACTACCCATGCACTCCCCCAATCATCCAGGCACTACCCCTGCACTCATGCAAATACCCAGGCACTACCCATGCACTCCTCCAATCACCCAGGCACTACCCATGCACTCCTCCAATCACCCAGGCACTACCCATGCACTCATGCAATCACCCAGGCACTACCCATGCACTTAGCCATGCACTCAGTCACTACTCTCGCACTGATTCAATTTACCCAGGCACTACCCATACAGTGCTAGAATCACCCAGGTATTACCCCTGCACTCATGTAATCACCCAGGCACTACTTTTGCACAGATCCATTCACCTAGGCACTACTCATGCACTCATCTATGCATTCAGGCACTATTCATGCACTTATCCATGCACTCGGGCACTACCTCTGCACTCATGAAATCAGCCAGTCACTATCCATCCACTCCTCCAATTATCCAGCCACTACCTTTGCACTCATGCAATCACCCAGGCACTACCTATGCACTCCTCCAATCACCCAGGCACTACCCATGCACTCCTGAAATAACCCAGACACTACCCTTGCACTCCTCCAATCACCCAGGCACTACCCATGCACCCATTCATGCACTGAGGCACTATGTATGCACTCCTTCAATCACCCAGGCACTACCCCTGCACTCATGCAATCACTCAGGCTCTACCCATGCACTCCTTCAATACCCCAGGCACTACCCATGCACTCCTTCAATACCCCAGGCACTACCCCTGCACTCATGCAATCACCCAGGCAATACCCCTGCACTCATGCAATCACCCAGGCACTACCCCTGCACTCATGCAATCACCCAGGCACTACCCCTGCACTCATGCAATCACCCAGGCACTACCCATGCACTCATGCAATCACCCAGGCACTACCCATGCACTCCTCCAATCACCCAGGCACTACCCATGCACTCCTCCAATCACCCAGGCACTACCCATGCACTCCTCCAATTACCCAGGCACTACCCATGCACTCCTCCAATCACCCAGGCACTACCCATGCACTCCTCCAATCACCCAAGCACTACCCATGCACTCCTCCAATCACCCAGGCACTACCCCTGCACTCATGCAATCACCCAGGCACTACCTATGCACTGCTCCAATCACCCAGGTACTACTCCTGCACTCATTCAATCACCAAGGCACTGCCCTTGCACTCCTTCAATCACCCTGGCACTACCCATGCACTCACCCATGCACTCAGGCAGTACCCCTGCACTTATGCAATCACCTTGGCACTACCCATGCACTCCTCCAATCACCCAGGCACTAACCCTGCACTCCTCCAATCACACAGGCACTACCCATGTACTCCTCCAATCACCCAGGCACTACCCATGTAGTCCTCCAATCACCCAGGCACTACCTTTGAAATCATGCAATCATTCAGGCATTACCTGTGCACTCCTCCAATCACCCGTACACTACCCATGCACTCATGCAATCACTCAAGCACTACTGTTACACTCATTCATTCACCCAGGCAGTACCCATGCACTCATTTATGCACTCAGGCACTACCCCTGCACTCATGCAATCACTCAAGCAATACACATGCACTCCTCCAATGACCCAGGCACTACCCATGCACCCATACAATCACCCAAGCACCACCCATGCACTCATCCATGCACTGAGTCACTACCCCTGCACTCATGCAATCACCGAAGCACTACCCATGCAGTCCTCCAATCATCCAGGCACTACCCCTGCACTCATGCAATCTCCCAGGTAATACCCATGCACTCCCCAATCACCTAGGCACTACCTATGCACTCCTCCATGCATCCAGCCACTACTCATGCACTCTTCCAATCAGCCAGGCACTATCCATGTACTCCTCTAATCACCCAGGCACTACTCCTGCACTCTTGCAATCACCCAGGCACTACCCATGCACTCCTTCAATCACTCAGGCACTACCCATGCACTCCTCCAATCACCCACGCACTACCCCTGCACTCATGCAAACACCCAGGCACTACCCATGTACTCCTCCAATCACCCAGGCACTAACCATGTACTCCTCCAATCACCCAGGAACTAACCATGTACTCCTCCAATCACCCAGGCACTACCCATGCACTCCTCCAATCACCCAGGCTCTACCCATGCACTCCTCCAATCACCCAGGCTCTACCCATGCACTCCTCCAATCACCCAGGCACTACCCATGCACTCCTTAAATCACTCAGGCACTACTGTTGCACTCATGTATTCACCCAGACACTACTCATGCACTAATCTATGCACTCAGGTACTACTATTGCACTCAACCATTCACCCAGGCATTATCCATGCACTCCTCCAATCACCAAGGCACTACCCCTGCACTCATTCAATAACTCAGACACTACTGTTGCACTCATCCATTCACCCAGGCACTACTCATGCACTCACCTATCCACTTAGGCACTACCTATGCACTCATCCATTCCCTCAAACACTATCCATGCACTCATCTATGCACGCAGGTACTATTCATGCACTGCTACAATCAGCCACTACCCCTGCACTCATGCAGTCAGCCAGGCACTACCCATGCACTCATCCATTCACTCAGGCACTACCAGTACTCTCCTCCAATCACCCAGGCACTACCCATGCACTCATGCAATAACCCAGGCACTACCCCTGCACTCTTGCAATCACCCAGGCACTACCCATGTACTCCTTCAATCACTCAGGCACTACCCATGCACTCCTCCAATCACCCACACACTACCCCTGCACTCATGCAAACACCCAGCCACTACCCATGCACTCCTCCAATCACCCAGGCACTACTCATGCACTCCTCCAATCACCCAGGCACTACCCATGCACTCCTCCAATCACCCAGGCACTACCCATGCACTCCTTAAATCACTCAAGCACTATTGTTGCACTCATCCATTCACTAACTATGCACTCATCCATTCCCTCAAACACTATCCATGCACTCATCTATGCACTCAGGTACTACTCATGCACTGCTACAATCAGCCACTACCCCTGCACTCATGCAATCACACAGGCACTCCCCATGCACTCCTCCAATCACCCAGGCACTCCCCATGCACTCCTCTAATCACCCAGGCACTACCCATGCACTCATGATATCACTCAGGCACTACCCCTGCACTCATGCAATCACCCAAGCAGTACCCATGCACTCTTCCAATCACCCAGGCACTACCCCTGCACTCATGCAATCACTCACACACTACCCATGCACTCCTCCAATCACCCAGGCACTACCCCTGAACTCATGCAATCCCCCAGGCACTACCCCTGAACTCATGCAATCCCCCAGGCACTACAAATGCACTCCTCCAATCACCCAGGCACTACCCATGCAATCATGCAATCACTCAGGCACTACCCCTGCACTCATGTAATCACCCAAGCGGTACCCATGCACTCCTCCAATCACCCATACACTACCCATGCACTCATGCAATCACTCAAGCACTACTGTTACACTCATTCATTCACCCAGGCAGTACCCATGCACTCATTTATGCACTCAGGCACTACCCCTGCACTCATGCAATCACTCAAGCAATACACATGCACTCCTCCAATCACCCAGGCACTACCCATGCACCCATACAATCACCCAGGCACCACCCATGCACTCATCCATGCACTGAGTCACTACCCCTGCACTCATGCAATCACCGAAGCACTACCCATGCAGTCCTCCAATCATCCAGGCACTACCCCTGCACTCATGCAATCTCCCAGGTACTACCCATGTACTCCCCAATCACCTAGGCACTACCTATGCACTCCTCCATGCATCCAGCCACTACTCATGCACTCTTCCAATCAGCCAGGCACTATCCATGTACTCCTCTAATCACCCAGGCACTACTCCTGCACTCTTGCAATCACCCAGGCACTACCCATGCACTCCTTCAATAACCCAGCCACTACCCCTGCACTCTTGCAATCACCCAGGCACTACCCATGCACTCCTTCAATCACTCAGGCACTACCCATGCACTCCTCCAATCACCCACGCACTACCTCGGCACTCATGCAAACACCCAGGCACTACCCATGTACTCCTCCAATCACCCAGGCACTAACCATGTACTCCTCCAATCACCCAGGCACTAACCATGTACTCCTCCAATCACCCAGGCACTACCCATGCACTCCTCCAATCACCCAGGCTCTACCCATGCACTCCTCCAATCACCCAGGCTCTACCCATGCACTCCTCCAATCACCCAGGCACTACCCATGCACTCCTTAAATCACTCAGGCACTACTGTTACACTCATTTATTCACCCAGACACTACTCATGCACTCATCTATGCACTCAGGTACTACTATTGCACTCAACCATTCACCCAGGCATTATCCATGCACTCCTCCAATCACCAAGGCACTCCCCCTGCACTCATTCAATAACTCAGACACTACTGTTGCACTCATCCATTCACCCAGGCACTACTCATGCATTCAGCTATCCACTTAGGCACTACCTATGCACTCATCCATTCCCTCAAACACTATCCATGCACTCATCTATGCACTCATGTACTATTCATGCACTGCTACAATCAGCCACTACCCCTGCACTCATGCAGTCAGCCAGGCACTACCCATGCACTCATCCATTCACTCAGGCACTACCAGTACTCTCCTCCAATCACCCAGGCACTACCCATGCACTCATGCAATAACCCAGGCACTACCCCTGCACTCTTGCAATCACCCAGGCACTACCCATGTACTCCTTCAATCACTCAGGCACTACCCATGCACTCCTCCAATCACCCACACACTACCCCTGCACTCATGCAAACACCCAGCCACTACCCATGCACTCCTCCAATCACCCAGGCACTACTCATGCACTCCTCCAATCACCCAGGCACTACCCATGCACTCCTCCAATCACCCAGGCACTACCCATGCACTCCTTAAATCACTCAAGCACTATTGTTGCACTCATCCATTCACTACCTATGCACTCATCCATTCCCTCAAGCACTATCCATGCACTCATCTATGCACTCAGGTACTACTCATGCACTGCTACAATCAGCCACTACCCCTGCACTCATGCAATCACACAGGCACTCCCCATGCACTCCTCCAATCACCCAGGCACTCCCCATGCACTCCTCTAATCACCCAGGCACTACCCATGCACTCATGATATCACTCAGGCACTACCCATGCACTCATGCAATAACCCAGGCACTACCCATGCACTCCTCCAATCACCCAGGTACTACCCATGCACTCCTCCAATCACCCAGGCACTACCCATGCACTCCTCCAATCACCCAGGCACTACCCATGCACTCCTCCAATCACCCAAGCACTACCCATGCACTCCTCCAATCACCCAGGCACTACCCCTGCACTCATGCAATCACCCAGGCACTACCTATGCACTGCTCCAATCACCCAGGTACTACTTCTGCACTCCTTCAATCACCCTGGCACTACCCATGCACTCACCCATGCACTCAGGCAGCACCCCTGCACTTATGCAATCACCTTGGCACTACCCATGCACTCCTCCAATCACCCAGGCACTAACACTGCACTCCTCCAATCACACAGGCACTACCCATGCACTCCTCCAATCACCCAGGCACTACCCATGTAGTCCTCCAATCACCCAGGCACTACCTTTGAAATCATGCAATCATTTAGGCATTACCTGTGCACTCCTCCAATCACCCATACACTACCCATGCACTCATGCAATCACTCAAGCACTACTGTTACACTCATTCATTCACCCAGGCAGTACCCATGCACTCATTTATGCACTCAGGCACTACCCCTGCACTGATGCAATCACTCAAGCAATACACATGCACTCCTCCAATCACCCAGGCACTACCCATGCACCCATACAATCACCCAGGCACCACCCATGCACTCATCCATGCACTGAGTCACTACCCCTGCACTCATGCAATCACCGAAGCACTACCCATGCAGTCCTCCAATCATCCAGGCACTACCCCTGCACTCATGCAATCTCCCAGGTACTACCCATGCACTCCCCAATCACCTAGGCACTACCTATGCACTCCTCCATGCATCCAGCCACTACTCATGCACTCTTCCAATCAGCCAGGCACTATCCATGTACTCCTCTAATCACCCAGGCACTACTCCTGCACTCTTGCAATCACCCAGGCACTACCCATGCACTCCTCCAATCACCCAGGCACTACCCATGCACTCCTTCAATCACTCAGGCACTACCCATGCACTCCTCCAATCACCCACGCACTACCCCTGCACTCATGCAAACACCCAGGCACTACCCATGTACTCCTCCAATCACCCAGGCACTAACCATGTACTCCTCCAATCACCCAGGCACTAACCATATACTCCTCCAATCACCCAGGCACTACCCATGCACTCCTCCAATCACCCAGGCTCTACCCATGCACTCCTCCAATCACCCAGGCACTACCCATGCACTCCTTAAATCACTCAGGCACTACTGTTGCACTCATTTATTCACCCAGACACTACTCATGCACTCATCTATGCACTCAGGTACTACTATTGCACTCAACCATTCACCCAGGCATTATCCATGCACTCCTCCAATCACCAAGGCACTACCCCTGCACTCATTCAATAACTCAGACACTACTGTTGCACTCATCCATTCACCCAGGCACTACTCATGCACTCACCTATCCACTTAGGCACTACCTATGCACTCATCCATTCCCTCAAACACTATCCATGCACTCATCTATGCACTCAGGTACTATTCATGCACTGCTACAATCAGCCACTACCCCTGCACTCATGCAGTCAGCCAGGCACTACCCATGCACTCATCCATTCTCTCAGGCACTACCAGTACTCTCCTCCAATCACCCAGGCACTACCCATGCACTCATGCAATAACCCAGGCACTACCCCTGCACTCTTGCAATCACCCAGGCACTACCCATGTACTCCTTCAATCACTCAGGCACTACCCATGCACTCCTCCAATCACCCACACACTACCCCTGCACTCATGCAAACACCCAGCCACTACCCATGCACTCCCCCAATCACCCAGGCACTACTCATGCACTCCTCCAATCACCCAGGCACTACCCATGCACTCCTCCAATCACCCAGGCACTACCCATGCACTCCTTAAATCACTCAAGCACTATTGTTGCACTCATCCATTCACTACCTATGCACTCATCCATTCCCTCAAACACTATCCATGCACTCATCTATGCACTCAGGTACTACTCATGCACTGCTACAATCAGCCACTACCCCTGCACTCATGCAATCACACAGGCACTCCCCATGCACTCCTCCAATCACCCAGGCACTCCCCATGCACTCCTCTAATCACCCAGGCACTACCCATGCACTCATAATATCACTCAGGCACTACCCCTGCACTCATGCAATCACCCAAGCAGTACCCATGCACTCTTCCAATCACCCACGCACTACCCCTGCACTCATGCAATCACTCACACACTACCCATGCACTCCTCCAATCACCCAGGCACTACCCCTGAACTCATGCAATCCCCCAAGCACTACCCCTGAACTCATGCAATCCCCCAGGCACTACAAATGCACTCCTCCAATCACCCAGGCACTACCCATGCAATCATGCAATCACTCAGGCACTACCCCTGCACTCATGTAATCACCCAAGCGGTACCCATGCACTCCTCCAATCACCCATACACTACCCATGCACTCATGCAATCACTCAAGCACTACTGTTACACTCATTCATTCACCCAGGCAGTACCCATGCACTCATTTATGCACTCAGGCACTACCCCTGCACTCATGCAATCACTCAAGCAATACACATGCACTCCTCCAATCACCCAGGCACTACCCATGCACCCATACAATCACCCAGGCACCACCCATGCACTCATCCATGCACTGAGTCACTACCCCTGCACTCATGCAATCACCGAAGCACTACCCATGCAGTCCTCCAATCATCCAGGCACTACCCCTGCACTCATGCAATCTCCCAGGTACTACCCATGTACTCCCCAATCACCTAGGCACTACCTATGCACTCCTCCATGCATCCAGCCACTACTCATGCACTCTTCCAATCAGCCAGGCACTATCCATGTACTCCTCTAATCACCCAGGCACTACTCCTGCACTCTTGCAATCACCCAAGCACTACCCATGCACTCCTCCAATAACCCAGCCACTACCCCTGCACTCTTGCAATCACCCAGGCACTACCCATGCACTCCTTCAATCACTCAGGCACTACCCATGCACTCCTCCAATCACCCACGCACTACCTCTGCACTCATGCAAACACCCAGGCACTACCCATGTACTCCTCCAATCACCCAGGCACTAACCATGTACTCCTCCAATCACCCAGGCACTAACCATGTACTCCTCCAATCACCCAGGCACTACCCATGCACTCCTCCAATCACCCAGGCTCTACCCATGCACTCCTCCAATCACCCAGGCTCTACCCATGCACTCCTCCAATCACCCAGGCACTACCCATGCACTCCTTAAATCACTCAGGCACTACTGTTGCACTCATTTATTCACCCAGACACTACTCATGCACTAATCTATGCACTCAGGTACTACTATTGCACTCAACCATTCACCCAGGCATTATCCATGCACTCCTCCAATCACCAAGGCACTACCCCTGCACTCATTCAATAACTCAGACACTACTGTTGCACTCATCCATTCACCCAGGCACTACTCATGCACTCACCTATCCACTTAGGCACTACCTATGCACTCATCCATTCCCTCAAACACTATCCATGCACTCATCTATGCACTCAGGTACTATTCATGCACTGCTACAATTAGCCACTACCCCTGCACTCATGCAGTCAGCCAGGCACTACCCATGCACTCATCCATTCACTCAGGCACTACCAGTACTCTCCTCCAATGACCCAGGCACTACCCATGCACTCATGCAATAACCCAGGCACTACCCCTGCACTCTTGCAATCACCCAGGCACTACCCATGTACTCCTTCAATCACTCAGGCACTACCCATGCACTCCTCCAATCACCCACACACTACCCCTGCACTCATGCAAACACCCAGCCACTACCCATGCACTCCTCCAATCACCCAGGCACTACTCATGCACTACTCCAATCACCCAGGCACTACCCATGCACTCCTCCAATCACCCAGGCACTACCCATGCACTCCTTAAATCACTCAAGCACTATTGTTGCACTCATCCATTCACTACCTATGCACTCATCCATTCCCTCAAACACTATCCATGCACTCATCTAAGCACTCAGGTACTACTCATTCACTGCTACAATCAGCCACTACCCCTGCACTCATGCAATCACACAGCCACTACCCATGCACTCCTCCAATCACCCAGGCACTACTCATGCACTCCTCCAATCACCCAGGCACTCCCCATGCACTCCTCTAATCACCCAGGCACTACCCATGCACTCATGATATCACTCAGGCACTAACCCTGCACTCATGCAATCACCCAAGCAGTACCCATGCACTCTTCCAATCACCCAGGCACTACTCATGCACTCCTCCAATCACCCAGGCACTCCCCATGCACTCCTCTAATCACCCAGGCACTACCCATGCACTCATGATATCACTCAGGCACTACCCATGCACTCCTCCAATCACCCACACACTACCCCTGCACTCATGCAAACACCCAGCCACTACCCATGCACTCCTCCAATCACCCAGGCACTACTCATGCACTCCTCCAATCACCCAGGCACTCCCCATGCACTCCTCTAATCACCCAGGCACTACCCATGCACTCATGATATCACTCAGGCACTACCCCTGCACTCATGCAATCACCTAAGCAGTACCCATGCACTCTTCCAATCACCCAGGCACTACCCCTGCACTCATGCAATCACTCACACACTACCCATGCACTCCTCCAATCACCCAGGCTCTACCCCTGAACTCATGCAATCCCCCAGGCACTACCCCTGAACTCATGCAATCCCCCAGGCACTACAAATGCACTCCTCCAATCACCCAGGCACTACCCATGCAATCATGCAATCACTCAGGCACTACCCCTGCACTCATGTAATCACCCAAGCGGTACCCATGCACTCCTCCAATCACCCATACACTACCCATGCACTCATGCAATCACTCAAGCACTACTGTTACACTCATTCATTCACCCAGGCAGTACCCATGCACTCATTTATGCACTCAGGCACTACCCCTGCACTCATGCAATCACTCAAGCAATACACATGCACTCCTCCAATCACCCAGGCACTACCCATGCACCCATACAATCACCCAGGCACCACCCATGCACTC
Organism: Calotriton arnoldi; assembly: GCA_963921515.1. NCBI lineage: Eukaryota > Metazoa > Chordata > Amphibia > Caudata > Salamandridae > Calotriton > Calotriton arnoldi. The sequence continues at coordinate 102,908 of CAWUFW010013530.1, forward strand.
ATCCATGCACTGAGTCACTACCCCTGCACTCATGCAATCACCGAAGCACTACCCATGCAGTCCTCCAATCATCCAGGCACTACCCCTGCACTCATGCAATCTCCCAGGTACTACCCATGTACTCCCCAATCACCTAGGCACTACCTATGCACTCCTCCATGCATCCAGCCACTACTCATGCACTCTTCCAATCAGCCAGGCACTATCCATGTACTCCTCCAATCACCCAGGCACTAACCATGTACTCCTCCAATCACCCAGACACTAACCATGTACTCCTCCAATCACCCAGGCTCTACCCATGCACTCCTCCAATCACCCAGGCTCTACCCATGCACTCCTCCAATCACCCAGGCTCTACCCATGCACTCCTCCAATCACCCAGGCACTACCCATGCACTCCTTAAATCACTCAGGCACTACTGTTGCACTCATTTATTCACCCAGACACTACTCATGCACTCATCTATGCACTCAGGTACTACTATTGCACTCAACCATTCACCCAGGCATTATCCATGCACTCCTCCAATCACCAAGGCACTACCCCTGCACTCATTCAATAACTCAGACACTACTGTTGCACTCATCCATTCACCCAGTGTCAGGACTCACGGGAGGTTTCCTCCTTCTAACTGTATGCTGGCTACCATTTTCCCCCTACAAACTTACCAAAAGTCAGATAATCCCTCAAGCTGGAGTGCTTGTTGGCACCGATGGAACTCCAAGATGGCTGCCAACATGCACATACTGCGACAGCACACCCCTGTTAGCAGTCTAGTCTTTTAGGCTTCATGACATCAGGTGAAGTGTGCTTCAACATTCCACTGTGCACTTCACTGAAGAAATAATTTAAAGAGCACCTGTTTTCCCAGCGTCGTGGAAGTCAGTTAGGGTAGTTGCGATAAAATCGGGGTTAGCTTCGTCGGAACTACATTCCCTCACTAATCAGGTTAGTGTTAAACTTGTAGCTAATATAAAACATTCTGTGAGAAAAGGTTATCGTGTCAGAGGTAAATTTCTATTTAAAGAGAAAAAAGGAAACAAGTCAGAATATATTTTCCTTCGTTTGAAAACTGGAAATACTTTTTTCAGTAATTGCTTTCCTTAGCTGAGAAGATTAAATAAAAAGCTTTTTGAATCAGCTGTCTTTTTCAGCTGTTCCAGAATCTGTCAGACGCAGGCGTGACCTTTCAACACGCAGTGTCTTCTTAGACTGAAACTTGTTCACTCTTCTGAGAATTAATTAAAAGGTGAAGTCAGGGTCAAAAGCCCGGCATGTTTCTTTCTCATGCCATGTGTTAAAGAACTCCAGTAATGTTCTCCTCACCTATGGCAGAATAAATTGTGCTTCCAGCAAACATTAAAACCAAAGGCCTGAATAAAAGGAACGCTTCCTTTTAACATTTAACCTAAGTTCTGAAGCATTGTTTAAAAAACTAATTAAAGACAGAAAACCAGTCATCCTACTACAGAAACCCCAGTTCAAGGCCCACTCCAGTCTCTTAACAGTGAGTTAATAGAAAGAAAGAGAAACCCAAATAATACATAAATTAGGAATACAGAAATAAATACTTACCTTATCTTTCTTACATTAAGGAATAGCAGGATCAAGTGCAGATTGTACCTGAGAACGAAAAGGAAAGAGATCTGAGTGAAGACTTCTCATACAACCTAGCAAACAATACATGAGAAGTAGAAGAGAAGTAAGCTTCAGTAAACATTCTGGTAAGATAAGTTATTTATACACCATAGAAAAAACAGTAAGTTAAAAGGCACAGTAAATAAAGGTTTTTACATGTTAATGTTGCAGTCCAGTAAGAAGAAGAAGACGTAGCTGAACAGGCAGAATATTGGAGCAGTCTCTTCTCTGTCCCCAACCCCTTTTCCCCCTTAGAACTTACCTGCAATGGAATACTAAAAGACCTAGCAGGGTTGGTTCTGAGAAGGGTATTGGGACCTAGCGTCATTCTGCTCCTGTGTGGTTCAGACAGCAAAAGGGATTTAGACCCTGACAGAGTGAAGTGCCCACGTTGGTACAAGCACCTGAGCAGAATGGCAGAAGGACTTGATTTAAAAAATTTGGGCGAGATTTTGAGTAATATACAAAGGGACTTGGAGGCAGTCAGAGAGGAAAATAAAATACTAAGACAGGAGATAATAACCTTTAAAACGGGAACACCAGCTTTGGGATCTAGGCCAAGCACCGCATCCTTTGAAACCCAGAGTCCTAACATCAGCACTTCATCCTTTGCCCCCACACAAGTAATCCACTCATTATCCCCAGTAATTCCTCTTGCCCCTCCAGAGCGATTTAATGGAGACCCGCAGAAAGCGCAAATTTTTTGACCCAATGCTCTCTGCATTTTATGTGCCGTCCAACGATCTTCCCCGATGCTCAATCCCGAGTGGCGTTTATCTTGTCCTACCTTAGTGGGGACGCCGCCTCATGGTCCATGCCACTAGTAACCAAGGATGACCCAATTTTGTACAGTTTAGATGACTTCAAGAAGGAATTTCTCCGAATTTTTGATAGAAGAACAGCATCTCAAGCTTCAGACAACGAACTGTTGGAATTAAAGCAAGGAAACCGAGAACTCGTGTCTTACCTAGCCCAATTTAATAAACTAGTGGTCGAGACCAACTGGCCCGAGGATAAAAGAGCAGCAGTATTCTATAGAGGATTGCGAGAGGAATTGAAGGACGCTCTATCTCAAATCCCTAATCGACCCACCGATATCTCTGCCTTAGTGGATTTAACCTTAGAGATCGATTATCGGCAAAGTGAGCGGAAAGGAGAACGGCGGAAGGAGCTTAGACCAAGTGTTCCTCGTTTTGACCGTGTCAAAACAGAATCCACACGGACAGTAGAGAGTTCTTCGGGAATTGAACCCATGCAAATCGGTGTATTCAGAGGTCCACTCTCTAAAGAAGAAAAAGAAAAGAGAAGGCTGAACAAACTGTGCCTATATTGTGGAAGAAGTGGACATTTTGTCAAGAATTGCTTAAAAAGACCAAAGTTGCCTGCTAAGGAGAAGGAAAACTAGAGGCACCACAGGTAAGGGGAGTTGGACCTGTGGATGCGAATGGAAAAACGACTCCAACAAATCACCAATTGGCAAACACACTACAAGTCTCCTCTCCCCATTTGGTTATGACTGTGACCTTAAGGTTTAGAGATGTGGTTTTGACAGGAATCATCGTCATGGTAGATTCTGGGGCAACAGGTAATTTCTCCGACCACAAATTCGCTAGCCTGATCGGTTTACAAGCTATCAAGAAGGAGAAAAGTGAGAAGGTTAGAGCGGTGGATGGTACGGATTTAACTTCAGGGCCCATAACCAGTCATACTGAATTGGTACACATGACTACTGTCGAAGGACACCAAGAGACCTTGCAATTTAATTTAATAGACGCCCCCAATTTCAACTGATTCTAGGTCTACCATGGCTAACGGAACACAACCCGTTAATTGATTGGGGAGCCCGAACTATTCAATTAAATTCAGACTACTGCACCAAAAATTGTTTCGACGACCAGACACATTCTTCTGTAATCTGCGCTGCCACCCAATTGTGTGAAGGTGGAGGTTCGGTATGTGCGATCCAAACTACCATGATACCAGATGAATACCAAGACTTTGCAGACGTCTTTGATGAGAAAAAGGCAGAGACGTTACCCCCCACAGGCCCTATGACTGCAAAATTGATCTAGAACCAGGGGCTAATCTACCATGCAGCAGAGTTTACGCATTAACGGAGAAGGAAAACATCCATTTGAAGGAATACCTAGCTAAGAATCTGGAGAACGGATTTATCCGACCGTCGCAGTCCCCTGTCTCTTCCCCACTTTTTTCGTGCCGAAAAAAGGGGAGATCTCAGGACTTGTATTGACTTTAGAGCGATTAACAGGATAACTGTGAAGAATCGTTATCCATTGCCTCTCATTTTGGTACTAATTGATCAAGTGAAGGAAGCAAAGATATACACTCGCCTAGACCTACGAGGAGCGTACCACTTGATTAGACTCCGGGAAGGCGACGAGTGGAAGACTGCGTTCAGGACCAAATTTGGCCTTTATGAGTATCTTGTGATGCCATATGGTCTCTGTAACGCACCAGCGGCCTTCCAGTACTTTATCAATGATGTTTTAAGTGAATTCATTGACCGATGCGCTATAGTATACATAGATGACATCCTGATTTATTCCAACACGGTTGAAGAACATCACAACCAGGTCAGAGCAGTTTTACAACGTCTACGAGAGAACTCTCTATACGTTAAATTGGAGAAATGCCTCTTCAACACAGATACAGTAGAATTCCTAGGTTTTGTGTTATCACCTGCAGGAGTTCGAATGGATGAGCAAAAAGTGAAGGCGATAACAGACTGGAAATCTCCTACCAGTATCAAAGAGGTTCAAAGCTTTATCGGATTCTCTAATTTTTACAGACGATTCATTAATGGATTCTCCAATAAGATACTTCCGCTGACTCGTCTTCTGAAGAAAGGAGTTCCGTTCCAATGGTCAGAAGAAGCAGAAGAAGCTTTTCAGTTGATGAAGGACAGTTTCACCACAGCACCGGTGCTGCTTCATGCAGATCCCTCTGAGCCTTTTTATTTGGAGACAGACGCATCGGACCTAGCCATCGGGGGAATACTTTCTCAGAGGCACAAGGACACGGGACAGTTACACCCGGTGGCATATCGGTCCCGCAAACTCAACCCTGCGGAATGCAACTATACGATTACAGAAAAAGAACTCTTGGCAATCAAAGATGCCTTCAAAGATTGGAGGCATTACTTAATGGGGGCAAAACACACTGTAACGGTGTTTACGGACCACCGCAACCTAAAATTTTTGCGATCTGCTCGAACTCTCACACCACGTCAGCTGCGTTGGTCTCTTTACTTCGCGGACTTTGATTTTGTTATCACTTTTCGTCCCGGATCCAAGAATGGAAAGGCTGATGTCCTCTCTAGACTCGACACAGAAAATCAAACTTCAGTCATTGAAAACCAGCAAATCATACCTGATGGAAAATTCATTGGAACTATCTCCTTAGAACCTTTTGAACATCACGTTCGAAATTTGATGACCGACCTTGAAATGGAGAACTGGGCCACAGAAGATCCACAACGTTTCATTCGCAATGGCCTCCCCTATTTAGGTACCACCCTGTATTTACCCACCAAGGAGCTTCAGCTGAAGGCAATGCAGGAATGTCACGACAACCCTCTGGCTGGCCACAAAGGTGTTGTGAAAACCAAAGAATTACTCAAACGTCGTTTCTGGTGGCCATACATGTGCCGAGACGTCCGTCAATATGTGTTAGGCTGTGAAATTTGTGCACGGGGAAAATCGGACAGACAAGCTCCTAAAGGTCTCCTACAACCCATGCCAACCCCCCATATCCTTGGCACACAGTCTCCTTAGATTTGATTGTTGATCTACCTTCTTCCCATGGGTATGATACCATTCTTGTAGTTGTCGACACTTTTAGTAAGATGGCACATTATATACCCTTCAAAGGTACACCCACTGCTAAACAATTGTCCCAACTTTTCAATCAACATGTTATTCGCCTTCATGGGATTCCTAGGGTCCTCGTTTCAGACAGGGGCTCTCAGTTCCTATCACGATTTTGGAAGGCTTACATCAAAGGCCTTAATATTGACCATCGTTATTCCACCAGTTTTCACCCAGAAACTGATGGTCAGACTGAACGCATTAACCAAGACCTAGAACAACACCTCAGACTTTATTTGTTAGATGAGGAGGGTGACTGGCCTGACCACTTATGGACTGCGGAGTATGCTCACAATAATGCTCTAAATGTATCCACTGGCCACTCCCTTTCTTTATAAACTCAGGCAGACATCCCAATTCTCATGCTAATTTTGATGATATTAATGTTCCTGCTGTTCAAGATATTGCCCGACAGTTAACTAAAATTCATCACTCAGTAACCCAGAATTTGTCGATCGCGAAGGATCGTTACAAACACTTCGCTGACCGAAAACGTAAAAAAGAACCTGAGCTTCATGTAGGAGACTTAGTCTGGTTGAGTACAAAAATCTCAGACTCAAAGGTCCCCGTAAATTTCAGCCTCGTTTTATGGGTCCTTATCCAATTGAGAAGGTCATAAATCCAGTCACTTATCAACTATCTCTTCCTGGTTCTACCAAAATTCATCCAGTATTTCATGTTTCTCTCCTTAAACCAATTCAACCGGGGTTGCGTAGGGTTTCCCCTCCTGATCCTCTGATGGTTAATGGTGAGGCGGAGTACGAAGTTAAACGAATTTTGGATTCAAAACTCATCCGCAATGAAATTTTCTACCTCATTGATTGGCAAGGTTATGGACCTGATGAACGTTCCTGGGAAAAGAGTACTAATGTCCATGCCCCCGTTTAATTAGAGCCTTTCATGCCAAATTCCCTGCCAAACCACGACCGGAGGAAACCCCGTTGGGAGGGGGTACTGTCAGGACTCACGGGAGGTTTCCTCCTTCTAACTGTATGCTGGCTACCATTTTCCCCCTACAAACTTACCAAAAGTCAGATAATCCCTCAAGCTGGAGTGCTTGTTGGCACCGATGGAACTCCAAGATGGCTGCCAACATGCACATACTGCGACAGCACACCACTGTTAGCAGTCTAGTCTTTTAGGCTTCATGACATCAGGTGAAGTGTGCTTCAACATTCCACTGTGCACTTCACTGAAGAAATAATTTGAAGAGCACCTGTTTTCCCAGCGTCGTGGAAGTCAGTTAGGGTAGTTGCGATAAAATCGGGGTTAGCTTCGTCGGAACTACATTCCCTCACTAATCAGGTTAGTGTTAAACTTGTAGCTAATATAAAACATTCTGTGAGAAAAGGTTATCGTGTCAGAGGTAAATTTCTATTTAAAGAGAAAAAAGGAAACAAGTCAGAATATATTTTCCTTCGTTTGAAAACTGGAAATACTTTTTTCAGTAATTGCTTTCCTTAGCTGAGAAGATTAAATAAAAAGCTTTTTGAATCAGCTGTCTTTTTCAGCTGTTCCAGAATCTGTCAGACGCAGGCGTGACCTTTCAACACGCAGTGTCTTCTTAGACTGAAACTTGTTCACTCTTCTGAGAATTAATTAAAAGGTGAAGTCAGGGTCAAAAGCCCGGCATGTTTCTTTCTCATGCCATGTGTTAAAGAACTCCAGTAATGTTCTCCTCACCTATGGCAGAATAAATTGTGCTTCCAGCAAACATTAAAACCAAAGGCCTGAATAAAAGGAACGCTTCCTTTTAACATTTAACCTAAGTTCTGAAGCATTGTTTAAAAAACTAATTAAAGACAGAAAACCAGTCATCCTACTACAGAAACCCCAGTTCAAGGCCCACTCCAGTCTCTTAACAGTGAGTTAATAGAAAGAAAGAGAAACCCAAATAATACATAAATTAGGAATACAGAAATAAATACTTACCTTATCTTTCTTACATTAAGGAATAGCAGGATCAAGTGCAGATTGTACCTGAGAACGAAAAGGAAAGAGATCTGAGTGAAGACTTCTCATACAACCTAGCAAACAATACATGAGAAGTAGAAGAGAAGTAAGCTTCAGTAAACATTCTGGTAAGATAAGTTATTTATACACCATAGAAAAACAGTAAGTTAAAAGGCACAGTAAATAAAGGTTTTTACATGTTAATGTTGCAGTCCAGTAAGAAGAAGAAGACGTAGCTGAACAGGCAGAATATTGGAGCAGTCTCTTCTCTGTCCCCAACCCCTTTTCCCCCCTTAGAACTTACCTGCAATGGAATACTAAAAGACCTAGCAGGGTTGGTTCTGAGAAGGGTATTGGGACCTAGCGTCATTCTGCTCCTGTGTGGTTCAGACAGCAAAAGGGATTTAGACCCTGACACCCAGGCACTATTCATGCACTCACCTATCCACTTAGGCACTACCTATGCACTCATCCATTCCCTCAAACACTATCCATGCACTCATCTATGCACTCATGTACTATTCATGCACTGCTACAATCAGCCACTACCCCTGCACTCATGCAGTCAGCCAGGCGCTACCCATGCACTCATCCATTCACTCAGGCACTACCAGTACTCTCCTCCAATCACCCAGACACTACCCATGCACTCATGCAATAACCCAGGCACTACCCCTGCACTCTTGCAATCACCCAGGCACTACCCATGTACTCCTTCAATCACTCAGGCACTACCCATGCACTCCTCCAATCACCCACACACTACCCCTGCACTCATGCAAACACCCAGCCACTACCCATGCACTCCTCCAATCACCCAGGCACTACTCATGCACTCCTCCAATCACCCAGGCACTACCCATGCACTCCTCCAATCACCCAGGCACTACCCATGCACTCCTTAAATCACTCAAGCACTATTGTTGCACTCATCCATTCACTACCTATGCACTCATCCATTCCCTCAAGCACTATCCATGCACTCATCTATGCACTCAGGTACTACTCATGCACTGCTACAATCAGCCACTACCCCTGCACTCATGCAATCACACAGGCACTCCCCATGCACTCCTCCAATCACCCAGGCACTCCCCATGCACTCCTCTAATCACCCAGGCACTACCCCTGCACTCATGCAATCACTCACACACTACCCATGCACTCCTCCTATCACCCAGGCACTACCCCTGAACTCATGCAATACCCCAGGCACTACCCCTGAACTCATGCAATCCCCCAGGCACTACCCATGCACTCCTCCAATCACCCAGGCACTACCCATGCAATCATGCAATCACTCAGGCACTACCCCTGCACTCATGTAATCACCCAAGCGGTACCCATGCACTCCTCCAATCACCGAGGCACTACCCCTGCACTCATGCAATCACTCACGCACTACCCATGCACTCCTCCAATCACCTAGGCACTACCCCTGAACTCATGCAATCACCCAGGCACTACCCATGCACTCCTCCAATCACCCAGGCACTACCCATGCACTCCTCCAATCACCCAGGCATTACCCCTGCACTCATGCAATCACTCACACACTACCCATGCACTCCTCTATATATTACACTTGTCACAATTCATACAACACATATAAGTTTGTCTATTTTTAACCAAATAGGCGGTTCTAAAAAGAACCATTTTTTTTCTTTTTAATTTTTTTGTGTTTTTGAACTCTTTTATGTATTTTTTTGGTGTTTTAAAAAAAATGTAAAAATCAACAGAATGAACTGAGAAAAATTTCCCAAACATTTTGCAATTAAAAACTCATTGCAAAACCCCCCAAAAAATAATTAACAGTGGTTTTTCGCAGCAACCACAACAGCATCCACAGATTGCTCTCCACAACAAAGAACTTTCTTGCACTTAATGCACCGCTGCTCAAGTCCAGCATACTCAGGGAATATTTGGGCTCTTTGGGTCGATGCTGAAGAACCTGCCGAGGTGCTAGGCCCTGTGACCTGATCATCTTGCTGACTTTGTTTCTGTAGTTCGCGACGATGTTGCTCTCGCACAAGATGACGTGGATGCATTGTCTGCAGGTGCTTCATCATTGATGAAGTGCCACAGGAGTATTTTTTGTCGGATCCCCAAGAGAGCACCCTTTGACATAAAGTGCAGGTCACCTTGCTTGCATTCACCTTTTTTTCGCCAGCTGGAATTGAAAAAAAAGCCCACATGACACTTTCATAACGCTGCTTAACTGGTTCTTCCAAATCTTTTTCTTCTCCAGGAATGTCCTGTGGTGGAATTGAAGAAGCCATTTTTCCAGTGGATTGAAAAAAACACCAAAAAAATGCAATAAAGAAGATCAGAAAACACAAGAGCTGTGTCTTCTGAAGATGTACTTGGAAGAATGAAAAATTTGGGTGGGGTCCTGCAAGTTCCAGAATAAAAAGCTTCTTAACCAATGAAATGCTTTCTTTTGAAGTCACATGGGATTCGCGTACCCGACCGCAACCAGCGCGTACAAGACGCGATTCCCGAAAAATATATTTAACAATAATATATCTTTATTCCAGTTACAAATCTATGATATTTACAAATCTGTATATTGATCTCTTGGTATAATATATATAATAAAGTTATATATATATACTTTTAAAACTAAATAACTTGTGCTGGATACGCATACCTGACGCAACCCCAGAAATACATACGTGAGGTTACGCGGGACCGTCACGGCTCCCGTAACTTCATTATAAGAAGTTTAATATTCAAATTATTTATGTAAATATCACATTTATAACTCTTTCAATAAAGCATATATGATTGACTTCATAAATTTATAGTATATATCATGTATTTAAATGTTTAAAACATGAAAAATGAGAACCGCGCACCCATCGCATACCGTACGCGTATCGTGCAGATGATCACATGGATGATGTCATCAGTGATGTCATTTGAGTTGTCATCAGTGATGTCATCAGTGATGTCACTGACCATGTCATGAGTGATGTAATATGTGACATCATCACCAGTGCATTGCGGGGGCGCGAGTTATAGTTAGCTCAACTAACTATAACAGACGAATTTCTCTGGTTTTGTACAGGTGAAATGTCCAACTAACTATAACGTCCCTGAAACCTGTGGTTTTTTCAGTGAATATATATATATATATTCACTGAAAAAACCACAGGTTTCAGGCACGTTATAGTTAGAAATTAGCATTTAAAAAACCTTAGAAATTCACTGAAAAAACCATAGGTTTTAGGGACAGTTATAGTTAGTTGGACATTTCACTCGTACAAAACCATAGAAATTACCCCGTTATAGTTAGTTCAGCTAACTATAACTCACGCCCCGCAATGCACTGCTGATGACGTCACATATTACATCACTCATGACATGGTCAGTGACATCACTGATGACATCACTGATGACATCTCAAATGACATCACTGATGACATCATCCAGTGACTGTGTGTTTCTGTAAAGTTTAAATATGTTTAATATATATAGGGAAAGGTGTATTGAAGAATGAGTGGGTGTATAAGTGTCTGAATGGATGATTTAGTAGGTGCGTGACTGACTCTATAAGTGAGTGATTAAACGTATCTTACTGAATGCATGGGTTAGTGACTAAACTGTGTGAATGTCTGTATCCGCCTGTCTGTTGGTGTGTAAGCGGCTGCATGGGTTTGTGAATAGCTACATGAGTGTCTACATGGGTTATTGATTGGTTGTCTGAGTATCTGTATGGGTGCCTGAGTGTTTGTGTGGGTGGGGTGTGTGTGACTCTGTGCATAGATGTGTGAGTGGGTGATTCACTGGGTGCATGGTTTCAAGAGTGCATCTGTGATGGACTGTATGGGTAGGTGAGTGTGTGTATGGGTGTGTTAGTGAGTGAATGTATATCTCAGTGGTACATGTGTGAGTAACTACAGATGTGAAAGGCAGTATATATGTGTGTTGGAGTACATAAATGGCTATAAGTGAGAGTGTGTGATTGTGAGAGTGGATGTATGGATGAGTGTGTACTTGTATCAGTGATTGTATAAGAGCGTAAGAATGTGCTAGTATATGTATGAGTAAGTGAGCTGGTGTGTGTATAACTGTATAGGTGAGTAAATGGCAGTGTGATTAATTATTTGCATGACTGACTAGGTGTGTGAGTACCTCTATGGATGAGTGGCGGTATGTGAGTGTCTATATAGGTGTATGAGTGCATATGATAGTCCTGTACTGAGTGACCATAAGTATGAGTGACTGTACGGGTGAGTGAGTGGATGTGTGTGTAGACCTAAGAATCAGTGAGTTGGTATGTAGTTATTGGTGTTGGAGTGTCTATGGTTTTGAGAATGGCAGTCTGTAATTTAGAGTGGGTGTATCAAAGGTTATATTAGGGTGTGAGAAGATGCATCAAATTATCACATGGATGATGTCATCAGTGATGTCATTTGAGATGTCATCAGTGATGTCATCAGTGATGTCATTGACCATGTCATGAGTGATGTAATATGTGACGTCATCAGCAGTGCATTGCGGGGGCGAGAGTTATAGTTAGCTGAACTAACTATAACAGGGTAATTTCTATGGTTTTGTACGAGTGAAATGTCCAACTAACTAAACTGTCCCTAAAACCTATGGTTTTTTCAGTGAATTTCTAAGGTTTTTTAAATGCTAATTTCTAACTATAACGTGCCTGAAACCTATGGTTTTTTCAGTGAACTTCAAAGGTTTTTTAAATGCTAATTTCTAACTATAACGTGCCTGAAACCTATGGTTTTTTAAGTGAATTTCAAAGGTTTTTTAAATGCTAATTTCTAACTATAACGTGCCTGAAACCTATGGTTTTTTAAGTGAATTTCAAAGGTTTTTTAAATGCTAATTTCTAACTATGCCTACAGAGGTAGGACATGTGAAGAAAGAAAAAAAAACGCACAGAAAGAAGCAAAAGAAATGCAGAAACAAGCAACAGAAGTCCACAAAGACGAAGAAAAGTGCAGGAAGAAGCAAGACATGTGCAGAAAGAACCAACAGAGGAGCAGAAAGAGGCCTTGTTGCAAAATCATCCTGTGCCCACAACTTTTTCAGATGGGTACTGGTGGTAACTGACTCTGACTAACCAGGCCTAGAGCCAGTGCTATGCTAAAAGACACTTAGAATACTGTGAAAACACCTACATACACTGGGGAACACTATGTTTTGGGGTACCCCTGTGATTAGCATGACCTCCTCTGTATTTGCCATGAGTTGGCATGCCCCGGGGGATGGGGTCCATGAGTGCATGGGTACTGACTGGATGGTTAGAGTACTGCAAGGATAGTGCATGGTAAATTTATAAGTGCTTGGGTTTTGAGGGAGTGATTGGATAAGTACATGGTGCTCGCTGGGTGATAGGAGCAGTGCATGGGTAGTGTCAGGGCGATGGCTGGCCTGCATCAGTAGTGCTCAGGGTATTGTAGCAGTGCATGAGTTAGTGCATGGGTCATCGCATGAGTGCATGGGTACTGACTGGATGATTAGAATACTGCAAGGAGAGTGCATGGTGAATTTATAAGTGCTTCAGTTTTGGCGGAGTGATTGGATAAGTACATGGTGCTCGCTGGGTGATCGGAGCAGTGCATGGGTAGTGACAGGGCGATGGCTGGCCTGCATCAGTAGTGCTCAGGGTATTGTAGCAGTGCATGAGTTAGTGCATGGGTCATTGCATGAGTGCATGGGTACTGACTGGATGATTAGAGTACTGCAAGGAGAGTGCATGGTGAATTTATAAGTGCTTGGGTTTTGGCGGAGTGATTGGATAAGTACATGGTGCTCGCTGGCTGATAGGAGCAGTGCATGGGTAGTGACAGGGCGATGGCTGGACTGCATCAGTAGTGCTCAGGGTATTGTTGCAGTGCATGAGTTAGTGCATGGGTCATCGCATGAGTGCATGGGTACTGACTAGATGATTAGAGTACTGGAAGGAGAGTGCATGGTGAATTTATAAGTACTTGGGTTTTGACGGAGTGATTGGATAAGTACACACATGTCACATCAGGCCCACCCCCTCCCTTCACCACTGTGCAAACGCGCCCCCTAGCGAGTTTTAAGTTGGGGGATTAATTCCCCTTGAATCCTGAGGGTCCCTGGGGGCCAACTAGCCCACCAGATACCTCCAGTAAGCGCCACAGAGCTGCGTTGCAGAGAGGTGGTCCAAGGCCACTCCCCTTTTTACACCTCTCTGCAACGCAGCTCTGTGGTGCTTACTGGAGGTACCTGGTGGGCTAGTTGGACCCAAGGGACCCTCAGGATTCAACAGGACTTAATGCCCCAACTTACAACGCGCCAGAGGGCCCGTTTGCACAGTGGTGAAGGGAGAGGGTGGGGCCTGATGTGACAAGTGTGCAAACGCGCCCGTGGCACTTTTTAAGTTGGGAGATTAAGTCCCCTTGAATCCTGTGGGTCCCTGGGGCCCAACTAGCCCACCAGGTACCTCCAGTAAGCACCACAGAGCTGCGTTGCAGAGAGGTGGTCGGAGGCCACGCCCCTTTTTACACCTCTCTGCAACACAGCTCTGTGGCACTTACTGGAGGTACCTGGTGGGCTAGTTGGACCCCAGGGACCCTCAGGATTCAAGGGGACTTAATCCCCCAACTTAAAACACGCCACAGGGCTTGTTTGCACACATGTCACCTGAGGCCCCGCCCCCTCCCTTCACCACTGTGCAAACGCACCCCGTGGCGCGTTTTAAGTTGGGGGATTAAGTCACCTTGAATCCTGAGGGTCCCTGGGGCCCAACTAGCCCACCAGCTACCTCCAGTAAGCACCACAGAGCTGCATTGCAGAGAGGTGATCCGAGGCCACGCCCCTTTTTACACCTCTCTGCAACACAGCTCTGTGGCACTTACTGAAGGTACCTGGTGGGCTAGTTGGACCCCAGGGACCCACAGGATTCAAGGGGACTTAATCTCCCAACTTAAAACACGCCACAAGGCGTGTTTGCACACATGTCACCTGAGGCCCTGCCCCCTCCCTTCACCACTGTGCAAACGTGCCCCGTGGCGCATTTTAAGTTGGGGAATTAAGTCCCCTTGAATCATGAGGGTCCCTGGGGTCCAACTAGCCCACCAGGTGCCTCCACTAAGCGCCACAGAGCTGCGTTGCAGAGAGGTGTAAAAAGGGGCGTGGCCTGGACCACCTCTCTGCAACGCAGCCCTGTGGCGCTTACTGGAGGTACCTGGTGGGCTAGTTGGCCCCTAGGGACCCCCAGTATTGAAGGGGAATTAATTCCCCAACTTAAAACGCGCCACAGGGCGCATTTGCAGAGTGTTGCTGGAGGGGGCGGGGCCTCCGGCACGATGCCGGTCTTTTTAAAAAAAACAATTTTAAGAAGGGGGGCTGTGTGGCCCCCCTTCTTTTTCATTTTTTTGGGCCCTGGGGACCCCATCCCCCAGGGACTGACCACTTTTTTTAAGTGGCCAATTCCGGCCAATTCCGGCCCAGGGGACCCCATCCCCGGGGCATGCCAACTTTTTAAATTTGTTTTTATGGAGGGGGCTGCGTGGCCCCCCTCCTCAGGCCATTTATGGCCCCGGGGACCCCATCCCCCGGGGCCGGCCTTTGCGTGTTTTTTTTTTTTTTAATTACATTATTATGGGGGAGGGGAGCCGCGTGGCCCCCCTCCTGGGCCACTTATAGCCCCAGGGACCCCATCCCCCGGGCCTGGCCTCTCTGTTGGGGACCGTGGGGGGAGCCCCAATGCCCCCACGGTCCCGCCGGCTCCCCGCATCCTGCAGGAGCCGGCATTGCTTTTCCACAAGGGGAGCTGCTAACATGCAGCTCCCCATATGGAAAAGCAATTTGGTTTGGATTTTGAAAGCGAGAGCAGGTTTCCTGCTCTCGCTTTCAAAACTCAAACCAGTTTGCTTTGGCAGGGCGGGAGCCGCGAGGCTCCCGCCCTGCCATAGCAAACAGCAGTGACCTGGGGGTGGGCACCCCGGGACACTGCAGGAGCCGGCCCTGGGGAGTGGTGGTCCCCAGGGCCATCACAGGCTCCAGGAGGGGGCTGCACGGCCCCCCTCCCAACATTTTCAAAGTTCCGGGGAGGTGGTGGTCTCCGGGGCTCTGGGTGTCCGTAACGGACCCCCATATTTAAATATTTAGTGCCCCGGGGAGGTGGCGGTCCCCGGGGTGTGTGGGGGGGCTCGAGCCCCCCCACACAGGTAAATTATTTTAAAAAAACAAGCCCTGGGGGTGGCGGTCCCCAGGGCTGCGGGGGGGCTGTGTGCCCCCGCAAATATTTGACAAAAGCCCCGGGGGTTGCGGTCCCCGGGGCTTGGGGGGCCTTTGAGGCCCCCCAACATTAAAAAAATCAAGCCCGGGGGGTGGCGGTCCCCGGGGCTGCGGGGGGCTGTGTGCCCCCCGCAAATATTTCAGAAAAGCCCCGGGGGGTGGCGGTCCCCGGGGCTGCGGGGGGCCCCCCTGGGCCCCCGCAATTATGTTGAACATGCCCCCAGGACCTGGCCCACCCGGGGGCTAAATATTAACGAAGCGCAGGAGACCGCGCTTCGTTTTTTTTCTTTTCACGGCGGGATTCGCGGATCCTACGCGAATTTCGCCGCTTTTAAAAAAAAAAATGCTTTTTTCGGCCCTGGGGGTCCTTGTGGGACCCACTAAGCAGGCCTAGGGGGTCAGGGTGTTTCTACCCTGCCCCCTTTTCTTGTTTTACACAACTGTTTTTCTGTTTTCTTGTGACCCGGTTCTACCGAGTCACAAGATGGCTGTCAACACTTCCTGGTTTGGAGTGTTGACAGTCAATTAGAATAAAGCTCGTGGTCGGGAGGGTCCGCGGATCCTCCGTGCCTCTAAATATCAAAACTTTTATTTTTGATTTTCTCAGCAACTACTGAACAGATTTACACCATTTTTAAAAAGGTCGCTTTCTGAACCAAGGGCTACCTTTTTGCCAAGTTTGGTGTAATTCCATTCAGCAGTTCGGGCTGTAGCTTTGTCTATGTCCTATGGGAATTAACATGGAGAAAACACATTTTGGGACCCCCCTTTTTTCTCGGCCCCCGCTTGCCGAATCACCACGAAACTTTCAAGACAGGAGCTGACCGGAGCGGGCTACGATTTTTGAATATTTTGCGAAGATTCGTGAACCGGGGCCAAAGATATTGAGAAAACAAAAAACGAGTTTCCAATGGAAACTAGGTCCAAACTATAACTATCTTCTGGCGACAGTCAGTAGATAATATATATATATATATATATATTCACTGAAAAAACCATAGGTTTCAGGGGCGTTATAGTTAGTTGGACATTTCACTCGTACAAAACCATAGAAATTCCCCCGTTATAGTTAGTTCAGCTAACTATAACTCGCGCACCCGCAATGCACTGCTGATGACGTCACATATTACATCACTCATGACATGGTCAGTGACATCACTCATGACATCACTGATGACATCTCAAATGACATCACTGATGACATCACTGATGACATCATCCTTGTGATAGAGTGGCAGACCTCCTCTCACCCTAATATAACCTTTAATACACACACTCAAAAATACAAACTAACATTTTCAAAACAATGGACATACCAATACCAGTTACAACACACCTATTCAGTAATTCCAAGATCTACACACACATCCACTCATTCACCAACAGTCCCTATACAGTCACTCATACATGTACTCACTCATCATATGTACTCATACACCTAGACATCCTGTTACACACCGCCACTCATCCATAGAGTTACTCACACACATAGTCACACATGCAAACAAAGTATCACACATCCATTTACTTGCATATACAGTTATACACACACTACCACACTTACTTCTACAGAAACTTACACATACTTACTCTCTTAAACAATCACTTATAGAAACACCTACTTATTTGTACAGGATCTCTTCCAATCTCTCACTCTCACATATACTCACTTATATACACCAATACTCACATATACTAGTTTAAAACATATGTAGTTACTCATAAAGACACTATTGAGACAGTCATTCACTCACTAACACACCCATACACATACTCATCCACCTATACAGTCCTGCACACATGCTGTCTTCAACACATACAAACAGTGAGTCACTCATTCATGCATCTATGCACTAAGTAATACCCCCACCGAACCATACAGACACTCAGACACTCATACTGAAACTCAAAAACCAACTAATAACCCATATAGACACTCATGTAGCTACTCAACAACCCATGCAGCCACTTATACACAAAGTGAGAGACTGATACAGATATTTTCATATTTAAACATTACTCACTAACCCATGTATTCACTAAGATACACTTAGTCAGTTATACAATCAATTTTACAAAAAAATCATCCATTTAGACACTTATAAACCCATTTATTCTTCCATCGACCTTGAGATATACATATATAAAACATATTTAATTTTCAGAAAAACACACATTCACTGGATGATGTCATCAGTGATGTCATCAGTGATGTCATTTGAGATGTCATCAGTGATGTCATGAGTGATGTCACTGACCATGTCATGAGTGATGTAATATGTGACGTCATCAGCAGTGCATTGCGGGCGCGCGAGATATAGTTAGCTGAACTAACTATAACGGGGGAATTTCTATGGTTTTGTACGAGTGAAATGTCCAACTAACTATAACGCCCCTGAAACCTATGTTTTTTTCAGTGAATTTCTAAGGTTTTTTAAATGCTAATTTCTAACTATAACGTGCCTGAAACCTATGGTTTTTTCAGTGAATTTCTAAGGTTTTTTAAATGCTAATTTCTAACTATAACGTGCCTGAAACCTATGGTTTTTTCAGTGAATATATATATATTTATTATACTATGTATACATGTGAAAATGTCTCGGTCCCCTGTTTGCCTCGGTGGCACGGAAAAAATGGGTGGAACTGACGTCAGCACGCCGACGAGGTCCTCTTATGGCTCCGATGACGTCATACGGTGTCGTGAGCGGAGCCGTGCTATTATGATGTCCTCGTTGACGTGGGAGAGCTAGGAAAGAATTTCTGTGGAATGCTGGTGCAGGGGATATTCACCTAAGTGTTCAGGCTAGTCCTTTGGGAGCAACTGTTTATGTTGCCACTCCAGAAACCGAAACCAGTGATCCGAGGGCAGAGGCCCTGCAGATGGCACACGAGGTGGGGTGCCCAGTCGTGTGCACCGGCGGGGCAGCGAAGTGACAAGCACCACAACCCACAAAAAAGGTAACGAGGGCACTGAATAACACAGGATCTTCTCTTTGTATCTGGCAGGAACAACGAAGTTAAAATGCCCTAGTACCAAAATGTAGAATTAGTGCTACAACGGTCTTCAAGAGGACCTGCGATGCCGCTTCTGCCTCCCGTACCCTGGAGGCGGCACATGGGTCACGCGGTACGGTCATACTGCGGTGGGACGCACACTCGTTGACCTCTCATGGCACTGCTCCACACTTCAGGGAGGACGCTTTCCATTAGCTATGTTTTCTGATGACATGTCGCGCCGGCAACGTCCAACAACAGAACTCCTTTAGATCCAAACAGACTCTTCCACTCTCTCACCGGAAGTGAAACCAGGCCACGCGGACACTTTCACAATACAACAGCCGGGAATGCACTTTTCGGTAAAAAAACCACAATCCTTCCTCCTAATTAATCAAATAAACGTCTCACTGAAGAACAGGGGCCAGCTTCGATCGGTAAACAGCCGTTACAACAACTTTTTTACTTTGCGATACCATTACAACGCATGCATTACCACGCATGCGTTGTACATCACGAAGTCATTACTACGCATTTTTTTAGAACGCATGGTCATTTACCACGCATGCCTTTACAACGAATTTTGTTGTAAAGGTATGTATGGTAAATGACCATGTGTTCTAAAAAACATGTAGATGATCCATGTCGTTGTAAGGAAACAGAGGCTGTTCCGTTTCCTCACAACGACGTGCACCGCCCCTCAGAGACGACGTGAAGCAGGAACCACGAGGAGAGAGGAACCACGAGGAGTGAGAGGTAAGGGGGATTGGGCATGGGATGGGGGTTTCTTTTCTAGGGTTTAGGGTAGTGCAGTGGTGTTTGGGTGGTGTAGGGGGTCGTGCTGGGCGTAGTGTTTTAGGGTTTAGGGTAGTGCAGTGGTGTTTGGGTAGTGTAGGGGGTCGTGCTGGGGGTAGTGTTTTAGGGTTTAGGGTTGTGCAGTAGTGTAGAGGGTCGTGCTGGGGGTAGTGTTTTAGGGTTTAGGGTAGTGCAGTGGTGTATGGGTAGTGTAGGGGGTCATGCTGGGGTAGTGTTTTGGGGTTTTGGGTAGTGCAGTGGTGTTTGAGTAGTGTAGGGTGTCATGCTGGTGGTAGTGTTTTAGGGTTTAGGGTAGTACAGTGGTGTTTGTGTAGTGTAGGGGGTCATGCTGGGGGTAGTGTTTTATGTTTTAGGGTAGTGCAGTGGTGTTTGGGTAGTGTAGGGGGTCATGCTGGGTGTAGTGTTTTAGGGTTTAGGGTAGTGCAGTGGTGTTTGTGTAGTGTAGGGGTTGTGCTGGGGGTAGTGTTTTAGGGTTTATGTTAGTGCAGTGGTGTTTGGGTAGTGTAGGGGGTAGTGCTGGGGTAGTGTTTTAGGGTTTAGGGTAGTGCAGTGGTGTTTGTGTAGTGTAGGGGGTAGTGCTGGGGGTAGTGTTTTAGGGTTTAGGGTAGTGCAGTGGTGTTTGGGTAGTGTAGGGGTTCATGCTGGGGGTAGTGTTTTAGGGTTTAGGGTATGGCAGTGGTGTTTGGGTAGTGTAGGGGGTCGTGCTGGGGGTAGATTTAGGGTTTAGGGTAGTGCAGTGGTGTTTGTGTTGTGAGGGGGTCGTGCTGGGGGTAGTGTTTTAGGGTTTAGAGTAATGCAGTGGTATTTGTATAGTGTAGGGGGTTTAGGGTAGTGCAGTGGTGTTTGTGTAGTGTAGGGGGTCATGCTGGGGGTAGTGTTTTAGGGTTTAGGGTAGTGCAGTGGTGTTTGTGTAGTGTAGGGGGTCGTGTTTTAGGGTTTAGGGTAGTGCAGTGGTGTTTGTGTAGTGTAGGGGGTCATGCTGTGGGTAGTGTTTTAGGGTTTAGGGTAGTGCAGTCGTGTTTGTGTAGTGTAGGGGGTCGTGTTTTAGGGTATAGGGTAGTGCAGTGGTGTTTGGGTAGTGTAGGGGGTCATGCTGGGGTTAGTGTTTTAGGGTTTAGGGTAGTGCAGTGGTGTTTGGGTAGTGTAGGGGGTCGTGCTGGGGGTAGTGTTTTAGGGTTTAGGGTAGTGCAGTGGTGTTTGTGTAGTGTGGGAGGTCATGCTGGGGATAGATTTAGGGTTTAGTGTAGTGCAGTGGTATTTGGGTAGTGTAGGGAGTCGTGCTGGGGGTAGTGTTTTAGGGTTTAGGGTAGTCCAGTGTTGTTTGTGTAGTGTAGGGAGTCGTGCTGGGGGTAGTGTTTTAGGGTTTAGGGTAGTGCAGTGGTGTTTGGGTAGTGTAGGGGGTCGTGCTGGGGGTAGTGTTTTAGGGTTTAGAGTAGTGCAGTGGTGTTTGTGTAGTGTAGGGGGTCATGCTGGGGGTAGTGTTTCAGGGTTTAGGGTAGTGCAGTGGTGGTTGGGTAGTGTAGGTGGTAGTGCTGGGGTAGTGTTTTGGGTTTACGGTAGTTCAGTGGTGTTTGTGTAGTGTAGGGGGTCGTGCTGGGGGTAGTGTTTTAGGGTTTAGGGTAGTGCAGTGGTGTTTGTGTAGTGTAGGGGGTTGTGCTGTGGGTAGATTTAGGGTTTAGGGTAGTGCAGTGGTGTTTGGGTAGTGTAGGTAGTCGTGCTGGGGGTAGTGTTTTAGGGTTTAGGGTAGTGCAGTGGTGTTTGGGTAGTGGAGGGGGTAGTGTTTTAGGGTTTAGGGTAGTGCAGTGGTGTTTGTGTACTGTAGGGGGTCGTGCTGGGTTGTAGTGTTTTAGGGTTTAGGGTAGTGCAGTGGTGTTTGTGTAGTGTAGGGGGTCGTGTTTTAGGGTTTAGGGTCGTGCAGTGGTGTTTTGGTAGTGTAGGGGGTTGTGCTGGGGGTAGTGTTTTTGGGTTTAGGGTAGTGCAGTTGTGTTTGGGTAGTGAAGGGGGTCATGCTGGGGGTAGTGTTTTAGGGTTTAGGGTAGTGCAGTTGTGTTTAGGTAGTGAAGGGGGTCGTGCTGGGGGTAGTGTTTTAGGGTTTAGGGTAGTGCAGTGGTGTTTGTGTAGTGTAGGGGGTCATGCTGGGGGTAGATTTAGGGTTTAGGGTAGTGCAGTGGTGTTTGTGTAGTGTAGGGGGTCATGCTGGGGGTAGTGTTTTAGGGTTTAAGGCAGTGCAGTGGTGTTTGTGTAGTGAAGGGGTCGTGCTGGGGGTAGTGTTTTAGGGTTTAGGGTAGTGCAGTGGTGTTTGTGTAGTGTAGGGGGTTGTGCTGTGGGTAGATTTAGGGTTTAGGGTAGTGCAGTGGTGTTTGGGTAGTGTAGGGAGTCGTGCTGGTGGTAGTGTTTTAGGGTTTAGGGTAGTGCAGTTATGTTTGGGTAGTGTAGGGTGTCGTGCTGGGGGTAGTGTTTTAGGGTTTAGGGTAGTGCAGTGGTGTTTGGGTAGTGGAGGGGGTAGTGTTTTAGGGTTTAGGGTAGTGCGCCCAACCAGCCACAATATCCGTGGACAAAGGGGATCCTGACTCTTTGGAACGCTCCGTCAATTGAATAATTTGGGTCAAGGGCCCTACCACGTCCAAGACCTATCAATTCCTTTCTTGGGATCCCTCATATACTTGGAGAAAAAGGTACATAGTTTCTCATCAATTTCAGGCGTGTGTGCCACCTTCCCCTTCAGTGAGGGCCTGGGGCATTCTCCCCTCATCCTATTCCTGACCTCCCTTTCAAGGGGTTGATGGATTTTTCCCACCACATACTCTGCCACTTTGGCGTCAGGTGTCCACTCCGCCGTCCTAGGATGGTAAATTTGGGTAGGCTCGAACATGTCCGAGTGGACCCCGTCCCCAACCGGGGACTGAGAGGAGTGGGACTCTGGACGCCAGGGACGCCCCGAGTCCTTATCCTCATCGGAGGAGAAATCGTCCTCCGATACACCCTCTACCTCTAAGGGAAACCCGCCGTCGGGGTCTACAATAGTGGTGACAGTGTCGCAATTTTCTCCGGGCCCCTCCTCCTCCCGGCAGGGTGCATGTTTTAGCGTTCGCGCACTGTTGAGGAAGGTCTCCGTAAGTTGATCAAATCCTTCCAAGTGCCCCGCGTTATGCTTAACGGCCCTTTTATTCCCCATCTGGGAGCTACTGGGACCCGCCACCACCGGATCTGGGTCACTGAACACCCCAGGGATGCTTTTCGCCAGCTTATCAACCTGATCCCTAAGAGGAGCCAGCGCCCTAGAAATAGCCAGAGAGAGGGCTTGGTCCACTGCTGGAGGGAGAAGTTGGGGGGCCATTCCTCCTCCACTTCCTGGTAGGAGGAGTAAAAATGGTCTTCTGGAGAAGACATGATAGCAGAGGGTGTGAGCACAGAACAAATGCCCTTAAAGTCCTTAAGGCAGACCCCTCGCCGGTGCTCCAACAGCTGGGCTTTCCCCGAAGCTGTAATAAGAATAGACTGAGGCGCAATACCAATTACCACCACCAGGTGGTGCTGGTCACTAACGTGGCCGTGTGGGGAAATCACCGCGTAGCGGTGTCAAAATTAGGCGAGGGTTGGTTGGGAATCAAGCGGACACTAAAGGAGTGACCGGATTCCCAAACGCGCGTAAAGACCAGCGGGAGCGCTCGACGGAGCTGCCTCGCTCGGACCAGACGCGCCTGACAGGATCTTACCGCGTGCAGAGCACACAGCGGGAGAAACTGCGAGGGGGAGAACGCGCTCGGGCAAGAGCCTGCTGCGCAGGGAATATGAAACAATACCAAGGCAATAATGCTAATAACGTGCACAAGAAACCGCTTTACAAACAGCAACAACGTCAGATTAAGCCAAGAATGTAAGGAATGCACTTAACTGACGAGCAGTGAAGAAAGAGGAAGCGGAAGGGACGTCACGATATTATATACGATGGACTGTGATATGATTGGACTATAGTTGCCTTGGAGACTACCCCCTAATGGTTCATGGGTTGTGTAGTCTTTTGTTTAATGATTGTTGTGTTACGTTTTCTTTGAACTGCTATGCAAATAAAGTGAGGAAAGATATGCATAATCCTCGCCTCCGTCCTGCCATAGAATTCATTAAACTTTATTTGATCTGATTTAGAAACATAGATCATAAAAGTGTACATAAAAACAGTAAATCCTCTTTCCTAATAAAATACAGTGAGAATTAATTAAAACCAGTAGGTAAAAACGGGTGTTACAAAGCCCGGTTCAGAGCAACTTCAGGTTAACAGAATCGTAAAGTTCAATGTTTCGCAAGATCAATCTCATGTACTTCGTGCAAAATACGCAATAAGGGGTCCAAGTAAGATGTAACGCTCCAATACCTGACCAGTTTGCACTATATAAAACTGCAGAAAAACAAAAAATAAAAAGTGTTTTGCACACTTCTGTCATTGGGCTATATGTGGGCTACATCTGGGTGATATTTGTGCTACATTTGGGCTCTTTTTTCTCTGGTGGCCATCTTGGGAGACTTATTTGTTATGAAGTTTCCTAATTTCGTCATTTACTGCAGTCTCCTCAGTAGGAAATGCTTTCAGTTTTTTACTTTGATTCCATCAAGAAGGCATTCAGATGTGTCACACATTTGCCATAAATTCAGAATGTTAGCACTCTAGTTGTTCATTAGATCACTGTAGTAAAGCTACTGCTCACCAGGGAGTTAACTGGAAGTCTACTGCTGGTATTGAAAGTGATTATTTCAGTCTGCATGTCAGAATTTTCTAATGAAATAGAAGAGGATTTCAGATCTCACTTAAAACATGCCCTAAATTTTCTTTCTGCAGCACTAACCATAATTTCTATGGTAAAATGAACCCCCTCATTTTGTTCCTTTTTAAATTAAATGTTTTAAGTGTTACCAGTTTATTCCAATCAAGATGGCTCCTGTTGAAATATAACAGGAAGATATTTGAGATCTCACTTAAAACATGTCCTAATTTTTCTTTCTACAGCACTAACCATAATTTCTATGACAAAATGAACCCCATCATTTTGTTCCTTTTTAAATTAAATGTTTTAAGTGTTACCAGTTTATTCCAATCAAGATGGCTTCAGGTGTGCCATACTTTTGTCATAAGTAAGGCTGTTAGCACTCTAGTTGTTCTTTAGAACACTCTGGGAAGCTGCAGTAGAACACAAAGGCATCAACTGACAGGCTGCTCCTGTTGAAATATAACAGGAAGATATTTGAGATCTCACTTAAAACATGTCCTAATTTTTGTTTCTACAGCACTAACCATAATTTCTATGGCAAAATTAACCCCCTCATTTTGTTCCTTTTTAAATTAAATGTTTTAAGTGTTACCAGTTTATTCCAATCAAGATGGCTTCAGGTGTGCCATACCTTTGTCATAAGTAAGACTGTTAGCGCTCTAGTTGTTCTTTAGAACACTCTGGGAAGCTGCAGTAGAACACAAAGGCATCAACTGACAGGCTGCTCCTGTTGAAATATAACAGGAAGATATTTGAGATCTCACTTAAAACATGTCCTAATTTTTCTTTCTACAGCACTAACCATAATTTCTATGACAAAATGAACCCCCTCATTTTGTTCCTTTTTAAATTAAATGTTTTAAGAGTTACCAGTTTATTCCAATCAAGATGGCTTCAGGTGTGCCATAATTTTGTCATAAGTAAGACTGTTAGCGCTCTAGTTGTTCTTTAGAACACTCTGGGAAGCTGCAGTAGAACACAAAGGCATCAACTGACAGGCTGCTTCCGTTGAAATATCCGCTTCGCTGCGCGGCCGATTCCGCCCAAGTGCTGGGCGTTCTAAAGACTGGGCGTGTCTCGGACGGCCCCCGCGCGTCCTGAGCACACGCCCACCGTGACTCATGACGGCCGGGAGCCGTCATGAGCACGGAAGAGGATAAAACAGGAAGATATTTGAGATCACACTTGAAACATGTCCTAATTTTTCTTTCTACAGCACTAACCATAATTTCTATGACAAAATGAACCACATCATTTTGTTCCTTTTTAAATTAAATGTTTTAAGTGTTACCAGTTTATTCCAATCAAGATGGCTTCAGGTGTGCCATACGTTTGTCACAAGTAAGGCTGTTAGCACTCTAGTTGTTATTTAGAACACTCTGGGAAGCTGCAGTAGAACACAAAGGAATCAACTGACAGTCTCTGCCCTTGTTGGATGTACATGTTTTACTGAGAATGTCAGACTTCATTCTCACATGACTGAGAAAGATAATGTGAATTTACAGAAAATATGCTCTCATTTTAGCTTCTGGAGCACCTTCCAAAACTGTATGGGACAAGCATGTGAAAATAGTTTTCTCTCAAACATAATTCATGATATCCCAGCAGAAGGTTTTTCACAGGGTAAAATCACCTTAGAACACACCACAATTCCTGAAATTAGTATGGTACCATCAACAAATGAATTCTAATGTAACTAAAGTCTGTTATCACCCTTTATAGTTCTCCTTTTGGTAACCCTCAAAATCTTCGATTCACTACAATGCATTTCAATGGGGTACTATCATTTATATTGGTCCCAAGATGGCTGCCAGCAATTCCAGGATGAAGTGCTGACAGCCAATCAGATCTCACGATGACATGTGTGGTTAGGCTCCGCCCAGATATCGATATGTTTTCTTTTCAAATTTCTCAGGAACTACTGAACGGATTTACACCATTTAACAAAAGGGTTCTTTCTGAACCAAGAACTACCTCTTTGCCAAATTTAGTGTAATTCCGTTCAGTAGTTCGGGCTGTAGCCGTGTCTAAAGTTTCCTATGGAAAATTGCATGGGGAAAACATGTTTTGGGACCCCCCTTTTTTCTCGGCCCCCGCTTGCCGAATCACCCCGAAACTTTCAGGATAGGAGCAGACTGGAGCGCCCCACGAGTTTTGAAAATTTCGCGAAGATACATCAACCGGCGCCAAAGTTATTGGAAATAGAATGTTGTGAATTTCCTATGGAAAATAGGTCCTAACTATAACTACCTACTGGCGACCGCCAGTAGGTAATATATATATATATATATATATTCCATATGACAAAGCACACCACGCTTGAGGTGCCACACACAGTCATGCAAATCACCTTCTTTATTGGCAAGACAGCAGGGAAAACAGCAACAGCCTGCCAGTTAAAATCTTCCCCAAACGCGTTTCAGGCTCTAATGGCCCTTGCTCACTGGGATCATCGTTCGGGTAACAGCGGCAAAAAGTTCTTCCGCCGCACTAGCGGCGTTTTAAATTGCTCACTCCGCCCCGATGGGCGTGTCATCCGACGGCATTCTGGTCTTTAGAGTTTTTAGTCCATGTGGCATGCCGCTGCGACCCTTTCTCGACTTTTAGACCTTTAGTAGGTAACTATGCAGGATATTGCTGAATCCCAACTCATATTCGACTTGCCACAATGGTCACGATGTTCCCAATGCGCTCTTGGTCATCAGCGCATAGGAGCCGCTCGGCCGCAGCGGGGCGCCTCGCGGTCTGGCATCGACCGCTATATAATCCATATGACAAAGCACACCACGCTTGAGGCGCCACACACAGTCGTGCAAATCACCTTCTTTATTGGCAAGACAGCAGGGAAAACAGCAACAGCCTGCCAGTTAAAATCTTCCCCAAACGCGTTTCAAGCTCTCATGGCCCTTGCTCACTGGGATCATCGTTCGGGTAACAGCGGCAAAAAGTTCTTCCGCCGCACTAGCGGCGTTATAAATTGCTCACTCCGCCCCGATGGGCGTGTCATCCGACAGCATTCTGGTCTTTAGAGTTTTTAGTCCATGTGGCATGCCGCTGAGACCCTTTCTCGACTTTTAGACCTTTAGTAGGTAACTATGCAGGATATTGCTGAATCCCAACTCATATTCGACTTGCCACAATGGTCACGATGTTCCCAATGCGCTCTTGGTCATCAGCGCATAGGAGCCGCTCGTCCGCAGCGGGGCGCCTCGCGGTCTGGCATCGACCGCTATATAATCCATATGACAAAGCACACCACGCTTGAGGCGCCACACACAGTCGTGCAAATCACCTTCTTTATTGGCAAGACAGCAGGGAAAACAGCAACAGCCTGCCAGTTAAAATCTTCCCCAAACGCGTTTCAGGCTCTCATGGCCCTTGCTCACTGGGATCATCGTTCGGGTAACAGCGGCAAAACGTTCTTCCGCCGCACTAGCGGTGTGCTTTGTCATATGGATTATATAGCGGTCGATGCCAGACCGCGAGGCGCCCCGCTGCGGACAAGCAGCTCCTATGCGCTGATGACCAAGAGCGCATTGGGAACATCGTGACCATTGTGGCAAGTCGAATATGAGTTGGGATTCAGCAATATCCTGCATAGTTACCTACTAAAGGTCTAAAAGTCGAGAAAGGGTCGCAGCGGCATGCCACATGGACTAAAAACTCTAAAGATCAGAATGCCGTCGGATGACACGCCCATCGGGGCGGAGTGAGCAATTTAAAATGCCGCTAGTGCGGCGGAAGAACTTTTTGCCGCTGTTACCCGAACGATGATCCCAGTGAGCAGGGGCCATGAGAGCCTGAAACGCATTTGGGGAAGATTTTAACTGGCAGGCTGTTGCTGTTTTCACTGCTGTCTTGCCAATAAAGAAGGTGATTTGCACGACTGTGTGTGGCGCCTCAAGCTTGGTGTGCTTTGTCATATGGAATATATATATATATATATATATATATATATATATATATATATATATATATATCTCGTGTGAAAGACAGGTGTCTGCAGGAACGATCGCACACTGGAAAAAAAGCCAACGGCACAAAAACCTCCTGGAAGTTTGATAAGGTAGGAGGCAGGAGATAAGGGTCCTTGAAATCAGCGAAGAACAGTGTAGCAGGTTGAGGATCAGACTGAAGGGCAATCCAATTCTCCAAAGAAAAAGCAGGGGCCAAAAGATGTAAGAGGCATAGATCCCGCTGAAAAATACTATGTCTGCTTTGCGATGCAGTAAAGAGGAAGAAAGGCCCTCCTTAAATAGTGTAAAGACAGCTGATGGCTTTTCTCAGGACTTTGACTGGGTAGGAAAGGAGGAATATTGGTCGGTAATTGGCGCGTTTTGTCGGGTTGGTTGAGGGTTTCTTTAGGAGGGTGTTGACGGCTGTGTGTTTCCATAGGTAGGAAAGGTGACTACAATGATGAAGGTGTAGAGGATAGGACTGAGGGCCTCAGTGATAGGCGTTGCTCCTTTGTCAAAGGTGTGATGGTGTAGAGGTCCCCCAGGGACCCAGAGTGAATGTCCTTAATGATTGTTGTAATTTCCTCTGTGCTAATGATATCCCATGTGCAGATTGTGGTTACTCCAGGGGGTCCACAACCGGACCCCCTGGAGAAGGCCAGGGGGTCTGGTTGTGGGCGAAGTTTGCTGAACAAGTAGTTTGAGAGGTTGTTGCACAGATCTTGTGATGGGTTGATGTTTCCGGTGACAGCTGTAGGTGTGGTGAAGTCTTTGATGATTGCGAAGATTTCTTTGGTGCTGCTGGAACTGGCGTTTATTTGTTCAACTAGGGCCTTCCTCTGGGTTCCTTGGATGAGCTGGCAGTGCCTCCTCTATGCGGCTTTGAAACAGTCTTCTCCCACTTCCCCACTGTTAGTTCTCCATTTTCGTTTCAGTTGTGAGCAGGGTCATTTGGTAAAGTTGAGGTCTTCTGTGTACAAGGTGGCTTGTGTATTAGTTTTTGCTGTGTTGCTTCGTTTCATGGGGGGCCATAGTGTTGGCGCAGTTGGTGATCCACTTGTTGAAGTTCTCAGTGTCGTGTGCCAGGTTACCTGTAGGTTCCGGTTTGTTCTTGTGCGTTCTCTCTGCTTTAAATCTTTCTTTGCTCTGCATCTTTCTGTGTGAGCTTTAAAATATCAATGTACTCAATGGTCCAAATTATTTCCTTAATGCTATTAAGCAAATGCCCACCTAAATGGGATGGTACCCCCATGTAGGGTAGCTGCACTGTCACTGTTGTACCCTATTTCTCCTCTCCTGTCTCTGTTTGCATTCTCCTCATTTTCCCCTCTTATCTCATCCCGTTTTCATCTCTCACCCAGTGTCTCCCATCCCTGTGATATCAACACAAGCTCCTGAAGTCCCACACACTGCTTTTTGTGCCATAGTGTCCGCCTCCCTTACCTGTCTTGCACTATCTTGCTTTCTCCCAACATCTTTACCACCAACCGTTTCCCAAGAAATGAATCCCGCAATCTCCATAATTCCTTTGGAATTTCTAAAAATCACTTTCTGTGTTCACCTTAATCTCCCCTCCATATTGCTCTTCACCCTCATTTTCCTCCACCCCTTCAGTTTTCTCAGTGCCCCCCAAAACCTTCTACAAGTTACTAGACACATTCACCAGAATGTCCCTGAAGGAGATCTCATCCATCGCTGCCTTTTGTTGCCTGCGTACCCTCTCCTGGGACCCTGCCTCCTCGGCAGCTGCCTCTTACCTCCTCCATTCCTGTCCTCCACTCTGACAGAACTTTAGATTACTGCTCTTCTTCCGTTTGTCTCTCCCATGAACCTCTCTGGACTTTTCACCTTTGCTGATGCCAGTCTCCACTTCTTCCCGTCTCCTGCCCTTCCTGGGCCTAAAGGTTTTCTCTCCTCTAAAAGGTTCTCATCCTCGGATGAGGATACCCTGAGCATCATCACCATTTCCATGTCACTTGCCACTTGCCATGCAACTCTTTAACTGTCCCATGGTGCTGCGTCCTCCTACGTGCCCTCAGCACCGTCCCCGGGGCCTGCTCCTCATCAAGAAACCTCCACAGTAGCATTTAGCCCACTTTTCCTTTCCCTCCACAGGCTATCATGTGCTAATCATCCCCTTGCTGGAGTATTCTCCTCCATCTCTACTCAACGGGGAGGCTGCCCTATTCCTCTCTACCCTCTTTTCCTCCAAGTAGGTTAATGCTTCCTCTGTCCTTCTCCATCACTTGTTGACTTGGTGGTCATCCTAATACTGCCCAACCAGATCAGTAATTTGGAAGGTCTTCTGTACTGAAGGAGCTTGCTCTGTTCGCCAATACCTGCTCAGCTCTTGTGTGACATCACATTGACCTTGATCCCAGGCTTTCCATGTAGTTGTCTGCAGCTTTGCCCGCAGTACGTCTTATATACTACAAGTCTGGTCTTCGACACATGCTTGGGGGCCTGCTCTCCTTGGATGCCTCTGTCGCCTTTCACCATCCACTCTTTTCCTTCTTGAGACCCAGGGCTGTTATTCAAAGGGCCAGGCTGGCTCGCCCCCTTCATTGTAGTTGGAGCAGCTCAGTTTGGACCAGGTTTGCTCCCTTCAGACTGTACCCCCTCCACTCTGTGAGCCAGTCGGCTTCTTTTCGTAATCTGTGCCTCTCAGGGTACCACTCTGCCTTCGAAGGACCTCAACTTCTCCCCTGCTCCAGAGGGCCTCATTGGGGGCTGCTGGCCACTGGCCTGCCTCCCAAAGTAATATCTTTGCAGCCTCAGTGGCAGCCTCCAAAAGGCACAGGCACAGGCACCAACAGTCTTTTCCTTTTGATGGCAAGAAGATTGACAAAATCCCTCACAGCTGTCAATGTCACCCTGTTTGCATCCTGTGTTGATGTCCCTTCTTATGACCTTGTTCGGTGAGGGACGATCTCTCTTCTCCATGCAGGAACCGCTTTGCGAACAGCTGGACTTGGTTGGTTAGTTGATTAGATTAAAAGGGGTGAGAGTGGAGAATCCAGCAAGAAGGGGGAAGCTTGGAGCATAAGGTGCATGTGCAAATTGGGGGAGGGGGGTTGATAATGGCTGTGAAAAGCTGGCCTGGTATATGATGTACACTTATGTAAGTGGACACCTTGCACCAGTCCAGACTACCCTTATGGTGATTTAAGAGGTCTTAGACAACCTTAGAAAGCTCTCTAAGTGGTAGCTGTGGAGAGCAGCCTTCAGGCTTAGTCCAGAAGGAGTGTAAAGCAG
The DNA here is from genome assembly GCA_963921515.1 of Calotriton arnoldi. Lineage (NCBI taxonomy): Eukaryota > Metazoa > Chordata > Amphibia > Caudata > Salamandridae > Calotriton > Calotriton arnoldi. The sequence goes on from CAWUFW010013530.1 coordinate 134,412, forward strand.
CTTGTTTTACCAGAATTCAATCTTATAAAACAGATTAAGTGAAAAAGAACCACACAAAGTATTTATAAAAATAGGTATTTATTATATAATACTCTCTAACACATAATAATATCTCCTACCCAGAGATATGCACAATGCACACAATACTTTAGCAAAGAAACACAGTAAATAGCACAGAATACACAGTGGCCCCGGGGGGACCAAACCATATACTAAGAAAGTGGTATAAGAACCACGACTCGGGTCAAGACAATGTCGAGAGGACGTAGAAGTGCTTGGGACCCAAGGAACCTCCCAAGGTGAGTATATAGGGACCCCATGGAGAGCGTGTGCAGTGTGGGAACACAACAGCGTGCTCCGTACAACTCTATGTGTAAGTCGCATTTGGATTTTTAAAGATTAAGGACCCTTCCCAGTGGACCCTGAAGAACCCCCGTGACAGACAGAAGGTTAGAGAGCCACCCCACTCGTGGATACCATAGTACCCACATTACCTACACCAGGGAAGCCGGGTGCATACGTGTGAAGTGGTGTCGGAAACCCAATGTAGTACTTCAGGAAAGTGCTGCTGTTGAAGAAGGAGAAAGTGTCCAGTGGAATCCAAGGATGGATTCTAGATGAGAGGTACCTGCAAGCAGAGGGGACAGAGTCGATGTCACGCAGGGGTGACCAGGAGATTTGGAAGACGAATGCCCTCCGATGTTGGGTGTTACAGGATGGATGATGATGACTTTGACTCTGCAGCTGTGAGGAACAGGTGATGCTGAGGAGGACAAGGAGCCATGCACGAGCTGTCCCATGATGGATGTCGAGTGCTGAGGGGTCGGTGTCCGGCGGGAGAATCAACAAGCCTTGGCAAAGGCAAGCAACACAGGAATCGAAGAAGGAGCAGCGTCGGGACCAGAAAGGTCCAGGAGACTCACCAAAGGCAGGGGAGTCAGGGCAGGCTCGAGCAATAAAGGGAGCCCAAAAGAAACAAGTGTGACCCTCAAGTGGACCCACAGGCCGGAGGCACTGGAGTCGCGAGAGGACCTCAAGCAGCTCACCAAAAGATGCAGGCCACGATGCACACGATGCGGTGTGGCTGAAGATTCTGGTCACTGGAGGTGCTCAACATTGGGGCTACTTGGAGCCCGAAGATCTTCGAGGAAAGAAGTCAACAAGCCTTTGCAACTGCAAGTTGGATGCAGTGCACAGGGGTTCGGTTATTGCAACCCCCACGAGGGATACTGGCCTCAAACTTGGTGAGAGGGCAGGGCACGCCTCGGGAGCTGTGGAAAACTACCACCTGTGTTGCAGAGCTCATGGAGTCCAGAGGAGCTCAGGATCTGCAGATTGGTCGACTTAGTTGCTGTGCCTGCGAATGCAGGGGAGTGACTCCTTCACTCCAAGGGAGATTCCTTCAAGTGTCTTTGATGCTTCACAGGCCTTGGAAGGTTCCTGTATGATGCACAGGCACAGACGATGCAGCAGACTGGAAGGGAGACGAAGTCAGGCTCAAACGAAGTCCAGCAAAGTCCAGAGTGCCCAGACGGTAGAAGAGCAGTGGTGTCTGATCTGAATCTTATCCCACGATGAATCTAGGGACCTACACCCAGGTAAGCCCTTAAGTACCCTAGGGAAAGGGTTGGGAAGATTCAGGGGACCCTCCCAGGCGAGGGTCTGGACAGGAGGGAGGTTACTCCCATGTCCTTTGTCCAGTTTCGCACCAGAGCGGGAGCCAACGGCTCCCAGGACTGGTTTGAACTGGACTATGCACAGGGACACCAAATGTGCCCCTCATGCAGACTGAGTGGCGCTGGCAAGCGCACCCACCCCATCCCAATACACTAAATCCTGTCTGGGAGGTGGTCACACCTCCCTGTGACAGGATGCCTATTGTTCTGCCTTCCCCTGCTCAAGCTTGGCTCAGCAGCCGGAGGGCAGAATCGTGTCTCTGGGCGGCAGCAACCATTTTATGCTGTCCGGGTCAAGAAGGCTGGTACCGGGAACACGGAGAGCCTAACGGAGGCTCTTCCTGTGCTTGGAATCATACCTCACACCGTTTACGGTGTGGGGGTATGATTCCAACATGTTTGATACCAAACATGATAGGATTCGTTGACGCCATTTTCGAGATGGTCATCACGTAATTATGCGGTACCCCTCTATATAGTATATGGCTGCTTCACTGACAACCCGGGAGAATGGACTCCGTAGGCTGCAGGGGTGTTCTGCTCATGCAGGGGCACCCTCTCACTTAGAACCAAGCACCCTGCCTTCAGGATTGGAAAGGCCTGCTATAGGGGAGACTTATAGGTTTTAAGTGCAGTGACCCTAGATATAGGAAACCTATATATGTAGTAAGTGGTGCTAGCACCAGCTTACACAGGCTGCAATGGCAGGCCTGTAGATCCATTTTGAATGGCCTCTCATGGGTGGCATAATACATGCTTCAGCCCATGGGAGATTCTGGGGTACCTACGCCCTGGGTACCTTAGTACCATATACTAGGGACTTATAAGGGTACCCCAGTATTGAATCTGGGATGTACCTAAGTACTGAGCACAACAATTTAGGGAGGAAGCAGGTAGACTTGGGTCCTCATTAGCAGGATGCCAGTCATACTAGTCAAATACAGCTTAGCACCAGGCAAAAAGTGGGGGTAACCATAGAAGCAGATCCTACTGTCCTACAATGGCATTTATGAAGTGTGCATAGACTGAAAACATGATAAGCTCCTACAAAAATAGTGGGTCTAGTGAGAGAAGCGTTCATCCTTCTTCTATGTTGATATGTCCTGTTTTAATGGCATGTCCTGATTATCAAAATGAAAAATGTGGTCACTCTTGGGAATTGGAGAAAGAATTTGAGGAATTGGGGCATATGTGACTGAGGTTTTGTCCAAATGAGTTCTAAGCAGTGTGTGGAAGGTTAAGAGCAAAAGTGCTCTCAATCGTGCATCTGACCACAGCTTCTGCCTTTATTCTGCTGCTGGAGGACCTGGATGCTGAACAGGGGCAGAGGTGCTCTTCTTAAAGCCCCAGGCCATGTGTGAAAGCAAGGAAACAAGAAGTTCTCTTGTGATTTAGGGTCTGGAGGTGATTGCTGTAGGGACAGTCATGCTCTATCCAGTTGTCCCGGATGAGTACTGGAGAGAGATGTTCATGGATTCTGCCACTCTTTAGATAATCAAGTCTACATTTTTAGGTCTGGCTTGACAGCACAGATGTCTGTAATAAATATTGTTAGCAATTCTTTAAAATTTACAGTGGTGGTTGGCTCCTCCTAGAGGAGTAGCTCTCTGACTTAACACAATTGACTGTGTATCATTTTGCCTTTCAGGAAGTGCTTTGACTGGATAGCTTGAGGAACTATTTTACATCTAAAAAGTACACTCAAATCATTGTGCTGTTTGTCGCATTCAGCTCATTATCTTTCATAAGCATTCCTTACGGAAAACGATCCTTTTTCTTTTTTGCCAGTTTTGGGAGTGGGGCATATTTTAATGTGATGAAAATCATTTGAACATGCGACACAAGTAGATAGCATTTGTGAAAGACTTTGTTTTCTATACGTTGGAACATTAAAGTCAGACCTGTTCATTTTGCCCATGCTTGTTTGCAGCCACTCAGAATAGGGGAAAGAAGGTGGTGTCTAGTGATGTGACCTTTGCACACCAAAAATGAATACCAATGTAAATGCTTGCAGAACAGCTCTCTTTCAAGTATTTGCATATGCATTTGCAATAAGGCCCTGTTGCTACATGTGCTTTAGCCAGTCGTGACAGCCAAGCTTCTTTCCATCAAAACCTAAACAAGAATTGGCACAGTCAATAGGTTTCACCTATGAGAGCAATTGGCTTTGTCAATGTTTTTTAGTCATGTTGTACAGCAGTGTGGCTGCTGTTCTACATGGCTCAATGTAAAGAAACAAAAATGATACGATCAGTGCTGGCCGCGTCATAGCGCTTTTTTAATTGTTGGAGGGGCAGGATGAAGGGTGGGGTAGGAGGTAACACAGAGGGAGGGAAGGCGTGTGGGTGGGCAACTTGGACAATGGTGGGCCTGCGGAAAAAGTGCATAATGAGGCCATCACTGGCCGCGTCATAGTGTTTTTTTTATATTGGGGCGGGAGGCAATGGGGGTGGAGGCTAGGAGGGTTGGGGGAAGGCAATATAGAGGGAGGAAGGACAGGAGGCAACAGGGAGGGAGGGTGGTGGAGTAGAAGGCAACACAGGGAGAGAGAGGGATGGGAGGCAACAAAGGGGGAGAAGTACATGAGGGAGACAGCTGAAAAACACACACTCTTGCAGTGTGCATAAAAACTATTTAAAAAGTAGCAGGTGGGGGTACCAACAACAGACAGAGGGACGAGGATTGGAAGGGGCAAGCATCAACATGGGCAGCAGGTAGAGGCCAGCAACAACACGGACAGCTGGTGGGGCAAGCAATAAAACGACATGGACAGTGGATAGGGGCAAACAACACGGACAGCAGGTGTTGCAAGCAACAACACAGACAACGGGTGGATGCAAGCAGCAACACAGGAAGCGAGAGGGGGCAAGCAACAATATGGACAGCAGAAGGATGTCAGGTGAGGGCAAGCAATAACATTGACAGTGGGTGAAGCCAGACATCAACACGCACAGCGGGTGGGGGCAAGAAACAACACAGACAGAGGTGGGGGGGGTGCAAGAGCCACAAAACAGACACTGGGGGAGAAAGTAGCAAAGAATTGCGTCAACTCCCAAACGCAGGCACTCTCCTGGAGTGCTTCAACAAAAAGACACAAGCATAGGCAAAGCCAATACGTCTCGCCTATGAAAGAGCTATTGGCTCTGTCAATGTGTTTTAGCTATGATGTACAGCAGTGCAGCAGCTGTGCAGCATGGCTGACAGTAAAGGAAGAAAAGCACTTTGACACAGTTACTGCTGACTACTTAATAGCGTTTTTTTATGTTTTGCCTGAACAGCATGCATGCGCTGTCAGCGAAATCTATTGTTAAGAAAAAAAAAGCTTAATGAATGGGCTTAGAGCCCACCCATTACTTACCATTACTCACCATTGGTTGGCTTCCAGTCACTCTTGTTTCCTAGTTTCTGATTAGTCAGCACCTCCTGCATCTTCTTGATTCCTCCAGGTGCTTTCATTGTCAGTCCCTGCAATGGAGCATGGACCTAGTACAGCTTACTGTCTGTGGCCAGCGTCCTTCCACTAGCTTCATGCACCTGTAGGTATTTTTTTTAACTTTTGGACATGCACTCTCAAAGAGTGCATGTCTGTAGCCTGTCTCCCACCTCATGTTGCTTGCCCCCATAACCCTCTTCATGCTGTGCCTTGTGTTACTGCTCCCTCTCTCCTCCTCCGCACCTCCCTACTGTGGCTTCCCATCCCCGCCCTTGATTTTTTGTAATTTTTTTTTTAAAAGCTCTATGATGTGGTCAACGCTGGCCAAATCATAGAGCATTTCTTTTTCTTCACTGGCATTTTGTGCCACATGCCCGGCTTTGCAGTAAGAAACAATTCTCTGATGATAATGTGCCTACAGAGTTGGATGGCATGCGTTTTGTGTTTGTTGTGTTTGTGCATCTTCACTGCTCAAAGGCTTGCACGCTCTAAAATCAGAGGAAAGACAGTGCCTCTCTTCAAATAGAACTGTCCCCCAAGGGGCAGATCAGGGGCCACCTCATGAAAGAAATTGATACCCCATCTAGAGTTAAGGGTTTCGACAATATTTATAAGGTCTAATTCGTTCATAAGCAAACTCCATCTCACAGAGTGAATGTCCTCCCCTCTTCCAGCCTACCTAAGCCTAGTCTGTCCGAAGTGCTGCACTTGGTGTTTTAGGTCAGCTCAGTGGCTGTCACATGCAGTTGTTAATCTATCTACATGGCTGTGCTAACAGGGTGTGTGTTTAGTTGTTATTTGCATTGTAGTTTTGACCAGGTCTTTCGGGCTGGCCTTGTTAAATGAAACCTTTTCATTCAAAAGAATAGCCCTCTTCCCTACAAGAGGTGGGAAGGGATACTTAGCTCGTGTGACCGTTGTAGGAGCAAAGTTGTGTTTTTTTTAAATATAGTTTGTGGTCACTTTGTAATTTCTTTTTCCGGGTTTGAGGTGGAGTGGCGATACGTGTGTTTTATTTTTGTCTGGGCAGTTGGAGAGGGGTTAGTGTCCAAGCTGGTCATGCTGAGAAGAGGAGTGCAGGACAGGCTGCTGTGCACTTTTCAGAGCTAAGTAGTTGGAGTGAGCACTTTGGTAACAAGCATTGTCAAATCGAATAGGTTTAATCTGTGCATGATTTATTGACTTTGTCAATGTTTTTTAGACATGTTGCACACATCAGCACTTGCGCTACTGTGTAACATGTCTATAAATATTTGACAAAGTCAATAGATCTCGCATAGGCAAAGCCTATTGGCTCTGCCAATGCTTGTGTTTCTTTACTTTCCATCATTCTGCACAGCAGCCGCGCTGCTGTACAACATGGCTAAATAAAACATTGACAAAGCCATTAGCTTTTGTATAAGCAAGACCTATTGGTTTTGCCCGTGCTTATTTACATCCACAAGTGCGATTCGGTGAGGGCAAGAATTTAATGACCCAATCAAAACATCTATGAAAAGTGAGATCCTTAAAGATATATTTAAAGGACGTAAATCTGATCAGCACGGGAGGTTCATGTACAGGCATCTTGGAGTGCCTTGGTTGTTTTCATGCAATGTTAACAAACATTGACAGAACCTCTAGATCTGGCTTTTTTGTGAATACACAAGCACACTCAGAAGCACTTAATAAACACACATATTGGCATCAATGCAAAGTGTCAGATACATATGAGGTGAACACACACATTTACATATACAAATGCATGAACACAAGCACGTGCACACACGCAAACATTTGCACAAACACATTTGCACGCACACACAAACACAACAAGGTGGAAACACCTAGGCGCACACAAACATTATTGATGTTTGCACATACGAAAGATGACTGATAAATAAATCAGAAGAGCAAAAAATAACCAGTTTTAGGGTATCAGTTAAAGTGTAATGGTGGGACGCCGTAAACCCAGACTGCTAGCCCCTCTGTCACCCCTTCACTAACTTAGAGTTCCCTGCTATGATGGTGGGAAGTTTTTCCTTAACGTACTCTTGCCATTGAAAGCTGGATTATTATGGTGGAAAATGCAGTGTTGGTGGGGATGCCATTTTTTTATCAGTTAAAGTTTGAGGGAGGGGTGTCGTAATCCCAGACTGCTAGCTCATCTGTCACTCCTTCACTAAACTTAAAGTTCCCGGCTGTGATGGTGGGAACTATTTGCTAAAATTACACTTGGCAGAAAAGCAGGATCACTTTTAGAAAATGCAGTGTTGGCGGGTATGGTATGTTTTTTGCTCTACAAAACAAACCTTCTAAGCAGGAATTGCTTTTTGCAAAACAAAAAAAAAGCACTGGCAAAGTCAACAAGTCTCGTCTGTTGGAGAACTATTGGCTTTATCAATGTGTTTTTTAGCCATGTCATACAGTCATGCAGCCGCTGAGAAACATCGCTAAAAATTAGACAAAAAAGCTCTATAAAGTAGCCAGTGCTGACTGCCATTTAGTGGGTTTTTTTCTGGTAGGAGGGAGCGGGGCAAGCAACAACGATGAGGGGAGGAAGGCAAGCATGTGCTGACAAATGAGAAGCAAGCAAATTAGAGTGAGGATAAAACCAACTAATGGTAAGCAATGGGTGGGCTCTAAGCTGCCTGTAAGCTAACAAAATGTCCTACAAGCGACATCACCTGCGCTATCTCAGACGAGACCTAAAAAGACGACGCCTTCCCAAATAATTAAAGCGAGATCTTCCCCTTGCTTCATTTTATGTCCTAATATTTATCTTCGCTATATTCAGAACTTTTTTGTTTATTCTGACTTTGTCTTCTACTTTATTTTCAGGCGACAATATGTTACTGTATCTCAAATATAATCTGGAATATGCTCAGTTCACATTAATCAGTGTTTAAATCTCCTGTGGACTGGCCTGCAGGAGTTTAAACATAGCAGTTTAAACATCAGCCGCCTTCTGCATGCTATGTATGAGATGGCTGCCCTCCTGTCTCTTGCCACAATGCCTGAGGACCCCTCTCTCTTCCCGACTATGCCAGCCAGTTGTGACCAGACCGGGTTACAGGACTACATCTCCCAGCAGCGCCGGAGGCGGGCCAGCAGGAGAATCCCTTTTTTTGCACCTCCCGGCGCAGGATAAAGTGGCCTGCAGCTCCCGCATCGTGGGACACGTGCAGGCAGTGCACTGGCGAAGTCGGGCCCAAGGGCGGGCCTGTCCGAGCCCGGATGAGGCTGGGCCACCCCTCTTTTGCCTCTGTCCCTGCGCTGCCTGCTGTCCCTGCGCTGTACTGCCTGCACTAGGACCACTAATGGAGGCTGCAGCATAACCACTCAGCAGGCGCGCCACCAACACACCGCCGGTTGTACAACGCCCAGCACCAGGTCCCCCGGCCCTCCTGCCACCCGACGGTACACCGCCAAGGAACTCCTGGACCTGGACCCTGGACGTCAAAACAGCTGTGTCTCCTCCTCTCCACAATGCACCAAAGGACCATTCACCTGCCGACACTGCCACTTCTCCTATGACACAACCTACGAAAGATCTCGCACCACGTCTTCCCACACGACCAAGAACACCCGTGGCCTCTCCATTATATCCTGCTCAACACTCGCTCGCTCTGCAAACATGTGACGGAAATCTGGGACACCATCACCACCCTCTCCATGGACATTGCCTTCATCACCGAAATGTGGCTCAACCCCATCTCAAACCCTGAAATCACCACCGCCACTCCCGAAGGTCACAAGATGATACAAGGTGGAGGCATCGCCATCATATTCAAGGAAGCCATCAGATGCATCATCACCAGCGACGACACTACAACTCTCATGGAACACCTCAACTTCCTACTTCAAATTTTGCAAAGACTATGATAAGATGCACCCTCGCCTACAGATCCCTGGGACCCGAGCAACATTCTGTGATGCCATCCCCAACCTCATCGACCCCTAGCACCACTACATCCTACTCGGCAACCTCAACCACCACATCAACGACCCCAACAATGCCAACTTTATCGACTTCCTGGAGAACCTAAACAACAGTGGCCTCACCAAACTGGTCACTGAACCCACACACAAAGCCGGACACACACTCAACCCCATCTTCATCTCAAGTGACAGAATCAAATTCAGCTACACAACAGAACTCACCTGGATTGACCACACCATTGTACACTTCACCATCACAGATGACCAGCACACCATCACCAAGAAGCAGACATCCTCCCACCGCAGCTGGAGCAAGGTCACCGAAACTCGGTGGTCACAGACCCTCACTACCTTTCAACCTGAGGCCTCAACAAACCTCAACCAGGCCGTCCAGAACTTGGCCACCTGGATCATCGAATGTGCAGACAAAGTCAACCCGCTGAAACCTACAAAAAACAACAAGAGCTCCAGACATGCCAGCTGGTACACCCCAGAACTCAGGACCACCAAGCTCAACTGCCACCAACTGGAGAAACGAATGCGTGCCACCAAGAACCCCCCAGACAGAGCAGCTCACAAAACAGCCCTCAGCAACTATCACTGGCACATCAAAGAAGCCAAGAAAGCAGCCATCACCACACGCATCAACTCCACTGCCAACCATACAAAGGAACTCTTCAAAATTGTCAAAGAATTCTCCAAACCAACAGCCATAGAGAACACCATCCACCCCTCCCAAGAACTCTGCGATACCCTATCGAACCTCTTCCACAGCAAGATCACCAACATCTACAACAATTTCAACATCCAACCCGCTACCATCAACCCCGATGACCTCAACCAACCAGCAAACACCAGCCAAACCATCACCACCTGGTCACCGCTTACCACCCTGACCACTTTAGCCATCATGTCTTCCATCCACTCCGGGGTGCCCACCGATCCCTTATCCCACTACCTCTACAACCTTGCAATGAACCCAATCAGCACGCAACTCACCAGCATCTTCAACACCTCCATCTCCACAGCAACCTTCCCGGACAGATAGAAACATGCAGACATCACCCCCCCCCTAAAGAAAGCCTCTGCTGATTCCAACGACCTCAAAACTTATCGTTCGATCTCCCTGCTCCCCTACCCAGCCAAAGTTCTCGAGTGGATCGCCTCCTTCCTTACAGGACGCACACAGAGCATCTCACTGCCTCCTTTCACCTCTGCACCAAAGACATTTTATGCAGTGTACCACAATAATCATCCCTTAGCCGCACCCTGTTCAACATCTACATGACTCCCCTCACAGACGTTGTCAGATCCCATGGACTCAACATAATCTCCTACGCAGATGACACTGAACTGATCCTCTCACTCACAGAGGACCCCACCAAAGCCAAAACCAACTTCTGCAAAAACATGACCAACATAGCCAAATGGATAAGAGACAACTGCCTTCAACTCAACTCCAAAAAAACTGAAGGACTGATCTTTGGGAAGGACCACAGCTGGTGGCTTGCAGAACTAGGACCCACACTGACTGATCACACATGCAACCTCGGCATAAAAGTAACCATCAAGCACGCACCAAAGTCACTTGGGGATCCCCTGACTAGTTAGCTAGGCACTCGAGAAAACTGTCTGCACAAACTAGGAACAGCCTCTGGCTCACACTAGAAAACCATGACCCATTTAACTCTGGTCCTTGCCAACAGGGAGTTGCCAGTGACCCTAAGAACATCAAAATTCTCTTCGTACCTGAATACAAATCAAAAGGGCAGCATGATGTTCTTAACAGAGCCAACATCATTAAATTATTAAAAGGAGTACCGGGATTTGATACACTGGCATCTGAAGACATCGAGTATATCGAATTTCTCCCTCCAAGAGGGCTACAACCCTCAGAAGTAACATTGGTAACATTTAATTCCTCTATCTGGGCCCAAACCCTCTTAGCTAGCAAAGACATCTTCCGGTCATGGGGAATTAAAATCTATCCACACCATAAACCAGGCTATCCTACAGTGCTAGCCAAGTTACCAGTTACTCAGCCAAGTTCTCGCCGGACCCTGAATGGTGACAGAATCAAGCCATACTCAATCCTAAAAAATGCTGTAGGCTACGCAGCCACAAAAGATAGATCATGGACCACACCCCCTAATTTCAACAAAGTTCAAGATTGGGGATGGTTGCCAGCAGCTCTGTCCCATAAAAGCTCAGCTTGACCAGACGGGCAATGCTCACAAAAATTGAAACAAAGGGAAGTTGTCAAACTTAGTGATCTTTACCTTCAACCCGTAATTCTTACCAACTCGCAGTCGCAGTCTTGCTCATCTTTATGCTCCTGGAACATCAGCAGCCTTCAACACAAAATGGCCTCATTAGAGACTCGAAACTTTATCCTTAGATATGACCTACTCGCCTTCCAGGAAACATGGGCTACTCAAAACTGCCCCTTAGTAGGATACATCGAATACTGGAAACCAGCTGTAAGGCATTGTAATTACTGACGGCCCAAGGGGGGCCTGTCCATTTATATTTCTTGCAGCTTAAAAGGCCCAATTGAGTTACTAGACCTCGATGAGGACTGGCTGCTTGGAGTTAAAATTAATTTGTGGAGACAACAGCGCCGTTTGCTGCATCTCAATGTTTACATTAATCCAAGTGCACAAACAAAAAGGTCTCACTTAAACCGATTGCTCACAGTTTTGTGTGACCTGGCTGGGGACTTCCCTCATGCAGATGGTTTGCTTACCGGGGACTTTAACAGCAACCTTTTTCAGGGAAACCCGGCAGATTTGGGAAGTCTCTTACCATTTTCTCAGCCGGTATTGAAGGATCAGATCAAACCCATACCCCAATCGTATTGTGGTTTAGGGGAACACTGTGTGTTGCAACTTTACAGTGCCGGTTTTATCGTAATGAATGGCAGATTTCCACAGGACATTCCACCGAATTGGACATGGACAAATGGTCGAAAGCATTCTTATTTAGACTATACCAGCTGTAATCTAGACCTGTTTCCAAACTTAGAAAATTACAGCATCATAGCACGATCTGAGAGTGATCACCGCCCACAAGTCGTTACTGTTACCCTAAACTCAGTCCATCATGATCCTGCTTCAATTACTCACAGGGGAGTTCATTCTGAAAACCTAAAACGTTTAAGATGGAATGACGACATTAGTACAAACATTATGAAGGAATGCCTGCTACTCACCGCAGGCTGTTTCCTGTTGAAAGCCTCTCCCATCGCTGATTGGACAAACTTTTATTCTTAACTTTTAAGTCAATTTCCATCTCCATCGCATTTTCACACCGACTCTCGTAGCACTCAGACCCCCACTTCAAATCAAACTATGGCGTTAAAGAAGACCAGAAACACCGCCCTCAGGGCAGCCAGGAAGCATCCTGACTCTGAAGAACGACTGAACGAGTATAAAATCGCATCAAAAAACTATAGATGGGCAAACCAAAAGCATAAACAACACCACCTTGAACAATTTTGGTGCATGCTCCTCTGGGAAAGTAAAAACCGGAACTCAAGGAAATTCTGGGCGCTAGTGAACAGACAATCTAACGGAAACATCAGCCAGGGGAGTGAAAATATTGCAAGGCAGAATGGGTAACATTTCTGACTCGTCATTTCACGGCCAATGGAGGAGTAGAACCTACAGCAATCAACAATGCCACATTGAATAAAGATGCCCCCAAGGAGTGCCAGGATTGCTTACAAGAGTCGCAGCAACATCCAAGCGAGAAAATCTCTATCAGCCAAACAAGGCTAGCTAAAATACTATCTAAAGCAAGATCAGATGGAGAGCCAGGTCCAAATGGCCTACCACAGGCCCTGTTCAAATCGAACATCCCTCTCTGGTCAAAGCAGCTAGCAGCCCTTTTCGATTACTCACTAATGACCTCAATTATACCTGACTCTTGGCAAGGGGCAATAATTCATCCAATCTACAAGTCTGGCTCTCATTCGTCCCCAAACAACTACAGGCTGATAGCCCTACTGGACAATGAGGCGAAGCACTTTGCGAGCATTCTACTCGAAGAACTGAGCTCTTGGGCTGACCTGAAAGCATTGATCCCCAAAAATCAAACAGGCTTCATTGCAAACTCTGGCACCATGTCTAACTTACTGGCCCTATCAATACTTATCGATAATGCAATAGCTTCATCCAAGGTGGTTTATTGCTGTTTTGTTGATTTCAAAGCTGCCTTTGACCGGGTTCCAAGGGAAGCACTTTGGGCCAAGCTAACGAAATGGGGAATCCCGGTCAAACTTCTGGAGGCAATAGTCCAATTACACACCAACAGCTGGATACAAATCAAGTATAGCTAAATTCCGTGCACACATACATAGTTAAAACAAGAAATACAAGTGTCATTCAAAGCAAATTGTACAGAATTCTTGGGTGATGTCGTAATTTCTTTATTCTGATGGAAACGCAACCAGCCGACACGTGTTTCGTCAGGGAAAAGTAGTCCCACGACTCTTCAGGGCTGAAGGAAGTTGCCAGAAAACTGTGATGTCCCTAGGCCGATCACGCAACACTGCTGATCCACTTCTCAGATGCCCTACTTTTAATTATCTTGGAATTCATAATATATCTTGTACTCGTGCCCTACCGGGTTGGAATTATCACCGGCCTAGGGACATCACAGTTTTCTGGCAACTTCCTTCAGCCCTGAAGAGTCGTGGGACTACTTTTCCCTGACGAAACACATGTCGGCTGGTTGCGTTTCCATCAGAATAAAGAAATTACAACATCACCCAAGAATTCTGTACAATTTGCTTTGAATGACACTTGTATTTCTTGTTTTGACTATGTATGTGTGCACGGGATTTAGCTATACTTGTTTGCTGTAGGGTTTCCCTACACACATCAAGGGGTTACAAGGGTCTCCCCTTCCTAGGTAGCACCATACGCACTATTGCGACCCATATACACTGACGTGAATCTGCTGAGCGCCATTACTTCCTTTACACTAAAACCCTGAACCTCTAGTATCAACCCTGGCTCACACTTGTCTCGAAAAATCACGACGACAAGGGGAGTCAAACAGGGATGCGTGCTAGCTCAGCTGCTCTTCAATCTGTTCATTGCTGACCTCTCAGTGGAGCTAGACGCAATAAATAGCCATCCCCCAAGATTGGTGGTGTTCAGTTAAGCAACCTTCTGTATGCCGATGACCTTGTCCTCTTCAGCCTTACGCGAGTTGGGCTGCAACGACTGCTAAATAAGTTATATAGTTATACCGCCTTGAACAACGGGAGGTAAACTTAAAGAAAACTCAAGTGGTCATATTTGGCAGGAAGCATCATGGAGGTGGTGGCTGGTCATATAACAACTCTGGACTCGCGGTAGGAAAATCATATAAATACCTGGGGATCAATATCGACTCTAGGGGCACCTTTGTCAAACATCGCAGCGACATCGCTATGAAAGCCATGGCCCTTCAAGTGAACCTTTCAAAACATTCTAAAAAAATTGACAGGTCCCAGCCTAGCCCCAATGCTGGAAGTCATGAGAGCTAAAATAGGCCCCACGTTATTCGTACAGCTTCGAAATCTCCTTGGGCAAACTCAGTACCACATTAAACCAACATGCGACCAAGATTTACAAAAGGGTCCTTCAGCTGCCAAAATCTGCATCTGCTGCACAGATTCGATTAGAACTAGGCCTTCTAAACTATGAAATGCTAAGCGCAGGTGCTTATCTAAAAATGTGCCACAAGCTAAGGCAGGCTGGAGCTGGTTCTCTCGAGTCATTGTTATGGTAAGATATCAGCTCTAGCAATCTTGGCGGGTCATACAGTCGGTTCTTCCATGAATGCATACAGCAATTATCAGCAAGTGACCTCTGGAATCTCAACCCAAGCAATACAGCTTTTAAAATAAGTATCAAGAAGCGCATCCGAATGTGTTCCTATTCTTCTGACAAAGTGACCCTCGGCAAACGCAAGCACGCATGGGCAGTAATCAACTCCTATCAGTTGGCCTCTTTTCCATCATATCTGCCCTGCACATACCCCCTGTATCTAAAACTGCGGTTTATGGCACTTAGACTGGGGGAGTGGCACTTTTTGAAACATTTACCCCTTTGGCGTCGCCCATCAGATGAGCTTCTGTGCAGGGGCTGCGGGGAATCGGTCGAGTCTTTGGAGCATGTTGTATGCCTCTGTCCAGCACTGCTGTCCTTGCGCAGATCAAAACTGAGGGCAGAGTGGAACAGATTGGGAGTCCGGTCTTGTAGGCAGGGTAACATCGCAGCATTGAATCCGGAGAACACGGCTTTAAATATCAGCTTCACACTCTTTATCCATCTTGCATATCGCAAGCTTAATCAGTAAATTCCAGGCCCCGTGTTAAAACCAGGGAATAAGCACAGGAGGTTATAATAAAGGTACATCTTTGAAGCTGCTCCCCAGCAAAACCAGTGTATTCAGCCCCAGCCTCACAACATGGAACCCGAATTTAGCGACTTGTCATTGACTATTGACTGTTGTTACTTTCATCTGTACATTAACATTGGGATGCTCTTTTATAAGTTGGTGTTTTACCTGCTGCTTTTAGAAGTAACCTCTATTTATTTTATTAATCGTATTTATTGATACTATGCCGCCATGTGGTTTCACTTAAGCGAAGGTTACCCTGTTTTAGAAGAAATTTCATATTATCAATTTTATTGCTTTATCTTTATTGAGAACGATGGGAGGAGCCCAGTGAAAAATATTCTCTAATGTTTTTTAAGTTCGATTTCTATATGCGGATTGTAATGATTTAATTAATCAAACAATAAAAAATAATACACAAGTTAATATACAAGAGCTATGCTATATTTTACTACTAAACAGGCAGCCACAAGTGCAGTTACCTTGCAGACAACAGGGTCATGATTTGAATGATTCAGCAGGTGCAGTAGCATTGGGCCCAAAAGTTGTCAGAACTCCTCTAAACACATAATATCACTATATTTGACTATTAAACAGGCAGTCACAATTGCAGTTACCTTGCAGTTAAAAGGGACTTGATTTGAATGGTGCAGCAGGTGCAGTGGCGCAGGAGACATAAGCTATATGGACCCCACTAAACCCAGATTATTGCTAAAATTTAAAACTAAACAGGCAGTCACAAGTGCAGTTACCTTACAGACAACAGGGTCATGATTTCAGTGGTGCAGCAGGTGCAGTGACACCAGGACCAAAAGCTCTAGGCGCCCCAATAAACACCTAAAATTGCTATATTTTACTACTAAACAGGCAGTCACAAATGCAGTTATCTTGCAGGCACCAGGGGCATGATTTGAATGGTGTAGCAAGTGGAGTGGCACCGGGCCCAAAAGTTGTCAGAATTCCTCTTAACACATAATATTGCTATTACATGAAATAATTCTATTATTTCCCTCTTTCATTTTTCAAAATTTAGCTATTACTTTCCCGCACTATAACACTTGTAACAGCAAAATATTTTTCCTTCTTGTACATAAACATGTCATAACACTTTAACAGACTTTCTGTAACTTATATTGTACAACTACTTAGCAAGCTACAACTTACAACAAAAACAGCTTATTATTAATCACATAGGTGAAACCTAATGCATTTACCAATGCTTGTTTTAGATTTTGTGCGCTCAGCTGTTATGTTAGAGATATTTGTCTTTTTTTAAACTGCAATATGGAAGGAAAAAGGCACAGCCTGGGATGCTTGGCTGAGGTGCCCCTGCTAATTGCCACAACTGAAGTTCATAGTTCTACACCACATCACATGCATAGCAAATGTTCTGCGGTGACACAGCTGTTGGTGTAAAGAGGGAATGTATTGACGCCAAACCTACACTGTTCCACAAAAAATGTTGTAAGCTTGCCAAGCTTTTAATTTCTCCATCAATTAAAATGTTAGTGGCTTCCAAGCAGCCTTTAGTGTTGCTCAATAATCATTCATTTACATTTTTCTGGCTGCAGCCACACTGGAAAGAAGGTTTGTTTCTCCTTAAGTTGTCTGTCCCTCCTCTTACTTCATATGCCTGTCTCTTGCTTCTTCCTTTTCAGCACCTCAAGTTCGGCATTAACTGTTCAGTAACCGTTGTTTTTTTTTAATTAAAAGCTCTGCCTTTTGTTGCAAAATGAAAAAAACTTGGGCAGGTAGTTCCCAATAGAGCCCCCAAACTTCGACCTCTGTTCGCTCCCTCCAACCCACAAGGTTGGCTCCCACCTTCTACGTCATTCACTGTTTCCTTCATCTCTCCCTGTGCACCACTGCCTCCTCTCTTCTCCCTATTTCTAACCCTCGCTCACATTTCACCACATCCTCATCTATCTCTCCACTTGCCTCTCTCCTAAACCTCATTTCTTTGTCTGGTATCTATTTTTCGCCTATTTGCCCCAGCCATCGCCCTTATAAATATCAAATATTTTTCAAACAACATGTTTTTGACTGCAAAGGGATGTCTTTTACTATGGCACTCCAGCAGGCAAACGGTTTAAGTTACAGGTGTGGGGAGACGCGGTGGTATTCCTGAAGGAGCGGGCATTAGACTGTGCTTTTGCTGGTTAACTCAAGGCATCTCCTCCTTACCTCGCTCAACAGGCAGACAGTGCTATGTATCATTTTAAAAACTGGCACAGGATTCTTTCTTTTGTATTCGTTTATCACCCTTTTCTTGCAGCCTAAAGTTAATGTACTGATGAGTTACAGATGAGCTTCTATTCGCACAGATTAAAACTTTAGAAACATTAAAATACAGGCTTTGATCACACGTCTCGTTAGCCATACCAGAAGGGTGTCTCATGGAAAATCGAGTCACATCAAAATGCCAAGCAATACATTAAACAAAATACTAGCTTGACTAATATGTAAAGTGAGCATTCACACATCTTGACTCGGAAGGATGAAAGATGGATCCAGCCATGCCAGGTTTCTACCTGTAGCCTGGGGGCTACAAGCCAATTTCTTCAATTTGTTCATGAACTGTGTCTATTTAAGTGTAGCAGAACACATCTTTCATGTACTGTGCCTACTTAAACATAACAACAAAAGTTTATTATATAGGATACTGGAGTGGACGTTTGCTTGACCCTACTTTCAAGGAATCTAATAATTTTCTTGCTGTACTAACACTTGGTTGGTTTCACTTTCCGCTTACAATGACATGCTCCCCGTTAGGTAATGTGCATGAAGGTGTTTCTGGGCTGCCAAATTCTGTTTAGTAAGTATATTTGCTAGTTTTTTAAATCCATAAATAAGTTCAGCTACATGTGACTCGCTACTGCTAAGTAGACTGGAGAGGTGTGGTGCAGCGGCCAGGGAAGCTGACTTCGGAGCACAGGGCTCACGGTTTGATCCCTGGCTCCGGCGGCAGCTCAACTCAGCACCAAGTGACTCTGGGCAAAAGCTCACTTAATTTCGACGACGGCCCCCAGTGCCTTGAGACCCAGAAGGCTGAGCAGTTCGCGCTTTACAAATACGGATTTACATTTATATGTTTTAAACAAATCCCCCAAAACTATTTTGACTTGCACTTGTCTTTGACACCTAGTTACCTACTGTGAGGATTTGGGTGTATTATATGGTATGGCTATACAGCCTTACTGTGGAATACAATCACAAAAACTGTCTTGGGTCCAATCAGACTCGCTTGCACAACTTAAGGCTCAACCCTGGGTAGCTTTGGCTTCAAGCAGCAAGGCTTGAACAAAGGAACTCATATAAAGCATTTTACAGTACCAAACAATGAAATAAGAAAGCCATGCAACATGAAATAAATACGACACCAATTTATAAAAATAGATTATATTTTTAATAATTTTTAGAGTCCAAGTGGAAGAAAATCCTCTGGATGGTTCAAGAGATACAGATTTTTAAAGAAATCTTAATTTTTAGTCCAACCACAAAAAAAGCACTGGCAAACATAAAGTTTATAAACTTTTAAAACGTTTGTCTACTCCAGCCCAGCTTGGGTGGCCAAATTCGACAGGGAGAAGGTCTGTGGGGGAGGGGTGCTAATGGGGTAGATTTGGACAGTTACCTGGCCACCAGAATTTTTTCTAGTCCAGTTCCACACTTTACAGCACGACCACCATAGACATCAATGGAGTGGTCTTGTTGCTGAGTATATAGGAGATGAAGATGCTCATGGATGCTCCAGATGCTGTGCTTTCGACGGGGGTTCCTCGTCAATAGGTCAGGTGGGGCGACTTTGGCCACAGAGGTCGAGATCCGTCAAAGTCCTCTTTTTGACCGTCCATTGCCAGCTGCAGCTGGGCTACCGGTCTCCGTGCACAGCGGTCCTTGAAAAATCCTTTAATGGGGTATGGTGTCCCTCTTGGGAGACCAACCTGGACTCATTCGACGCTCCCAGGTCCGGCTGACTCTGTTGCAACTTTTGGCTGTTGAAAGATCGGTCTCTTGGGGTGCCCAATGGTAGCTAGCAGTAAATCTTCTGCGATGGCTAGCAACTTGCCGGTGTCGGGTACTTGAGCTTTGGTGACGCCGGTGATAGTTCCAAGGGGTCAGACCATGGTTACATAGACTCAATCCTTTATTCTGGGGCATAACTTTTCCCCAAGAAAAGAACCACAGGCACAGTCCTCTCTGTGCTAGCCCAAATGTGCAGCAGGTGCAGTACAGCAGATGGCGCAGCCTCTCTGTGCAGTCCAAAGGACAGCAGGGCAGTCTTTCTTCCAGTTCCGATAAGGTACAGGGTGCCATATTTATTCCCAGAAAGTGTCTTTGGGGTATGATGTGATCCCTAGATGATGGGGTACCATGTCACCACCGTCTTGGTGAAAACTTTCCAGCTATGTGTGTTATCTAGCAATTCCAGATGTACTATTCTATCCCCCTCTCAAGATGTCGGACCCTTCCTCGGATGTCAGGAGCTTGATAGCCCACCCTAGAGGTGTGACAACCTGAGAGCTACACGGTCACGGAAAAACTGGTTTGGGGACCAGGTTTCCCTCTCTGTCCCTGTCTCCGACCTTTTTTACCTCAACAAAGGGTATCCACTCAGGAGTGTGAACGCCATCTGCCCACCAAAGGCGGCTTCGCCTTTAAAGCTCGCCTTTTCGGCAAACACCCTGAGTGGCTTCCTGCAAAGGGGAGGTAAAACTTTGCCCTGTAGCTTCCTGCTATTGTTCCTAAGCCTGGGAGTTGTTCACACAACTCTACAGGAGGGCTGAATGCTGTCTGTTGGCCAGTGCCCGTGTGACACTACTGAACAACTTGATCACAGAGTGGCAACTTTCTAAAAGTTGCATTTCTTTAATAGTGACATTAAATTCTACCTGGCCATCAGGTCCAGTTTAATGGCAAGATTAATTTTATAGCTTACAGTACCCAGCTAGGTAGTCCCATTTATAAGTTAGCCAGGCTGAGAGGTTAGCTGGTAACCCTGTATTAGTCAATAGGGCTACTAGCCTTTCCACAGCAAAATGACATTTTAGAGGTTTTGCTGTTAAGACATATATAAACTGCATGTCCTACTTGATATTTTACAGCTTCCTGTCTTAAGACTCTGAAGGCCTTCCATAGGGAGACTTGCATATATTGTTAAGGGAAGTGGGGGGCTTTGCCATTAGTTTAAATGGCAGTCGAAGTAGCAGTGTTACCACCGTACTTCCAGTCTGCAGTGGCAGGCTGGGAGCCATTTTGTACATTGTCACACACAGGGTGGCACAAACAGTGTTGCAGCCCTGGGTGGACACTCTGCCTTACATTCCCTAGGTACCCTGGGTACCATATACTAGGGACTTATAAGCAAGCCAGTCCTTGCCAATTGTGGATAGCTAACACTGGCACTAGGTCTGATTAGCAGGCCTCAGTGCACTCTCGGAGTCGATAAACCACCAGCATCAGTCCAAAAATGTTGGGGTCGAACGTGGAAAAAGTGGCATTAACTTACACCTGCTTTTATGCTATTGTGTGACTTCCTCAGATGTGTCAGTAAAATTTACTTTTTGTCCTGAATTTTGACACTGTGTCCTGAAAGTTTATAGTCACTGCCCATTCCCTCTTTTCCACTCTAAGTGGCTCTCATTTGTCTGTGACCCCTTCATTAAGCATTTCATTTTTAAACTGCAGCATGTTACTTACTGGGGCATGCAATTTGCCTTTAGTATTTAAAGGACAAGTTCAGAAATTACAGAAAGCAAGGTTTTGCCATGTTTGGCTTGAAGTGCCACAAATGGCATGGGGTCACTTCAGAGGTATGGGTGCAGTATTGATATTAGATGAGCAAGATTCCCACAGTCACACTATATATGTATGGGTATTGGAAAGTCAGGCATCTGCCTAGGGTGCCAATTTAATTGGGGTAAATACAATTTTAATTATTCTTATAAAGCCCTATGCTTACATTATCTGAAGTCACTTCCTCTTGCAGCTCCTTGGGGTCAAGAAGATGCTACTTCTTGGGAATAAGGACTGAACGATATTACATCCTCCTCTTCTTTTAAGTTTGGAGTAGTCATGCTAGTACTGAGTTGATAACTGGCATGAAGAAAGAGTGTGAATCTTTAAACCGCAACTTATGTTACCCTTTCATTTTGTATGTATGTGTGTGTTATTTGAATAGTGCGAACCTAGCCAAAAGGCAGCATCACGCTGTGAATGGTAAAAGGCAAAGATGCTATCAATGAGTGAGTGATTGGAGGGATAATTGGAATCTGACTGTGAAGTGGGTCTTCAGCTGTTTGTTAGATTGGAGCAAAGTTGGACGATTGCCATTGGTACAGGCATACATTCCAGAGCATGGGTCCATAGACAGAGAAGACCTGTTGCGTTTTCTTTCTTTTTAGCACTCCTGATGGTTTCCTTTCTGCGGATGTGCTAAGCAACCGAAGATGGTGTACTTATCAACCAAAGAGGCAGAGGTGCTGGGCATGATTTATTTCCAGATGATGCAACTGGCTTTGAAGATGATGCTGGTTCGCAAAGGGAGCTAATAAAGTTCCATAAGGATGGGGTGGGATGTGGTCATATTTCTTCCGACCTTTGATGAGGCATGTGGCGGTATGAAGGATGTCCTTGAAGGTGTGCCTATGTGGAGTCAGGAATGCCATGGTGTACGACGTTATCTCATATAAATACGAGAGTTTGAAGGCTTAAATGTCAATTCTGAATTGACTTTGTGGTAGGAACGGTTTCGCTTTCTTTAATATATATAGTTGGCTCTGACCATCTTGGTTTTCTTCTTGATGTGTTACTTGAGGGTTAGTCCTCAGGGGCCTTCTTGTTGAGGCTAAAGATGATGGGCGACAAGATGGATTCCTCTGTGCCAGGGAGTGTTTGTGACTCAGTGGTGGATAGGAGGAGAAAGAGACCCACGAGTTAGGGTTTACACAGAATATGCTTACTTAGTACTGACTTCACCCAAATATCAGCATCAAACAATAACTTTGTATGTATTCAGTAGTAAAAATTAACAAGCAACTACAAGGTTACTCACTAAATTTTAAAATGCTTGAATTTCTGGAAAGCAACTTGAATATTCTTACTCCGCCCATTAACAACGAGTCTCAAAAGAACAGTTACTTGCCCAAGAACATTTATTTGTAATGCTGTGTCAATCAATCTCATCCTACTTCAACTGATCACACATTGGAGCTCAGGCTAGAGGGAGAAAAAAAGCATCTTTGAAGTAGGTGAATAGGATGTGATCACTCTCAGGTCCGTTCTTTACACACTTTCTGGGCCAGATTGTGAATGTTTACTGGCACATAGCTGGGGGCAGGGTTTCCTGAAGATTGACTGAGCAGCGTAGTTTTAACTGACCCTTTCATTCAGCTGTTAGAGGAATTATGCTTTTTGACTGGTGACATCAGTAGCTACAATGTGCAAACCTCTCCATTGGTTTCTTAGGTGATGAATAGCTTTGAAGGATTAATATTACTATACCTACAGAGAATCAAATAGAATCACAGTTAATGTTTCCAAGATTCTGCCCTAATGATGGTTTGAGGGAGGGGCAGGGTGTGGAATGAGGTGAACGTGTGTGTGTGTGTGTGTATGTATAAAGCTTTATACCATATGTAGGAGATCATTGATGCGTGCACAATCATTACGTTTTTGATATTTGCTTGCAAAGAATATTTTTATGATTCACTACTCTTCTGAAGTCTGAGGTGAACAACTGATTTCACCTCAAAGTTTTTGAATGTTATGAACCTCCTAACCCGCTTAGAGGTTTTGCCAACATGAATATGTAAACGAAAAAAGGGGAAATGAGGTTGACAACCCCAATATGTATCCTTAAAACAAAACTTCTGGCTATTGAGACCAAAGAGGAGAGTGGGATGCCGAGGGCTCCTAAGTAGGGATACCAGAATCCCCTTGCCACCAGGCAACACAGCCGAGAGCTGAGCTTTCTTTTTATGCGTTATGTTTTTTCAGGTACATTTGTCTGTTGGTTTGGTTGGTGTAAACGATGAGTGCAGCACAAGTAATACAAGAGGCTATTAAACAGTAACCTAGTTGGGAGACATGGACTAATGGGTAGGAGAGATATTCCATTCCAACAAACTTTATTTCGGTCGATGTAGACCATAAAAAGTACATGCATAAAAACAGTTTACACAGATAAAAACACATAACATAGACCAATAAATTACACATAAATAGAAACACAGATTGCAAGTTTAGCAGCATTAAAATACATCGCAGTGATCACAGGGTGGGAGGTTTGGGGAGTTCAAGCCTTCATCCCGTCCTCAACCAGCTACTGTGTCAGTTTCCCTGTGTAGAGCCACTAGAGTCATTGACGGGTGCACATACAATTTTGTCAAAATAAAATTGCATTTCATCATTAGTCTTGGTTATTAAAACTTGGAAGGAATTAAAAATAGGTTAAGAGATTAAAAAAGAAGAATGCGTGCACTATGGGCATTTTATGAGTGCGGTGGCGAGTTTACCAAGACCCTGCGGCTACGCCACACTGAGTTTAAAAATCGAGATACGGCAAGGACAATCAGTGGGTGGGTATCATACTTGAGGACTCTAAATGCTGCCACACAGTGCATAAACCCTAAATTCCTACAAAGTGGGATGAGCCAGCGCTGTCTGGCTAGTTTATAGCCAGGACAGAAGAAAAGAACATGAAGTTCTGACTCATCCACACAGTTGCAGGCGGGGCACCCGAGGGGAGTGACTTTTAGCCATTTATTGGTGAAAGCACGGAGCGGCAAGGTCCCTATTCTAAACTGGATATAAAGTTTCCTTGCCAAAGTGGGTTGGATATCATCCAGAAAGGACTCGATCAGATACTCGTCTTTAATTCTTAGAAAGTTGCTGTCAGGTGTCCTAGGGCCGAGTCCCCCTGGATATCTGCTAGTTTGAGCGACCTGTAGGCTCTTGCCAATTCTGGGTGTGAGATTACCGGGCACATTTCCTCAGGGTTGCTCCATAAGCTAGGTTTACCCAGCCTACAGCATACGTCCTTTATATACAGAAACCATGGTATTTTACCCAGACCCGGGAGACTCAATAACTCCTTTAACTCTGACTGATAGACTGCTAGTTTCGGGGTCACCCACAGTCTACGCCAGAAGGTTAGTGGCCTAAGTCCAATCTCATTCACGATTGGTCTAATTCCTAGGTCCAGGCATAGGGGGATGAGGGGGGTGCTGAGCGGAAGGCCTAGCATCTGCCTCATAAAGTTATTCTCTATTTTGGTCAGTCTGCCAGAGGGACGGTGACCCCATAATTCAGCCCCATACATTGTGGCGCCCCTTGCTTGCACTTTGTAGATCTACGCTATAGGGCCAGCCGGTTTATGGGAGGAGTTTCTGTACATTTTTGCTACTCCCCCTACAGTCTGTGCTAGCTTAAGGCTTGATTTGGCCTGTTGCGGGCCCCACTCAAACGTTTCTGACACAGTGACACCTAGGTAGTCAAAGACTGACACCCTCTCAAGTGAGGTACCATTTAGGGAGGGATTCGGGCGGGATGTGTTAGCTGTGTTGAAGACCATAAATTTGGTCTTCAGTGTGTTGATCTCCAGCCCCCTTTTTTTTCAAAAAATAGCGAAGCTATCAAGAATCCTCTGGATGCCCATGGGCGACTTTGATAGTAACAGTGTGTCGTCCACGAACATCATTGCTGGCACCTTGCTACGTGCCAGCTTTGGGGCATCATTGTCCTTTACCTCATTAAGTTGGGCAACCAGAGCGTTGATAAAAAGGCAAAACAGGGTAGGGGCGAGCACACACCCCTGCCTTACTCCTCTGTTAACTGGGAAGCGGGGGGTTAGTTCACCAAGTTTCCCATGCCTTACGTGGGCAAAATTGCCCGCGTGCAGTCTCATAAGCAAGCTCAAGAGGTAGGGAGGGATCCCCAGGTCTCTAAGTGCATCCCACAGTTTATCTCTGAGGACCAGATCAAAGGCCGTCTTCAGATCTACAAATATTAGATAGAGGCTGCCACCCTCTATTGACACCCTTTTCCAGTATAGTAATTGGAATCTAAAAATTTGATCGATGGTGGAGATGTTTTTTCTGAAACCGGCTTGCTATGGGCTCAGGATTTCATGCTCCTCCATCCACACATGAAGGCGATCGAGGAGGACCCTTGCAAACAGTTTCTGGGTAACATCGATCAAGCTGATCGGCCTATAGTTGGTAGGCAGAAGGGGTGAGCCCTTTTTAAAAACTGGAAAGATTTCTGCCCCGGCCCAAGTTTCCGGGATTGCCATACCTCTCATAATAGCATTAAATATTGCCCATAGGTAGGGTCCCCATATTTTTGGTTCTGCCCGGAAGAGGTCCCCCGGTAACTTGTCCAATCCCGGAGCTTTGCCGAGAGGGAGCTTTCTTATAGCGTTTAAAACTTCTGTCAGAGTAATCCCGGGGGCCTCTTCATGGATGGTCCCGAGGGGTATTGAGGATGTTTCACCCTTTGGGCCTGCAGCTTCCTCAGTGGTGTATAGAGCCTGGAAATGAGTCTTCCATACAACCGCTGCAATGTTTGGCTCTAAGGCTGACTTCCCTTCACTACTGCCTGTACACACTATTGACCAGAACGCCTTCATGATTAGATAGGGCAGTTTTGAGGGCATCCCATCTTTCTAATTCCCAGCTCTTCTTAGCCTGTTGGATGTTATCTCGGTAAAGCACCCTCATTTGTTTAATTAAGTACCTGTCCTTGAGTTTGATGGCGTCTAGCAGGGCTCGATTAGCCTTTCGGCAGGTGTCATTGAACCAGGATTGTTTGTCCCCCTTATTCGCCTTAGAGGATCCCCTGGGATAAAATATGTTGGTCAGGTTGGATGTCAATTCTGCATGCAATGCCGCTATTCTGTCAGTGTTTGGGAGAGAGCCCATTGTCGTAGCAGCCTCCCCAATTTCTAATAAGGACGGAATGGTTAAAGAATATAGTGTGCCGAGCTTGTCGGGTGACTGCTCGATTGTCCCCCACCTTATTCTTCTTCTATTATTGGAGAGTGTTAAACTACTAGCTAAGGGGGCACCGCTAGCTGTGAGATATTAAATTGGGAGTATGATCAACCAACGTGGTTTGAAAAGAGTCATATTATGACTTCAGGGTTACACTGAATGAGCAGCATACTGGGGTAAAATGTTGTGTGGATGTGATGGCAAAAAGAAAATGGGAGGGTGCAGTGACTTCCAAGGATGAATTCAAGCAGTCTCCTCTTTGTAAAGGTCCTGGTGTTAGTGTTCAATCTTGAGCCCCACCTAGTGAGTCCTTGGGTTGCCGTCTGAACTAAAATCCATATCTGAGGTCCAGCTGATGTGGTCACAAAGAACTCCCGGTAGGTCCTATTTGTAACCTGTGTGTGTTGTTTTCCTTTTTGGTAGGTATGAGGAGAGGTGATAGGCCCGAAAGTCCAGCTGGTGGGATCTGGGGCCCAGCTTGTGGGATTAGAGGGCAGGCTGATGAATCAGGGAGGCCCAGGTGACTGGACTTTAGGTCATGCTAGTCCTTCCCTGGGGCCACCTCAGTGGCTTCAAACTCAAGCTGTTTGCCGTGAGGCTTGGGTTGTGGGTCTTGAAGCTACAATGATTTTTATGGGCAGCATTTATTGTTTTGTGAGTTGACAGACATGGGTGGAGTTCGGAGACTGGTGATCTTATTTATTGATGTGTTTAGATGACCCACTGTCACCTGCTCGCTAACTATGGACACTGATATATTAAGAGTCCTCCACGGGTGAGGAGTGAGAATAGACTATGCACTACTGACAGTGGCGGCCCGCCTAGGGTGTGCTGCGGGGCGGTGGGGCGGGGGAGGGGAGGGGCATGGTGGGGGGGAAGTAAACTCGGACATACGATGGAACGGAGGAACGTAATAATTACTTTCCTCCGTTCCGTCGTATGTCCGAGTTTACTACCCCCCCACCCTGCCCCTCCCCCGCCCCACCTCACCGCCCACAGCATGCCCTATGCGAGCTGCTACTGACTACTGATGTACAGTATCTCATGAAGCCAAACTCCATTCCATTCAATTTGACATCTGGCACAGGGTATTTCTCACGTCAGCTGTCCGAAAGCGAAAGTTTGTGTCCTGCCATCTGTGCACATGGCGTAATGCAGTTATTTTATATTTTATATATATGTTCTGGACATGGCTGTATGCTGCAAACCTGTGTTGCGGAGTTACAGATGTACTTGGCCCAGTGAGGGGTTGGTTCAACCTCCTTCCATTGGAGTGAATGCAGAGAGGCATACTCTTGCAGATGATGTTTTTGAAGATAACCAATAAATGGATGGATTTGTAAATGCTCATCACACGCCAGACCATTTGCATGCATTGTTAGGCCACTGCAGTCCCAACACTGCAACACTTGTGAGCATCAACTCGCTAATGGTGTAGGGCTGAGGCTACTGCACAGCACAGGGACTGAGTTGTGTGCCTCCACAGGATTGCAATAGCTAAGCTTTTGGACAATTTGTTACATGAAGAGCCACTGGATGGGTGTAGGACTTTGTAGGGTGAGGGTCAGAGACACGTGGTCATGGACCTATCAGAGGTGTTCTGGACATGGCTAGATGGAGCAGCTGCTCTGTCTTGTGTGGCAGACTGTCTGCATGACATTTTCTCCTTTGTTCACGTGTAGTGATGTCTTTTAGAGTTCACATATGCTACAATGTCAACTGTTGACAATGGCTATTGTACTAGAGGCCCCGGTCTCATCACCCATGTGTGGCCTGTGAGGTATGTGGGTTACTGACCTTCTAAATGCACATGATCCATCTGTGCTGTTCTAGCTTGTTATGTTTATTGTGTTGTTCAATTTTGTACCATATGCTCCTGTTGTGGTATGCATGACTCATTGATGAATGTTTGTTCTGCCCATCTGACCCGATCTGCATTGCCTGCTTAATGAAAGATGATTTACATCCTTCCCAATTTGTGTCCAGGACATGATAATGAGCTGATAGTAAAGTTTTGGGTTGGATGTTGAAATGTCTTGTGACTTGTGTGCAGAGACATTCATTGTGCCATATGCCAGCAAACACATTTCCCTGTTTTTGCCTTTTGTATGTGAGAAATGTTCTTAGTTTGGAGATGTGTGTCTTCCTTCGCCAAGGTTTTGGATGATGAACCATCCTTTGTGTACCTGCAGATATGAGGCCTGCTCCGTGTGGACTGTTATCACTTTGTACCTTTTTGAGTGTTGTAACTCCAAGTGGGACATTTTGATACCATGTCCTGACTGTACAGGTAGGTATCCTATCCCATGCCCTGCTGGATGGCCTCAGTGAACAGTGGTGGGTAAATGGCACGGGTCCACCAGGGGTGTGTGAGCCTGGCCTGGCAAAGCAAAGGGGGTCCCAAGATAGTTGTGTCCCAATGTATTTGGTTGCGGTGTGTGTACTATCAGACCTGTGTGCATCCTAGTGACTGTATGTATCTGTCTGAGTCCTGCTCTGGATCTGTGCTGGATCCTTCATATGTTGTTATTCCTGACACATCCAACATTCCATTCTGGTTGTGTTTCCCTGTGCTGACCTGGCTACGTGCCCTGTGGTGAGGCTGAGATGATGGTGGATGTAGGCTTTGGTGGATTACTGCTCAGACACTGCTGTACTCATAAGGACACAGGATGCTGGACTGTGGGATTGGGCTAATGGGGGAGTGGCAGGCCAGGTTGGACTGTAGTAGTCAATTTGTTGTTTATAGACATGTATTGGTCTGTCAACAATTGGTGCATCAGGTAAAGTGAGGTGTGAGACAGTAAACAAGCTAGGCCTAGGTTTTCCATCTTTTTGAGTGGATGTATTGTATTGCTCCTTGGTAGATCAGCCATATAATTTGCCTTTATTTTCCTGTGTGGTTTATACATGTTGTTTAATTTCAAGCTATACAGAGTAGATAATGTGCTTCTTGCTATGGTATTTGGGAAATGGCATGGTAACTAGGATAAATGGTGTCACTTCCTGCAATGTGACTTCCTATGACAAGAGATGTTGTGGTCTTTGTATGCATTTCAGATATTTGGATTTTTCCTGGGGAAATGATGCATGTAGGTGCGGGCATGGTGCCAGTGCATATGTCTCTGTGAACATACTTTTGTGAGTACATTGGAGTTCTTTTGCCCAGTGATGTTTTGTTGTGTGCTGTGGTGTACTCATGCATTCATTTAGTTATACATGCATATATGTAGCTATGGGCATTCCTGTTCCAACGTAAAATGAGTGTTTCTCCCAGTATTTGGCGGTCTGACTGTACATACCTGATGATGACACTCCCTCATTTGCCATCCACAACATGCTACGGAACACTTTCAACTGTATTGACTTTCGCTGGGTAGTTACGTTAATCTGTAGGGGTAGGTGTCTAACTTACCGGCGTTGATGACTGCGTCGGTTGGGGTTGTAATATTCATCGTAGATGTATAGTAGAGGGATGACATGCGCAATGGACTCCATAGCTGCACAGCCTCGGTCGCAGGAAGCGTGTTGTGATGAGATTCGGAGATGAAATACTCCCCTTCCGCCTGCTCTGACGAGGTGGTTGGCCCGACTGATTTGGCGCGTTGGAAATACGCATCTTAATAGGGCGGGCGGTTTCGGACTCGGAAGTGCCTCCGAACGGCTCCATTCAGCGTTTCTGATGGCTTCCCGGGCTGAATATCCACTTGGATTCGGAGTAACTGAGTCGGTCGATAAGCAATGGGTTTTGGGCAGCATAATGTGTCGGTCGGATCAACCACATCTGAGAACGAGTCAATCTGACGGTCCACCTCCAACAGGCCCTCGAATGCCCTGCCGCCCGACATCGTAATTGACCCCTCAATACAATACAAAAGGCCTCATGTACAAAGCAATTGTACAGTCACAATGATTAAATCGGAGCAGTTTTGGCTGAAAAATTGCATTATTAAATGTACAAATACCCAGATTGCAATTCTATAACACTTTACCTATTTTCAATTTGGGGTTTGAGTAAATAATGAATCAGTATTTGGAAGGGGCATGTAAAGGGCAGCCCTTCCAAGTACTGATTCCTTAGCTTATGTTTTAATGTTTTGCAGCTGTAATTCAGTTGCAAAACATTCATATTCACAAAGCCATTTGAAGATGGGGAGGAGTCCCCAATGTGAATGGTGACAAAAACATTTCAGGAGCAGGCAGTGGTCCCTGGGACCACAGCCTATTCCTAAAAAATGTCTGGGAAACTTTTTTTTTTTAAACACATCCTTAGGGAAACCCGGCTGCATTTAAAAAATGATTGCTTTATTTAAAAGCAGTCATATACATTGTGGTCTGCTGACTTCAGCAAGCCACCATGCCAATGACTCTAGTCAACTGTAGTGTGTCGCAAGTTGCGACCTGTGTCATGCATATTAATTAGGTAGGTCGAGTTTCAACCCAGTACGATTCTGTATTTTGTGAACCAACTTATTAATACATCTGTTAGTTCGCAACATTGCATTCAGTAGAAGTCTCTATGTAAATTGCAATCACTTCTACTGAAAGCATTTTAATAAACTCCAAATAAGAAATTGCAAATCGTTACTGGTCTCAATTTATGATTTCTTATTTGGAATATTACTACATGAAACCCAGAGTTCTTTGCCTCCTCTGAAATGCCAACAGTGCAAGGCAACTGGTTACTTATCGGATCTCTTCAAATTTCAACAATCATCTGCCAAACTACACTCTTTTTTAGACCACATAACTGACCATTCGAAAATGTAGACTAATATGGAGTGAAAACTCTGAAAGTGCCAGGTAGAAAACTTCACTCAAGTTTCACAACCTTCAAAAACTCTATGAAATAACTTCTGCTTGGAGACAAGCACAATGCCTTGTGCACTAATCTGGAGATCTCACTGAATAGCAGATAATTTTCATCATCAACGCCTACATGGTCTCAACCTTCTCATTCCAAGCTGCAGACTACAAACCTGTACTTTGTAACCTCAAAACAAACAGAGAGGCATATATTTATAAATATTTTGCGCAGCTCAGCAAGCCACCTTGCTGCACTGCATGAAAGGGAAAGGGCAGGAAGGCACTATATATAAAATTATACGGTGCATTCCTGTCCTTTCTTTGCGCTGGCACACAATGTGCTGCCTAGCACCAATGCAGGCACCCTTGCACCATGGTCTAAGGTTGCCTGCGTTGCAGGCAGGATTGTTTTTGTGCAGGAAGGAACACCTTCCTGCACAAAAACAATCTTCAGAGGCATTTTCCTCTTTCAATGTGCACTGCAGAATGCAGAAAGGGGAAAAAATGAGGAGAAAGACAAATATTTCGCCTCGTTGTGCTTCACCAGGGGAGGCGTAGCATTTTGACACATTTCCATGTCTACCAGTAACTGTAAATCTGGGAATGCGCCAAAATCCATTGGTGGATGTGTGTGAACACCAACGCTCCACCCATGGAACGCTTCCCTGGGGCCAAGTAACGCAATGCAGAGATTTGAACTGTGTTACGCTACTCTGGATTTATCAAGCCATGCAGGACCACGCAAGGTGGCCTTTCATGGCTTCATAAATCTGATTTAGTAGTTGTGTCACCCTTGCGCCCCCTTGCGTGGCAAAAGAGCGAAGCAACTCTTTGATAAATATGCCTCAGAATCTCTACAATTTTATAGTTTCCCTCTCCCTGTTCTCACTTCGTTTTTCTGTGCCCCCTCTTCCCTCCTGCCCTCACGCCTTCCTTCCCTCTCTCCTTACATAATCCACTGTTTCCCACTCTCAGTTGTACTGTATTTTCTAATATGTTTGTCATTAGAATATTTGCTGCACTCAGAAGCTGGACCGCTGCCATTTGTTCCACATTTGAAAAATGTAAATAAATAAGTCAATAGTGTAATGTTCTTGTTTTAAAAATGTAAGCAAAGTCTCTAAGCCTTCCTAATGTGATGATTGCGAATATTCCATGACAAGAACACATATCGAGAAGACAGGAACTCATATATTCCGACATGTGTGCTTTGCAAATTCTAATAGTGGCCTAATGGAAGAGGGGGTTCACTGACAAAATAGTGAGTCAAAAAACATCTAAAAACAAAAATATTGACTCAAAAGTATCAAATTTAAAAATATCAACTCCCTATACTTATAATTAAATTTACAAAAATATCGAAAACAAAATATAGTTTTCACTAATGTAAATAAAAATTAATTAAAGTATATATTAATACTAATATAATACAAATAAAATATATTTAATATTGTTTTGAAAAATATAGCAATTATCATTCTTTAAAGAAATTAACACAAACATATACATTATTAATCATATTTTTATTTACATATATCAAATTTCGAAATATAATTGAATTAATATTTTTAATTTATATTATTTTTTTAATACTTTTTTAAATGTTATAACATAAAAAATAAATATAAATACATACATCCAATAACATCAAATATATATTTTTTTTAAACATTTTAATTACAAGTGAAAAACTCAAACAAAATAAAAATGTTGATTTTACTAAAAATAAATAAAATATTAAAAACATTAATAATTATAAAGATTATAATTTAAATAACCAAAAAGACATTAATATAAGTACATATATTACACCCACTACGACTTATAAATAGTAGACAAAGTTTCAAACTCAGGAGGTGTAAAATTTACAAATTCCACTACAGTCAATATAACAGTAGTTAAAGTGTTCGATGTCAAAGAGGTAAAATATACTATTCCTACTCCAATGAGAAAAACAGTAGGGAAAGTATTGGATTGCGGAGGGGAAGAATTTACTATTACCACTCCAGTCAGTGCAAAGGTAGGGAAGGTGTTGGATTGCAGAGGGGTAAAATGTACTATTCCCACTCCAGTCAGTGAAAAGGTAGGGAAGTTGTTGGATTGCGGAGGGGTAAAATTTCCTATTCCCACTCCAGCCAGTGCAACAGTAGGTAAAGGGTTAGATTGCAGAGGGGAAACTTTCACAATTCCCACTCAGTCAGTGCAACAGTAGGGAAAGTGTTGGATTGCGGAGGGGTAACATTTACTATTCCCACTCCAGTCATATTCTAAATTAATTCAAATATAATTTTTATCAAAATACCAAAAGCTATTATCAAAATAATAACAACTGTCATATCCTTTAGGATAGCCCTGTCATGTATACTCCATTTTACATACAACATCCCATCCACACGACTATAACGATTATAAACACGTGACCTTTTACCTAATAGCGTGCTCCTGTCTCTTTGACACCAGGCTCTTAGTCTTCTATCAGAATCCCTGTACCTGACGTACATAAACATGTCCCCAGGCACAGCAGATTTATTCTGTATGAGGGTCACCACTTTATTTTTCATCCTTGGCCAACAGCCAGCTGTGCATGATTGCACTTGTTGAGAAAAGCATTGGTGATTGTTTTCAAAACATTTATGATTGTTTTCAAACATCCATGGTTGTTTTAAAAACATATTGATTCTAGAAAAAACCCTGGAGTGACCACTGTAGTATAAAAGACCCTCATTCCTTCCAAGCTGAGACGGAGGTCCTGCATGCCGAATCTTCGACACACAACGGTCTGACATCCCTTGCGGGTTGTCATCCTCGACGCAGAGATGGGGTCCTTCATTCTGAACCATCAGGTGAGGGGCTGGTTCTTCCCTGGGGGTTTCTTGGCTACAGATACACTAAGCTATATGCACAAACACCTACACATCTAGGTTAGGCTAGGTACATTTAGCAAATTACTTAGGGCGTGCACTATAGGAATATGCAAGTGCTACTGTTTTTATCCGAACTGTTTCTGTTCATCTTATTAGCATTATGGTAGAAATGTATCTACTACTCACCATATTGGTACTAGCAATCTCTGTTGTATGCTTCTGTCTCCTAATTGTTGCAGCACATATGTTTTACACCAGGCTGTCGCTGGACCAATAAATTCTTATTGAAAAGTCCTAATTGCATCCTGTGTGTTTTCTGAGAGAAAGCAAGCACGAGTGTCTGAGCGAAACGTACTGTACTGTTTTTCACGATCCCTGAGGAATCAGGGTTGTCATGTTCAGTGGTTGCCAGAGACTACCTACTCCAATGTGGAATACAGGGGGGTGGTAGTGGCACTGTAGAGCTAGCTGGTCTAACGGCTGACAGATCCTGTGGGGTTGTGCGGAAGCAGTTGGGACACCAAGCCCTCAGCTTAGGTCATCCAAATCGCGCAAGTCCTGTGGGACTCGTAGGAACTACACAACATGGCGCTACCAGCGTTGGTTTGGTTCTTATATAAACAGTAAAGATCTGAGTAGTTCAGTCGTGCTTTCTCAGAAAGCCCTACTCACACCTTTTCAGAGGCATCTGAAGTGGGAAGGGAAATCCGCCTCAGCTGAGCAGATATACTTTGTGTATTGGCTGAAGGTTTAGCAAGCTTGTAAGGATAAAAGGTTCCCCACATTGTGCAAAACCTGCCTCTTAACTTACTATTATCCTCTAAAAAATGACTGACCCCACGAGTAGCTCGGGAGAAGATGAATTGGCTAACGCTCTTAACATCACAAAAAACTGCAGACATGCAGTTACTATGAAATTGTTAGAACACAGTGTACCAGCAACTGGTGGCTATGTTACCTTCGTGATCGAGGTACCCAAGGTGTTCGGATCAGAGGTATTCTATTCCTGGGTTGAATTCCCACCTGCAGATCCGGTGACTAAATTGTTCCACACATACGTTGTAGTTGCACCACCAGATGAATACATTCCATATGAAGATATGGAAGTCCCGTTAACTTATCAGCAGCATAAAAGTTGGTTTGAAGGCGCCCTCCCACATACAGCATCTGTTGTGAGACTCGGTCCGCTCCGCATAGAAGGAACAACCTGGCCGGTCTTAGCGACATACACTTCACATCCCGAGATAGATACACTACCAGTGGACGAAGTACGTAAAATATACAAAGACATAGTCAGGCTACACAGACACATTGTCCAGTTTGTCATGCGAACATTGACAGTCCGACCTGCGAGAAATACTCCAGCTGGTCCACAACAGACCACACCTACAATTAACCCACAGACACTGAAATCAGTAATAGGGACAATTCCTTCCAAACGGGAGAAAATTCTGTTCTGGATAGCACAAAAAATTGCACAACTGGAAGCAGTATTTCCTCATACGGGTCCGCAAGAAAAACATAGAATGCTAACTATTTGCTTGCCAATGGTGATGGTTCCCTCGATTGAGGATTGTACCACTTGGGGAATAATCTTTGCTGCAATTTACGTCAGAATACACGGTACTCCTTCCTTAGCAGTAGTTCCAGAAGTATTGAAACAAATACAGAATGAGTACGGGGCAGGACCTGCCCTGGACTTGGGAATAAAATGGTTGGGTGATTTTACCCAAGTCTCGGCAATAATGCTGAGTAATATAAAGGGGAAGGCAGCAGCAGTGGCCATACACAGCTGCCTAAGGGAAATAGCACCTAGAAATAGGAAGCGAGAATTACCCAAAATTATCGAAGAAACCTTTGCTGAATTAGGTAGAGATAATTTGGGAACCAAAGCAGAAAAGCCGCAAATGGCAGGTAGTCCCGACAAAGACAACTCAGAGCAAGCACCCACTTTTTCTAAAAAGAAATGGGAATTTTTTTTTTTTTTAAATAATTCAGAAAAGAATTCACGATCAAGGGGTGGGTCTCCCCAAAGGGAGTCCTCTGAAAAGAGGTACAACCTTAGGAATCGTGACAAAATTAGAAAACCTGATAGGTATCAGAACACTGATACACGTTCCTTTCGATCCTTCCAGGGTTCATAAAAAACTCGGAGAGGACGGCCGATCAGAAAAAAAGACTGACGATCGACTGAAGACAAAAAGGGAAACACATCGCACTTCAGATTATATTATCAAACAGGAAGAGCAACCTAAAGCAAAGCCTCAATTCAAAAAGAAGAAAGTAGCTGGCTTAAAGATTAGAAATGCCCAGATTACTGAGGACTCAGCTTCTGAACGGGGAATGGGCTCCAACGATGCTAGACAGCGCGGCAGAAGTAACAATAGCTCGCCAGAACCTGAAGGAATTTCTGGTGACAGCAGTATTGAATGAGCACATCACTGTGGAAACACCTGATACCAGAGTTAGTGTCCCGCATAGATTGTATGCAATTACACTTCAAATACAAGGGGACATCTCAAGAAAGGTTAAAGGTCTCTTTTGGGAGAACTTTCATATGGATATGACATACTGCTAGCAGAAAGGGATTGGCCGCCTGAGTTTGTGATGGATTGCCCAAAGGGGGAAAGCGTCATTATGCCTGCTTTCTCCGACCTCGTTCCAGAATCTTTAAAACATTCATACACGCAGGATTGGGCGCTAGCGCTAGCTCCGGCATTATACCGCAACCATGTAGGGTGGGACGTGGAGTCAAGCCACCACGAAATCCCATTAAAATCTACTCCAAATCCACAGAGACAGTACCCTATAAAAAAATGATGCAAAAAGACAGGTCGACTCGAATACCAAGGTGTGATTGAGACTTGCACCTCCCTGATGAATAATCCTTTGTTTCCAGTAATGAAACCTGACAATACATATCGTCTAGTTTTAGATTACCGACATTTAAACACATGCACGCGAACATTTGTAGTTCAAAATGCACACAGCGCTGCATTAATGAATAACATTGTGCGGAAGAAATACAAAACAACATTAGATATCTTGAATGGATTCTTCTGCCAGAATATAGCTCCAGAAAGCAGATATTCGACAGCATTTTCTGCGCTCGGCACTCAGCAAAAGTTTTGTCATTTGCCTCAAGGGTATAAGAACAGCCCAGGGCTATTCTCGGCAAGAGTGTCAGAATTATTACAAACATGTGATGAGGAGGCAGTGTCCTATGTAGATGACATGTATCTGACGGACGATGAATTACTTGAACACTTGAGCAGGGTGAACAACATAATTGTAGGATTCGCCAATTTGGGCTACAAATTTAATTTTAAGAAATCTAAAATTGCCCATCTCACGGTCCTGTTTTTGGGTTATGAGCTGTCAAGTGAAGGCAAGAGCCTGGCAGCCAACTTTTTAGAAAAGTGCGCGCTGCTCCAACCTCCTAAGACTCTAAAAGACTTGCAATCCATCTTAGGATTTCTGAATTTTTGCAGAACATACATTCTAGATTTCACAGAAAGAGTAAAACCTTTCTATGACTTAATCAGACCT
The DNA here is from genome assembly GCA_963921515.1 of Calotriton arnoldi. NCBI lineage: Eukaryota > Metazoa > Chordata > Amphibia > Caudata > Salamandridae > Calotriton > Calotriton arnoldi. Next base: position 172,048 of record CAWUFW010013530.1, read on the forward strand.
GATTTCACACCTGAAAAATCAGGCTGTCTGAATCTGACACCGTAATACGTCGGTCGGAAACGCGGTCTGTTGAACTGTACGATTCGTCTTCGACCGACTCAGAGTCTCCGAATTCCGGTCGGAACCGATTTGAATGACTGAATGGGTACCTTTCCATCATAATCGGTCGGTCGGAAATGTTTCTGAGTTGGCCGGAAGCATAGGTTCCGACACGGGTTAGGAAAATCTGAATGCTGTTTGGAGCCTTTCCGACCGATATTGTAATCAGCCCCTAAGATGAGTGATTCCAAATTCTGCTCCAGCCCTGTATTTTGGACATTCTGGATTAACCAGTTATTAACACTGTAATTTAAAAGAGTATTCACCTGTAATCTCCATAACAAAAACACCTTCATATTCCAGTTGGCTGTGTCTTTTCGATCAGCATCCCCCTCAACTTCCACCAGACTTGATAGTTAGGTCTCCGTGTTCAAGCAAGGTATCAATATTTGATAATAAAGTTCTAATGTAGTCACACATGTATATCATGGTCTTGGGCTTTTCCTTCTGATTTCAGTCAAACATATGCAGGGCACTCAGTCTAAACGGGCCCGTACTTTCACTGTAATCTTTTCCCATGTATTCAAGTACTGGCTCCCAGACCATTAAAAGTCTGCAAAGACATTCTATTGCCATAGTGTCCCAGACTTTATTACTCACATATTCAGTGTGAGGGTGTCTTCCTTTTCCAGTGTTCTATTTCCAGTGCTTCCGGTGTTTGTATTTTTGCTGACATCGGTAATTGAAAAATCAGTGATCATACTTTATTCCTTAATCTCTCCCACCTTTCTGTGTGAAAACCCCAGAAATATAACTAGTGAATCAGAGAGGACAAGAAAATCTACTATTTCTTTGATTGGCGCTAGCATACCATTTAGAAAAAAGTTTCGGGGAATCCTACCAAATGTGGAGTGTGTTGTCCCTGGTCCCATATTTTCTCCAACATCAGTTAGACGCCTGAAACTGTCCGACTAGTTTGTCTGATCTAAAGTACCCATGCATCATGAATTAGTGATGATTCTCAATGTAAAACTAATTTCTTATATGATGTTATATATCCTGAAAGAGCTTCCTATATCTTCTTTGGTATGATTTTGTCCACCATATTCTCCCACTTCTCCATACATCCCATTTCTGTTGTGTACCTGTTCCTTATATTGTACATTGTATAACATGGACACTACCCCTTTGTTATCATTTATATGTATCAGCAGGAATGGAAATATTATAACCTTCTCCGTCAAGGTGATGGAGTCCCATATTTATAGTCCATTTCCCCTGATCTCTCTAGGTGGCAAACTCTTCGGGGTCTTGATTCTTTAAGGAGGCATAAGACATCCCACTGGATCCTACCAGCTGCTGCCTGATCTGTGTACCCAATGGCAAATGGTCGGCTTATGGGGTAATTCATGTATTATTTGAGGTTGGCATGCTCCAAAGTAGGTTTTACTGTCTCAAGATCCTGAGCCCCCTTACATCTTTATTTTGGCATAATTTCGAGAATTACCCAGGCAGGTTTATAAAAAGGGGCCATATTAATTCTTAGAGAGAACACCTCAAATATATAAATCAGTATTTGTATCATTGCCATCATAGGGGCCGATTACGATGTCATTAGGAAGGGCTCCGAATGGGATTCGGTATTGCAGATTCCGATTCCGAACCCTTGTTTCTTACCGAATCGTACAGTTTTACCAACAACTGATTACGATGTCCGGAAACTGTAGGAGCAGTCCGAATCAGTTCCGAAAGGCATTGGGTCGGTCCGAGTCTTTCGGAGCCGAATCGTTCAGCTCAATGGACACGGTTTCTGGACGAGCGATGACGATGACCGATTCGGACAGCCGTTCAGACTCGGTTTGCCCGAGACAAACCAGCTTTCAGAATCGGTCTTTGGGGGCCCGTTACGGGCAACCAAATGTGGCCCATGGGGGTGCCCAAGGGACCCCTCTTCCCAACCATGCACAATGTGGCAGGCACCATGGGGTGCCCGCCACAGGGTGCAAGATTTTCCCCAGCCACCCCTTTTTCCAATGGGAGCCTGTGTTCTTGGTCAGAACACAGGCTCCCATTGGAATCAATGCGAGTCCAACCGAATGATGTTGGGAAGCATCGTAATCGGTCATCCGGAATAGCAGGACACAGTTCGGTAGGAAACAAGTCCAGAACCGATTCGTTCGGGACAGTTTCCAAACGGCATAGTAATCGGGCCATTAATTGTGGTTTATCCACTCTTGTACAATGTGTTCCACAACTAAGGCCCTCATTACGGTGTAAGTCGGAAAGCCTCCGACCACAGGTCAGAGGCTTTCTGACTTACATCGTTGGTTGCCAGGTTTCGGACAAGAAAAGCCTGTCGGAAAGCGACTTTGGGGGCCCCTAGCAGGGTCCCCTTGCCACAGCAGCCTCGGGTTGGAAGCCTGGGGGGCACCTATGATACCACCCTGTTAATCACTGCACAGCGTGGTAGGCACCGTCAGGTGTCTGCCAAGCGGTGCAGGGATTAACAGAATCTCCCATTTCTCCATGGGAGCTTGTGCTATGGCCAGTTTACAGCCACAGCATAAGCTCCCATAGAGAAATGGGAGGATGCGACCGCAATCTAGGAATTGAAACCCGCTGGTCATTCTGGCTGGATTCCAACAGGCTCAAGGAGCCCGTCGGCCAGTCAGAGACCGGCCCGTAATCCCAATGGACGGTGTTTCTGCCGTTGGGATTACGATGCTCAGTTTTCTACAGGCTTTCCATGCAGGGCTTTCCTACATGGAGAGACTGTCGGAAAGTGAGTTTGGGGGCCCCTAGCAGGGCCCCCTTCTCCCTGCGACCTCCGGTTGGGGGCCAAGGGGGCACACACGGTGCCACTCTGTTGTTCCCTATATCGTGGTGCAGGTACCTTGAGGTGCCTGCCACGCGGTGCAGAGATTAACAGAATCTCTCATTTCTCCATGGGAGCTTGTGCTATGGCCAGTTTACAACTACAGCATAAGCTCCCATAGAGAAATGGGAGGATGCGACTGCACCATGTGCAGATGCATTGTACTGGCAGTGTGGGGCCCGCCGACCGGAGACGGGTCGGTCCCGAGACCGCGGCGATGTCCGGCGGACATGAGTCCGCCCGACATCATAATCAGGCCCTATAAATCTTCTTTAACAATTTTATCAGTGGAGTAATATTGGCCTTAAATAGGTTAGGCATGTTTGAAGTAAGGTGTATCCCTAGATATTTCAAGGTTCTATCAGGCACCTTGAAGGGTGTTACTGGGATAATCGTTTCCTTCAACTCTCGGAGGAACTGAATTAGTAACATTTTTGATTTTTCTTAGTTGACTTTATACCCCAAAATCAAGCTGAAAATTGCCAACATGTCCAGTAAATGCGGAATGCAGGAAATCGGTTAAGTCAGGAACAGAAGGACATAGTCCTAAATTAAGGGTCATCCTCCCAAACGTCAGACCCTTGATTTCCTCTGCCTGTTGTATTTCCACCACTAATGGTTCAGTAGCCATTGCAAATAGGGGACATTGAGAACCCTGGTCACCCTGTCCTCATTTCAGCATTATCATCCTCAGAAATGCCCAGTTCGTACAACTGAATACTTTTTTAGTATGTAACACTGCAAAGCTAGTAGATTGTATCCTTTTCTTTCTTGTGGGACGTTTTGATAAGGTGGGCTGTCATCTTTATGTTTGCCTCTTTGAGATGAAACCTGAGACTAGGGATTTTGGCTAGTGGCCAAAAGTTTAATGTATAATTTATCTATATCTATATTCAGTAAGGCTATCAAACAAACAAACCTAGGTCCTTATTTAGAGTTTGGCGGACTGACTACTCCATCACAAACGTGGCAAACATCGTGCTTGCCATATTACAAGTGCATTATAGCTAATGGCACTTGCAATATGGTGGATGGGATACCTGTCACATTTTGATGAAGTATCCCACCAGCCAAACTCTTCGGGCCTAATTACGAGATTTTGCCAGAGCGGTGGCGCAGCGATGCAAACCACTCCACCAAAGCTGGCACCACCCACCAGATTATGACTTTTGAGTAGTCTGACAGGTGGGTGGCGTGGCTGTCCCATGGCAGTGCTTATTTAAAAGGCGGCAGTGCCATTAAAAAAGGCACCGCAATGGGACTGCACTACAAGGTTCCTGCACAACATGGCCTCGGAAGTCCATGCCGTGCAGGAACCTATGTGCGTGCACACAGGACGGCACATGTTATGCCCTCCTGTGTGCATCCACATATGTCTGAGGCCCTGGGGACCCTGTAGGGCCCCCCTTGCTTCCTCTCTGCCAGGAGGAACCGCCATGAAAAGTTTGGCTTAGAGGAAACTCGTGGTGGTCCCGCCAAGCATATTGAGGACGCCAGTGCGGCGGTGGCTGGATCTGCCACCGCCACACCGCCACACCACCACGAGTCTGACAGTCCTTGGATCTCCAGACTCACAATCTGGCCATAAATAAGGCCCTTAATTGGATATCATTCCTGGTATTTTGATAAAATATCGAATAAAAATATTGTGTGACATAAATATCATGTTTAAAATATTCTGTAACTAAAATATCGTGGTATGTAATATCGAGGTCAAGAATATCGAAATTAGGTTTTGTTTTTAATATCGCTGTAAAAAATATCAAAGTTGTAAATATCGTTTAAAATATCGATATTTTAGTTAAAATTAGTTTAATTATTTTTATATTTGGTATTAAATATTTTTATTTTTTTAAATGTTGTTTATGTAATTTAAATGTGGGTTTTTTCTTGTGTTTAGTAATTTTTTTCAGGAGCTTATAGGGGTAAGGGTGGGGAGTAATTTAAAATATATGGAAAATACATTATTTAGTATTAAATTTTATTTTATTATTATAAAAAATGATAGATTTTAATAAAATTTAGGAGTGGGGTATGCAGTTATAGGGGATAAGGGGGGTGAATAAATTAAAAAATAAATTGTTTTAAAATTTTATTTTAAAATATTGAAATTTTCCTTTTAAAAATGTTCAATATAATTTACATTGATTTGTTGGAAATTTTGTGTTTGAGATCTAAATTTTTAGAAAAAAAAATTGTTGGAGAAGAATTAAAAAGAATTTAATATTTGATTTTGGTGTATAGGTTTTAACAATTATTCAGCAATTTAGAAAATACATTGTTATAAAAAATGATACATAAAAATTTGGGATTTTGGAATTTTATTTGTTGGGTTTGGATGAAAATGGGTTAATGTATTTTATAAAAAAATATTTTGATTATAGTTGATAATTTTAATATTGATAATGTTATATGAAATTTCTACATTTAAAAAAATATATATTAGTGGCTAATATTTAAACATATTTATTTTGTTTATGCTATTGTTTTTAATTGATATTTGTTGGTGTATTTACAAAAATGTTTAAGATTTAGGTTTTTTTGAAGAATGTATTTGTATTTTTTAAAGATGTATTTTGTGGAAAACATTTTTAAAGTTATATTTAATTTTTAAATATATATTTCAATATTATTTTTTTAGTTTTCAAAACTAAGGGGGTGATTACGATGGCGGACGGACTTCAGTCCGTCCGCCATCGTGTCGGGGAGTGGGACTGCACGCCTACAAGGCAGCGGTTCCACCAGGGGTATTATGATGCCACTGCCACCGTGGCGGTCGCATCTACCATCTTTAACATTGTGGCGGGTGCTGCTAGCTGCAGCACCCACCGCAATGTTAAAGATGCACAGTTTACATTTCCCTGCACTACGTGGCAGGCACCACATGGTGCCTGCCACCTGGTGCAGGGAAATGTAGGGTGTGCCATAGGTTCCCCCCAGTGCACACCCACCTCCCCCGACACAAGGGGGGCCCGCAACAGGCCCCCAAATGCAATCCCTGCCAGCCTGTGAATTGCAGTTGAACCGCCATACACAGGCTGGCGGGGATGCAGCATCCTAATCTGGAGAACGGTGCCTGCTAGGCACTGCCATCATTTTAGAGATGGTTTGTGGGTCCGCAAGGCAATTGTAACGATTGCCTGTGGCGGACCCGTGGCTGACAGACTTTCCATCTGCCAGCACACCACTTGTCATCGTAATCTGGTGGGCAGAAAAGTGCTTTACGATGGTGGTGAATCCGCCACCGGCAGGCTGCTGCCATCGTAATGACCCCGTAAGATATTTTAGAACAAGAAATTTCAACATAATTTGCTAAAAATAGATTGTTAGAAAAAAATATATTTATTATAACATTTTAATTTAGTATGATTTTATATTTAAATTTAGTATGAATTTATTTTTAAAATTATGTAAATGTAAAAATGTAAAAAGAAAACAAATTAAGTGCATTTATTGTTAATGGTTAAATAATATTTAAAAATGTGTCATTTAAAAAAAATGTAACATAATATATGATATATTTGTGTGTTTGGTTAATAAGTTGTGTTGAGTTTATTTGATTTTTAAACAAAAATTATTTCAATTGTATATTAAAATATAATTTTAGTTTATCAAGAAAAAGTGGTAGTGTTCTTGAAAAAATTAAAATAGAAAAAAAGATTACGTTTGGAGAGAGAATACTAACATTAAAAAAACTTATATTGTTAATTTAATAGGGATGATTTATTTTGGAATATTTATTAGTAAAGTATGTATGATCTCTTTTCAATTTCTACTTTAACTTTATTTCTATTTGAGAGGTTACATTAAGTTCCAATTGTTTACTGTTTAGCACTTTGTATGGTTTAAGATACATTGGTGTGGTAATAGTTAATTATGTAGGTTTAATGAAGAAATTCTAGCCTAATTTAAGGTATATTGTAATATTAATATAAAAATACGTATGTTTAGTTTTTACTAGTTTTACTGACTTAAGATTTAAGTGGGTGTTAATAGTTTATTATTTATGATTTGTGAACAGTATCATTCTTTCACCTAAGCTTTATTGGAGTGGGAATAGTAAATTATGTTTGTTTAGTGTCCACACCTTCCTTGACCTGATGTAGATTGGAGTGGAAATAGTAAGTTAGGTATGTTTAGTCTATAGCACCTTTCTTGTGTTAATGTAGATTGAAGTGGTGTTGGGGTAGGTGTTTTAGTTACTGGCTGCGACGTCCGTGCCAGTCCTGGTTTTGCTGGTCATTGAGTAGGTACAGAAGCGGTATGATGTACGCGATGGGCTTCATAACTGCACAAGAACTGTGGAAGCGTGTTGTGGTGACTTTTGGCCTTATAAGCCTCCCCTTCAGCCAGCTCTGAGGAGGTGGTTTGACCGACACAGACGGCGCGTCTGAAATACGCATTGTAATAGGGCGGGTGGTTCCAGGGCTGGACCGCTCTCGAATCTGCTCCATTCGACCTTTCCGAAACCGTCGCAGTCGGAATTTACAGTTGGAGTCGGAAGAACTGAGTTGGTTGGTAAGCCATGTATTGTAGTGCATCATAATACTGTGATCAGAACGACCGCTTCCGACGCGAGAAATCAGGCAGACAGGCCGACCCCGACAAATGCAAAAAGAACAATTGATGAACAGAATGCAGAACAATGATATACATTCACCCCAGTACAGAGATCTGGACCTAAATCCATCGTTTTTTTGCTCCCCATGCCATTCCAGTTTGCACCCAGCCATATGCAAATCAGTCTTGACCCTGCGCCCAATGGGAACAGATGGATTTAACCCAGATTTATTGACTGGGGGTGAATGTTTGATTTGCTCTACATTCTGTCCATCATCTCTGCGTCTTTTGCTTTCTTGCTCTAAGTGCGCCAGGTATGCCTAGACGTGGGTCCCAGGTTCACTGTGCCATTGAATTCAAGTTAGCCCGGCTGATGAGGGGTGATGACCCAAAACGGGTCCCAGTATGCTTGTTTCCGGTCCAGGGAGGACCTGCCTTGGCAGTTCGGGCTGGACTGTTCCCATGAGGCAGATGCCACACATCACCACAAAATTGTAACCAAGAGGGAGGAGACCTGTTAGCCCATCGGCTAATGGCCCAATCATCCCCCCAGGGCACTTTCTGGGCATAAATATGGCATCCTGAACCTCATATCACACCGGAATTGGTTACTTGATGACTTTCTGGCTATGCGTGGCATCTAGCACTCCCAAAGTGCACTATTCTGCCTACTCTCAAGCTTTCTGAACCCTTCCTTGGATGTTAGAAGCTTGGTAGCCGACCCTAGAGGTGTGGCTACCTGTGGGCTATGCACCCACATGAAAACTAGTTTGGGTCTCCCCTCTCTGTCTCTGCTGCCAGCTTGTCTACCTGAACAAAGCACAGCCCCTAAGGAGTGTTATTGCCATTTGCCCACCAAAGGTGGCTTCACCTTTGAAGTTCGCCTTTTGAGCTGACACCCTGAGCGACTTCCTGCGAAGGGGAGGTGACACCTAACCCTGTAGCAGACTACTATTGTTCCTAAGCCTGAGAGTCATTCACACAACTCCCCAGGAGGACAGAAAGCTGTATTGTGGCCAGTGACCGTGTGAGGCCACTGGAAATACTTGGTAGCAGAATGGCAACTTTCTAAAAGTTGCATTTCCTTAGTAGTGAAATTAAATTTGACTTGGGCATAAAGTTGGGTTTAATGCCACGATTAATTTGATACCTTACAGTACCCATCCAAGTAGTCCCATTCAGAAGTTAACAGGCTGAGGGGTCAGCCGATAACCCTATGTTAGTCAACTGGGCTACTAACTCTCCCACAGCAAAACGACAATTTAGAAGTGTTGCTGTTATGACATATATTCAACAATACATGTACTATTTAATAATAGTCTTTCGGCTCAATAGGTGTTCCTTAAGCGAGACTTACATATATTGTTAAGGGAAGTGGGGGGCTTTACCAGTAGTTTGAATGGCAAAGTCAAAATAGCAGTGTTACCTCTGCTCTTCCAGTCTGCAGTGGTAGGCTGGAAGCCATTTTGTATCTTGCCTCACACAGTGTGGCACAATCAGTGCTGCAGCCCTGGGTGGACACTCTGCCTTACATGCCCTGGATACTTGGGGTATCATATACTAGAGACTTCTAAGTTTCTGCCAATTGGGGGTAGCTAATTCGACATACAGTTTGTAGGGGGTTAGAAAACTGGCACTGAGTTCTGGTTAAGAGGTCTCAATGCACTCTCAGTTTATAAGCCTACAGCATCAGTACAGAAATGTGGAGGTGAACATGCAAAAAGAGCCATTTCCTTACATGCAGTAACACTTTTTAAATCTCCCTGAATCTCCTTTTTTAAGTTGGTCTCTTCTGGAAGTACTACATCTGCATTGGTCTGCTCGACTGTGTTGTACACACATTTCCTTTGCAAAGCGGAATTCAGATCTTTGATGTTACAGGTGCGAACATTGAAGATTCTGGTATGCAGTCGTTTGCAATGTTTTACCTCCCTGCTTATTACCTGCCGGATAGTTATGCCATACTCGTACCTCCTGAGGTATTCTCCTGCCCCTCCAATATTAACAATCAAAACAATTAGTTGTAGCCAATGAAAAATGAGGTAAGAAATAATAGCTCTATTTTTGGATCATGCCTCCTACAGAAAATCCATATGGCCTTCATCTTCGGAGGAGATTCACCATACCCGCCCTCCCTTCGACATCCTGTGTCAGTAAGGTCGAGTAGTTATTGAGTGAATCCCTTGTGTATCATATATATGTCCCACACAAAGATCTCCTACCGACACGCACCCTCTTTTTACAAGGATTCCTTGCCCATGTGGGGTACATTTTGGTTCAGACGTTTCCACTCTCAGGATCTACCATCTCTCTAATTTTTGTCTTTGCTTCTGCCATTTTAATTTTGGTTGCTTAAGGGTTGTAGGCTGGCTTTTCTTTGATGACGTGGCCTCAACTTGGTCTTCTCAAAGTCCCAGGATCTGCCCCTTTTCCTTCACTGATATGATATGTTGATTTTCTCAATATATTTTAATTTGTATCCCACTAGGGGCGTCCAGTGAAAACTGAGTTCCCATTTTATACGTTCTTCCACTATTAGTCAAAGTCTTTTTGTCTTAGCTAGCGTGGCTATCTTGGAAATTCAGTGGGCCTTGTGCTTCCATAATAAGCAACTCTTTTTGTTGATCTAACGATAGCTTGGCCACTATATGTCTCTGTCATTTTTCACATCTCTGCTTCCTTTAATCAATTCCTTGCATTCTTTCAATATTTACCTCCTCCCCTGCTTCAGATCTAGGATTTGTTCAAAAAGTAGTTTGCAGACTCCATGGTGTTAGTGCTGATGCCTCTTCTGATATAATTCTGATACGTTCATGATTCTTTCATTGAGCCTGTGCGCATGATCTTTGAGGTCTTTGCATTTTGCATGTAGTACCAAGATGTAATCATCAATTTCTTTCATTTTGTTAGTTGCAACACTCTCTGGCCTATTTAGTCAACTTCCTGCATGACGTTAGCCACATTCTCATGTAAGTTCCTAATGTTTTCCACCATTTCTAGCTTCAAATGTTCTTTCCAGTCCTTGAACATGTTTAGCAGCAAGGAACGGATGTCTTCTTTAATGAGCTGGCAATCCTCCTTACAAGTTGGTGGGGTTCCTGGCTTGTTTGAGCTGTAAGCACTTTCTGGCTTATCAAGGGTTGCCTGCGGTTCATTCTGGTTGTATGCATATCTGAGCTCACTATTTTAATACTACAGGTCTGATCTTGGCACCGATACTGTGAGCTTTTATTCACTGTGGTTTCAATTGCTGTTTGTGTCTCAAAGGGCCTTGTGTCAGGACGCTTCATATGTGACTGTATGCATTGAGAAAACGTGTGTCCACTCATCACCCAAAATCAAAATATTCAATTTGACTCTGCGTGAAGGTTGTATTTCCAAATGGCATCTCGTCTCCTGGCTCCGCCTTTTCAAAGGTGGCCTATATTGCAGTTGTAACTAAAGTGACTACATGCCATGAGAAATCACATGTTCTCTCACGAGGCGTTAAGGCAACAACCTCTTAAATTTTAAACATCCAAAGTGGATCTGCCTGTAGGCCGCTGCTTTACAAAATGCCCTTGCTTCTCCACTTTTTCCTTCCAAAAGGGGCTCACAATAAAGTTGAAGCTACCATACTTTTAGATAATTTCTGCAATGTCATCAGGCCCATCACTAGCGAACGTAGGTGCAATCAGTAGGATCCGTGATTCATCCAAAGTAATGCCTTATAGTCATTCCTCCATTCCTCACTCCTTGGTCCTCCAAAACTTTCCAGTCTGTCCTTCTCCAGCCATCACTTCACGACTGAATTTCATTGGACGTTCGTTTTACCTGTTCAAAAATGCGGGGACACCTATACTGCTTTTCCAATATATCTCGTCCTGGAGCTACAACAATATGAATCAGCCGCCAGCGGTGGCTGGTGACTTTTGAAAGTGGTGGGGCAGGTGCAGCACCTAAAAGTTAAACAATTTTGTAAAGGACAGACATGCTGAAATTTGTATTGAAGAGGTGATCGGGGCACATTCTATTTATAGGTACATTTTATTTATATAGAATGTGCACTGATCACTTCTGCAGGATAAAATATATCAGCATATTGGGAGTACTGTATGAAATAAGTAACATTCTTACCTGGATCCAGCTTGATGATCCGATCGTCCTCCTTGCGCTGCCAAGCAAAGATGTGCATACTGGGTAATAGCATCCCAGCCAATCCAAGCACTGCTGTCATGCTGCTTTTATTACCAAACAGCATAATATGGGGCTGTGTGAAAGCTCTTCCAGCTCCCAGGTAGCGTTTGCCATGGAAGCCTGAGCCGCACATGTCAGGCTAGCCACAGCGAAAAAACCAGCCAATCTGACATGTGCAGTTCAATATCACAGCCTCCTTCAAACCTCACCAGGTTGCCCCGTAGCCCCGCCCCTTCCCTATAGGAACCAAATGCTCCGGTATATGGAGTATGTCTGGGGTGTAGTGGCTTGCAGTAGGAGGTCAATGCCCTCATGTTCATATGGACGAGCCGCCCCTGTCAGCCACACTCTGGTGCTAGAGCCCGTGCTACTTTGCCTCCCGTGCCGGCCTGCTCTTTACCCAAGTCTCATCTTTTGGAGGATTTGTACCATACCTGACTTGGTTCCACAGAAAACGCCACAGGCATCACCACTTCAAGCTTAGAAGTGCCGTCTGACCCTGGTTCCAAATCCAGTCAGTTGAGTTGTGAATAGCATTCAAGATCATGCCACCATCCAGGAGATGTCTATGGCACTCTTACTATTCTTTCAGGGAGCTGTGGCAATGATAATTCGGGGCCTCTCAGAGATGCGTCAGCCATCTTGGCAGCTCGGCCTCAGCTAATATTTTTTTTATGAATGTATCTATTGATTAGTGCTGGGCCAGTGTCCGTTCAATACTGTTTCCTTTGCTGCTTTTATCTTAGATTGATGCTCAGCACATGTGGAGTTGTTCAGATTTTTCATTAAGGGAAAACAATAGGTGACATCAATGTCTCTGTTTATTTTATGCAATGAGCAGTGAGGGATTGGTTCCATAGTAGTTTGAAATGAGATGTCTGGGTTGTGACAGCTGTCTAAAATATTTTCGTGCGGCATCCGTGAGGCAACAGTTATTTTGTCTGTGACACGCTAGACTGTTTGGATCTCAAAATACTAAATAAAAAATTTAGAGGAAAGCCAGGCTAGGGTGATTGGTAAGCTATAGAGAATGGATTAGGTTTTTTGCTAGGATGAGCCATCAGATTACATTTGTACAAGCAATTTTTGGTAGTAGACGTAACAAAGCGAAATACAGGCAACTGAAATATTGAATTTAGACATTACTTTAGTGGTGTGCGCCTTACTGGTGTCAGGTTAGGAACGTTTTGGTCTACACTTCAATTTCAATAATCTTTATTGGATCACTTAAAAGCAGATCATAAAAGATACAAAACATACATATAAATACACCATAAATACAATATATATCGTAAGACAGAACACCAGAGAGAATCTCAGCAAGCTAAAAGTCACATTAAAAAGATCATTAAATTACTCAATCATATTGCACTTTTTAAAAATGAGACCACAGCTGAAAATACGTCAAGAAAATCTAATTGTTCCAAGTAAAGCAGTGCCACTCAGCACCTACGAAATTTGTACTTGCGTAAAAGAGACAATAAATAACATTGTGTAAAGGGAAGATAAAACTTACAAAAAAAGACAAAGTGCAGCAAAGTCTGTCTAGACACCTCGTCGCATGGGAAGATACATTTGTTACAAGCGCCAAATTGATCTTGTGGAAAACATAATACTCATCTGATGGAGCCCAATCTAACCCAGAACAATAAATACGCTCCCAGGATCCTGAGACCAAGTCCAGATAGGGCGCCACCCACAACATAGTTTGTACTAGACAGTATTCCCTAACAGTGGGCTTCGTTAATTCTCTACCCTCCCTTTGGGCCCTTCTGATAAAAAGCTATCCCGGATCCACTCCTTATCCTTCTTGCAAATATCAGTAGGACACTCAAAAATAGAAGGGCATCCAAGAGCAACAGTTGTGTCCTTAATATATTTAAGCCAGTGGATGTGGTTTGCATAGGCACAAGAGAGGCAGTCTTTAATTATCTCCCTAATTAGACTACCCTGCACATTGCAACATATTGAGCACAGTAACAGTAAGGGGGCAAGTTTGATTAGATCCTCCAATTAGTTTTTAATTGAGAGAGTATGTGGATGATGTCATCAGTGATGTAATTTGAGATGTCATCAGTGATGTCATCAGTGATGTCACTGACCATGTCATGAGTGATGTGATATGTGAGGTCATAAGCAGTGCTTTGCGGAGACGCGAGTTATAGTTAGCTCAGCTAACTAGAACTGCTTAATTTCTCTGATTTGTGTGTGAAATCTGAGCCTAACTATAACTTCCTGTAACCTTTGTTTTTTTCAGTGAATATATATATATATATATTTATATATATATTCACTGAAAAAACCACAGGTTTCAGGGACGTTATAGTTAGTTGGACATTTCACTCGTACAAAACCAGAGAAATTTGGCCGTTATAGTTAGTTGAGCTAACTATAACTTGCGCCCCCGCAATGCACTGCTGATGACGTCACATATTACATCACTCATGACATGGTCAGTGACATCACGGATGACATCACTCATGACATCTCAAATGACATCACTGATGACATCACTGATGACATCATCCAGTGACTGTGTGTTTCTGTAAAGTTTAAATATGTTTTTTATATATCTATATATGCCAAGGTGTATTGAAGAATGAGTGGGTGTATGAGGGTCTGAATGGATGATTTAGTAGGTGCGTGACTGACTGTATAAGTGAGTAATTAAACGTGTCTTACTGAATGCATGGGTTAGTGACTAAACTGTGTGAATGTCTGTATCAGTCTGTCAGTTGGTGTGTAAGCGACTGCATGGCTTGGTGAGTAGCTACATGAGTGTCTACATGGGTTAATGATTGGTTGTCTGAGTATCTGTATGGGTGCCTGAGTGTCTGTGTGGGTGGGTGGGGGATGTGTGACTGTGCATATATGTGTGAGTGGGTAATTCACTGGGTGTACGAGTTCAAGAGTGCATCTGTGAAGGGCTGTATGGGTGGGTGAGTGTGTGTATGGGTGTGTTGGTGAGTGAATGGATGTCTCAGTGGTACATGTGTGAGTAACTACATATGTGAAAGGCAGTATATGTGAGTGTTGGACTATATAAATGACTATATGCGAGAGTGAGTGATTGTGAGAGTGGCTTGATGGATGAGTGTGTGCTTTTGTCAGTGATTGTATAAGAGAGTAAGTATGTGTTAGTATCTGTATGAATAAGTGAGGTGGTGTGTGTATAACTGTATAGGTGAGTAAATGGGAGTGTGATTGATCCTTTGCATGACTGACTAGGTGTGTGAGTAACTCTATGGTTAGTGGTGTTGTGTGAGTATCTGTATAGGTATGAGTGCATATTTCAGTGGCTATATTGATGAGTGACTGCTTGTATGAGTGACTGTATGGGTGAGTGGATGTGTGTGTAGACCTATGAATCAGTGAGTGGGTATGTACTAACTGGTATTGGTGTGTCTATGGTTTCGAGAATGATAGTCTGTATTTTAGAGGGGGTGTATCAAAGGTTATATTAGGGTGTGAGGAGGTGCATCAGATGATCACGTGGATGATGTCATCAGTGATGTCATCAGTGATGTCATTTGAGATGTCATCAGTGATGTCACTGACCATGTCATGAGTGATGTAATATGTGACATCATCAGCAGTGCATTGCGGGGGCGTGAGTTATAGTTAGCTCAACTAACTATAACGGCCAAATTTCTCTGGTTTCGTACGAGTGAAATATCCAACTAACTAATAACGTCCCTGAAACCTGTGGTTTTTTCAGTGAATTTCTGAGGTTTTTTAAATGCTAATTTCTAACTATAACGTCCCTGAAACCTCTGTTTTTTTCAGTGAATTTCAAAGGTTTTTTAACTGCTAATTCCTAACTATAACATCCATGAAACCTCTTTTCAGTGAATTTGTAAGGTTTTTTAAATGCTAATTTCTAAATATGCCTACATAGGTAGGACATGTGCAGAAAGATGAAGAAAGGCGCAGAAAGATGCAAGAGAAGTGCAGAAAGAGGCAACAGAAGTCCAGAAAGAGGAAGAAAGGTGCAGAAAGAACCAAGAGATGTGCAGAAATAACCAACAGAGGTGCAGAAAGAGGCCTACTTTGACTGTACCTTACAACAGACTCATACAAAGTACCCTAATCATTAATCCTTCTCCAAAGATGTCTTAAACCTCACTTTTATCTTGAAGGTTCACTATTAATCGACTGCTCAGAATGTTAGGCCTACCAAATATAAAACAGCAATCCTAAGCATATCACTGTTGTAAATCCGACCAAGTTTGTGAAGGTATGCATGCGTGTCTATGCTTTTACCTAGTGACATGTTAAATTAAAATAAACATGCAAACACTTAAATACCTGTGTTTCAAACAGCATACTCTGTAAATTTGTGTAAAAGAAGGTGTATGCATTTCTTTCTGCTCACAATACAGGGCACATGGGTATTCAATAGTATATTTGAGGGGCTCTATAACACATGTATACATAAGACATGTCTGCCTGTGCAACCGAATGACAGAGCAGAACTGAGAAGATTTGACCACCTATTGGAGAAGTTACCCGCTTTTTAAGCTACCATCTTCAGATGCATAACACATGTAAGAATACATATACAAGTAGACATATACCTCAGTCACGAGAGCACGCAGACCTTTAAACTTGACAGCTTCCACTTCCCATTTGAGTACAGAAGGAGGCAAGAGAAGTACAGAAACAGGCAAAAGAGGTGCAGAAAGAAGCAATAGCAGTGCAGAAATAACCAACAGAGGTGCAGAAGGAGGCAAGAGGGGTGCAGAAAGAGGCAAGAGGGGTGCCGAAATTTGCAAGAGAGGTGCAGAAAGAAGCAACAGAGATGCGGAAGGAGACAAGAGAACTGCAGAAAGAGGGAAGAGAGTTGCAGAAACAGGCAAAAGGGGTACAGAAACAGGGAACAGGTGGGCAGACTGAGGCAAGAGAGGTACAGAAAGAGGGAAGAGGGGTGCAGAAAGTGGCAAGAGGGATCCAGAAATTTGGAACAGAGGTGCAGAAAAAAGCAAGAGCAGTGCAGAAAGAACCAACAGAGGTGCAAAAAGAGGCAAGAGGGGTGCAGAAAGGGGTAGGAGAGGTGCACAAAGAGGCAAGAGGGGTACAGAAAGAGGCAGGAGGGGTGCAGAATGAAGGAAGAGAAGTACAGAAAGAAGAAACAGAGGTTCTGAAAGAGGCACGAAGTGTGCAGAAAGAGGCAAGAGAAGTGCAGAAAGAAGCAACTGAGGTACAGAAAGAGGCAAGAGTGGTGCAGAAAGAGGAAAGAGAGGTGTAGAAAGAGGCAAGAGAGTTGCACAAAGAGGGAAGAGGGGTGCAGAAAAAGGCAAGAGGGGTGCAGAAAGAAGCAAGTGAGGTACAGAAAGAGGTAGGAGAGGTACAGAAATAGGCAAGAGAGGTGCAAAAACAGGCAAGAGAAGTGCAGAAAGAGGCAAGAGAATTGCTGAAAGAAGCAACAGAGGTGTAGAAAGAAGCAAGAGAAGTGCAGAAAGAGGCAAGTGAGGTGCATAAAGAGGCAAGAGAGGTGCAGAAAGAGGGAAGACGAGTGCAGAAAGAGACAACAGGGGTGCAGAAAGAAGCAAGACAGGTGCAGAAAGAAGCATGAGAAGTGCAGAATGAAGCAATGGGGGTGCAGAAAGAGGCAAGAGAAGTGCAGAAAGAAGCAACAGAGGTGCAGAAGGAGGCAAGAGAACTGCAGAAAGAGGCAAGAGACTTGCAGAAACAGGCAAAAGAGGTACAGAAAGAGGGAACAGGGGTACACATAGAGGCAAGAGAGGTGCAGAAAGAGGTAAGAGGGGTGCAGAAGGAGGCAAGAAGGGTGCAAAAATTTACAAGAGAGGTGCAGAAAGAAGCAAGAGCAGTGCAAAAGAAACAACAGAGGTGCAGAAAGAGGCAAGTGAGGTGCAGAAGGGGGCAAGAGAACTGCAGAAAGAGGCAAGAGAGTTGCAGAAATAGGCAAAAGGGGTGCAGAAAGAGGGAACAGGTAGGCAGACTGAGGCAACAGAGGTGCAGAAAGAGGCAAGAGGGGGACAGAAAGAGGCATGTGTAGTGCAGACTGAAGTAAAAGAGGTGCAGAAAGAGGCAAGAGAACTGCATGAAAAGGCAAGAGAGGTGCAGAATGAGGCAGGAGAGGTGCACAAAGAGGCAAGAGGGGTACAGAAAGAGGCTAGAGGGGTGCAGAAAGACGCAACAGAGGTGCTGAAAGAGGCAAGAGGTGTGCAGAAAGAGGCAAGAGAAGTGCAGAAAGAAGCAACAGAGGTACAGAAAGAGTCAAGACAAGTGCAGAAGCAGGCAAGAAAGGTGCAGAAAGAGGGAACAGGGGTGCAGGGGTGCAGAAAGAGGCAAGAGGGATACAGAAATGTGCAAGAGAGGTGCAGAAAGAAGCAAGAGCAGTGCAGAAAGAAGCGAGAAGTGCAGAAAGAAGCAAGAGAGGTGGACAAAAAGGGAAGAGGGGTGCAGAAATAGGGCAAGAGGGATGCAGAAATTTGCAAAAGAGGTGAAGTGCAGAAAGAACCAACAGAGGTGCAAAAAGAGGCTTATGACATATTGATCCACGCAGTACCATTTGCTTCTCTAGAATCTTAGGGTCCACCACTGGCGTGCTTGCTGCAGGGAGTGGAGAGGTACGCTGTGTGGGCACATATGCGCTGTGAAATGCCAATCTGTCTTCCGGTCCCTCTGACCCATGAAGTGAGCCTTGTAAACCATTGCAGAAGCCTGTCCTGTGGTACTGTCACTTGCTAAGTATCTACATGCATTGTACCAAAGAGCTCGGGGACAAGATGGCATGACTTCACACATGTTTAGAGTTAGGTACAAAACAAGCAGGAGAATTAGAAAAAATATATATATATAATGAGACTAAAACAGGAACATATAGAAAAGGCAAGGGGGCGTGAGGAGGCTGACAGTTGGAGTGTTCAAAAAAGGCAAGTAAAGTAGAAAACAGAGAAGATGCACACATAGAAAATGGGAAAAGATGGGCAGAGGGGCAGGAGGGGAAAAGAGACAGAGTGGTCAACTGTCACAAAAGGCAGGCAGAAAAGATTAAGATAGATAGAAAATGAGACAAGACAGACAGAAACAAAGGTAACAAGGGAAACACGCAGATAAAAAAAATTAAAATCACAACAAAGAGACAGTTACAGTGAGCTATGGCTAAAGCGGAGGCAGGCAGATAGAAAAAAAGGCAAAAGGATGAACGAATATTCAGACGGACGGGTGCCACGTAGCAAAGAGACACAGGAAGGCAGATAAAAGGCGGAGAAAAGCTAGCTATGGAAAAAGTAAAAGCAAACAGAGAATGACAACAAGGCAGGCAGACAGTTAAAGAAGGGATACACACAAGTAAACCAAGAGGGGAAAATGAAGAAAGGCAGGATAAGGGACAGATACAATAATATTAAAAAACAGGCAGTTAAAAAAAGCCAAAAAATAGGTTTAACCAGGCAGACAGACAAATTAAAAAATGACGAAAGACAGACTGAAAAGTAGAACAACCATTAAGCAGTAGGACAGAGAATGAGCAAACGGCACACAGACACAAAAGGGTAAAAAAGAAATTCGGCAAAAGACAAATGGAATGACAAGCGGATGGGAACTCAGACAGAAAATGGCAACCACACATTCGGGCAGCCATGCACAGCTTGAACATAGGAGGGTCGGGCAGACAGAGAAAAAACAAGGAAAGCAGATAGAAAATGTCGAAAAGACAAGCGCTACTGATGTGCAGCGGATGATAAAAGGGGGAAAGATAGGTTGGTTGAAAGACTTAAAAAGCAGAAGACAGGCTTCTAGATAGAGGGGAGGGCAAATAGAAAAATACATAGATTGAAAAACTTTCGCAGCTAGTGGATGGCAGAAGGACAGATACTAGCATAAAAGGGAAATGGAGTGAAACCAGACTGAGATGATAACAGAAAGACCGGTGGGAAGCGAATAACAAAAAACACTCTTAGAAATAAGGAAAAAGACAGGCAGAAAGACAAACAACCGAAAGCTAGAAGAAACACAAGTACATTTTGCAAAGAATGAACGAGTTGTGTGTAAAACACCAAATGCACACCCTACTCCCAATTCACAGTGGAGGCAGAAATTTAGAATACAAAACTTTATCGAAAATAATTAAGAGCCCCTGTTGAAAATAATGTTCTACGGCAAAAAGTGTGGGTGTTTTTTTCGCCTTCTGCTTCTTTGATGCAGGCATGGTGTGCCTTCTGTTCCCCTACACATGCTGACCACAGGATATTTTTTTGCTTCAACCAAGAAAAGAATGCAGCAGTTCTTAATGTGCGTAATATCTATATAGTTACACATATATGTAGGCCATGGTTTCTTCGAAATGATTAACAATCTTAGCATACGAAGGGGTTCTATGGAACTGTATGGTATACTAGTAGATGTAATGTCCCTCCGAGCAGCTGTTAGTGTGCATCGTGAGGCGATGCGCCGATAATGCAGGTGTATTGCCATGTGACATGTATCACATGGTGCGTGCCAACGAAGGGGGCAGCTTGCGGAAAATCAGTGAGTTTAGGTGCGGTCAAAACTACCGCGAGTTTGGGGGAAAAAAAAAAACAACATCCACAGAATAGTCAAAGCAGTATCCACAGAGTAGTACAAGGGGTCAGAAATACAGGGGGAAATAAAAATTGGATAGCTGCTCTGTAAGTTAAAGAGGGAGTTTGTGCCTAACATGTCAATAAATTATTGCACAAAACTTGGGGTAGAGTCGACTTCATCATCGCATATAACATTTAGCTAAACCATGGGCTGTCTTCATTTAATATTTAAATTTTTAATGTATTGAGCCATAAAAGGGGCCTTCTATATATAATAAATGCCCTTTAAGGCTTAGTGTGCGACATAAATTATTTATTTTGTTAAAAAGAAGAAAAGAGGAGGCAACCTGGGCTAGTTCCCAAGTTTCAGATGAAGAGCAGTATATATATATTCGTGGAATACTTATATGAGCACATGCCTTATGGAAACAGCAAACAAAAGCACCGCCCACTGGAGGGAATTAAAGTAACACTGCCGGTTGGACCACATGTCCCAGAATGCAAGCATAAAAGTTATCCATTGGAGGATCAAGATTTAAATTAGGACATTAGGCTGTGGACACCAGCGATGTGTATGGTGCAGGTTTACCTTTGATAAAGTTCTTTCGAGACCGAAACGCGTCAGGACTGCCATGCTGCTTCACCAATCAAGAAATAAAGATCTATAAACAGCAAGTTACGAGTGTGGCTCTCCTTCTTTCCGTCAAGGGAGGATATGTTTATATATATATATATATATATATTACCTACTGGCGGTCGCCAGTAGGTAGTTATAGTTAGGACCTATTATCCATAGGAAATTCGTAACATTCTTTTCCCAATAACTCTGGCGCCGGTTGACGAATCTTTGCAAAATTTTCAAAACTTATGGCCCGCTCCGGTCAGCTCCTATCTTGAAAGTTTCGGGGTGATTCGGCAAGCGGGGGCCGAGAAAAAAGGGGGGTCCCAAAACGTGTTTTCTCCATGTTAATTCCCATAGGAAACTTTAGCCACGGCTACAGCTTGAACTGCTGAACGGAATTACACCAAATTTGGCAAAAAGGTAGTGCTTGGTTCAGAAAGCGCCCTTTTTTTTAAATGGTGTAAATCCGTTCAGTAATTCCAGAGAAATTAAAAAAATTAGAGTCAAAAAATCAATTTCCCATAGGAAACTTTACGCAAGGCTACAGCCGAAACTACTGAACGGATTTACCCCAAATTTGGCAAAAAGGTAGTGCTTGGCTCAGAAAGCGACCTTTTTAAAAATGGTGAAAATCCGTTCAGTAGTTGCTGAGAAAATCAAAAATAAAAGTTTCGATATTTAGAGGCACGCAGGATCCGCGGACCCTCCCGACCACGAGCTTCATGCTAATTGGCTGTCAACACTCCAAACCAGGAAGTGTTGGCAGCCATCTTGTGCCTCGGTAGAACCGAGGCACAAGAAAACAGAAAAACTAAGGCGCAAAACAAGAAAAGGGGGCAGGGTAGAAACACCCTGACCCCCTAGGCCTGCTCAGGGGGTCCCCAAAAAGCATTTTTTTTTTTTTTAAACGGCGAAATTCACGTAGGATCCGCGAATCCCGCCTTGAAGAAAAAAAAACGAAGCGTGGACTCCCGCGCTTCGTTAATATTTAGCCCCCGGGTGGGCCAAGTCCCGGGGGCATGTGAAAATGTAATAGCGGTGGCCCAGGGAGGCCCCCGCAGCCCCGGGGACCGCCACCCCCCGGGGCTTTCCATAAATATTTGCAGGGGGCTCACGGCCCCCCCGCAGCCCCGGGGACCGCCACCCTCCGGGGCTTTCTATAAATATTTGCGGGGGCACACAGCCCCCCTGCAGCCCCGGGGACCGCCACCCCCCGGGGCTTTCATTAATTATTTAGCGGGGGCACACATCCCCCCGCTGCCCCGGGGACCGCCACCCCCGGGGCTTTTTAAAGAAAAATAAAAGACCTGTGTGGGGGGGCTCGAGCCCCCCCACACACCCCAGGGATCGCCACCTCCCCAGGGCACTAGTATTTAAATTCGGGGGTCCGTAATGGACCCCCGGCCCCGGGGATCACCATCTCCCCGGGGCTGTGCAATTGTTGGGATGGGGGGCTGCGCGGCCCCCCTCCTGGAGCCCTTCATGGCCCTGGGGACCGCCACCCCCCAGGGCCGGCTCCTGCAGTGTCCCGGGGTGCCCACCCCCGGGACACTGCTGTTTGCAATGACAGGGCAGGCGCCTCGCGGCTCCCGCCCTGTCATTGCAAACTCTGCTTTGCTTCATTGAAGCGAGAGCAGGGAAACCTGCTCTCGCTTCAATGAAGCAAAGCAGAATTGCTTTTCCATAAGGGGAGCTGCATGTCAGCAGCTCCCCTTGTGGAAAAGCAATGCCGGCTCCCCCAGGACGCGTGGAGCCGGCGGGACCGTGGGGGAATTGGGGACCCCCCCACGGTCCCCAACGAGAGTTCAGGCCCCGGGGGATGGGGTCCCCGGGGCCATGAGTGGCCCGGTAGGGGGACCCCGTGGCCCCCCTCCCCCATAATAAAAAATAAAATAAAATAAAAAACCACGCAACGGCCGGCCCAAGGGGGATGGGGTCCCCGGGGCCATAAATGGCCTGAGGAGGGGGGACACTCAGCCCCCCTCCAATTATTTAAAAAAAAAAAAAACAATGGCCATGCCCCGGAGGATGGGGTCCCCGGGGCTGAAAATGGCTTCAGGAGGGGGGCCACGCTGCCCCCCTTCTGTTTTTTTTAAATAATTTAACAAAATAGGGGTCAGGCCCTGGGGGATGGGGTCCCCAGGGCCCAAAAATAGGAAAAGAAGGGGGGCCACACAGCCCCCCTTCTAAATTTTTTTAAAAAAAAAGACTGGCATTGCGCCGGAGGCCCCGCCTCCTCCCTGCAGCACTCTGCAAACGCGCCCCCTGGCGCGTTGTAAGATGGGGAACTAATTCCCCTTGGATACTGGGGGTCCCTGGGGGCCAACTAGCCCACCAGGAATCTCCAGTATGCACCAGGGAGCTGCGTTGCAGAGAGGTGTTCATAGGCCACGCCCCTTTTTACACCTCTCTGCAACGCAGCTCTGTGGCGCTTACTGGAGGTACCTGGTGGGCTAGTTGGACCCCAGGGACCCTCAGGATTCAAGGGGACTTTATCCCCCAACTTAAAACGCACCACGGGGCACGTTTGCACAGTGGTGAAGGGAGGGGGCGGGGCCTGAGGTGACATGTGTTTAAACACGCCCTGTGGCGTGTTTAAAGTTGGGGAATTAATTCCCCTTGAATACTGAGGGTCCCTGGGGGCCAACTAGCCCACCAGGTACCTCCAGTATGCGCCAGGGAGCTGCGTTGCAGAGAAGTGTTCAGAGGCCACGCCCCTTTTTACACCTCTCTGCAACGCAGCTTTGTGGCGCTTACTGGAGGTACCTGGTGGGCTAGTTGGACCCCAGGGACCCTCAGGATTGAAGGGGACTTTATCCCCCAACTTAAAATGCGCCACGGGGTGCGTTTGCACAGTGGTGAAGGGAGGGGGCGGGGCCTGAGGTGACATGTGTGCAAACACGCCCTGTGGCGCGTTTTAAGTTGGGGAATTAATTCCTCTTCAATCCTGTGGGTCCCTGGGGTCCAACTAGCCCACCATGTACCTCCAGTAAGCGCCACAGAGCTGTGTTGCAGAGTGGTGTAAAAAGGGGCGTGGCCTGGGCCACCTCTCTGCAACGCAGCGCAGTGGCGCTTACTGGAGGTACCTGGTGGGCTAGTTGGACCCCAGGGACCCTCAGGATTGAAGAGGAATTAATTCCCCAACTTAAAACGCACCACAGGGTGTGTTTGCACACATGTCACCTCAGGCCCCGCCCCCTCCCTTCACCACTGTGCAAATGCGCTCCCTGGCGCATTGTAAGTTGGGGAATTAATTCCTCTTCAATCCTGAGGGTCCCTGGGGGCCAACTAGTCCACCAGGTACCGCCAGTAAGCGCCACAGGGCTGCGTTGCAGAGAGGTGTAAAAAGGGGCGTGGCCTCAGACCACCTCTCTGAAACGCAGCCCTGTGGCGCTAACTGGAGGTACCTGGTGGGCTTGTTGGACTCCAGGGACCCTCAGGATTTAAGGGGCGCGTTTGCACAGTGGTGAAGGGAGGGGGCGGGGCCAGAGGTGACATGTGTGCAAACACGCCCTGTGGCGCATTTAAAGTTGGGGAATTAATTCCCTTTCAATCCTGAGGGCCCCTGGGGGCCAACTAGCCCACCAGGTGCTTCCAGTAAGCGCCACTGCGCTGCGTTGCAGAGAGGTGGTCCAGGCCATACCCCTTTTTACACCTCTCTGCAACGCAGCTCTGTGGCGCTTACTGGAGGTACCTGGTGGGCTAGTTGGACCCCAGGGACCCTCAGGATTCAAGGGGACTTAATCCCCCAACTTAAAATGCGCCACGGGGCGCGTTTGATAGTGGTGAAGGGAGGGGGCGGGGCCTGAGGTGACATGTGTGCAAACATGCCCTGTGGCGCGTTTTAAGTTGGGGAATTAATTCCCCTTCAATCCTGAGGGCCCCTGGGAGCCAACTAGCCCACCAGGTACCTACAGTAAGCACCACAGACCTGCGTTGCAGAGAGGTGGTCCAGGCAAAGCCTCTTTTTACACCTCTCTGCAACGCAGCTCTGTGGTGCTTACTGGAGGTACCTGGTGGGCTAGTTGGACCCCAGGGACCCTCAGGATTCGAGGGGACTTAATCCCCCAACTTAAAACGTGCCATGGGGCGTGTTTACACAGTGGTGAAGGGAGGGGGCGGGGCCTGAGGTGGCGTGTGCAAACACGCCCTGTGGCGCGTTTTCAGTTGGGGAATTAATTCCCCTTCAATCCTGAGGGCCCCTGGGGGCCAACTTGCCCACCAGGTACCTCCAGTAAGTGCCACAGACCTGCGTTGCAGAGATGTGGTCCAGGCAAAGCCCCTTTTTGCACCTCTCTGCAACGCAGCTCTGTGGCGCTTACTGGAGGTACCTGGTGGGCTAGCTGGACCCCAGGGACCCTCAGGATTCGAGGGGACTTAATCCCCCAACTTAAAACGTGGCATGGGGCGTGTTTACACAATGGTGAAGGGAGGGGCCTGAGGTGACGTGTGCAAACACGCCCGTTGGCGTGTTTTAAGTTGGGGAATTAATTCCCCTTCCATCCTGAGGGCCCCTGGGGGCCAACTAGCCCACCAGGTACCTACAGTAAGCGCCACAGACCTGCGTTGCAGAGAGGTGGTCCAGGCAAAGCCTCTTTTTACACCTCTCTGCAACGCAGCTCTGTGGTGCTTACTGGAGGTACCTGGTGGGCTAGTTGGACCCCAGGGACCCTCAGGATTCGAGGGGACTTAATCCCCCAACTTAAAACGTGCCATGGGGCGTGTTTACACAGTGGTGAAGGGAGGGGGCGGGGGCGGGGCCTGAGGTGGCGTGTGCAAACACGCCCTGTGGCGCGTTTTCAGTTGGGGAATTAATTCCCCTTCAATCCTGAGGGCCCCTGGGGGCCAACTTGCCCACCAGGTACCTCCAGTAAGTGCCACAGACCTGCGTTGCAGAGATGTGGTCCAGGCAAAGCCCCTTTTTGCACCTCTCTGCAACGCAGCTCTGTGGCGCTTACTGGAGGTACCTGGTGGGCTAGCTGGACCCCAGGGACCCTCAGGATTCGAGGGGACTTAATCCCCCAACTTAAAACATGGCATGGGGCGTGTTTACACAATGGTGAAGGGAGGGGCCTGAGGTGACGTGTGCAAACACGCCCGTTGGCGTGTTTTAAGTTGGGGAATTAATTCCCCTTCCATCCTGAGGGCCCCTGGGGGCCAACTAGCCCACCAGGTGCTTCCAGTAAGCGCCACTGCGCTGCGTTGCAGAGAGGTGGTCCAGGCCATGCCCCTTTTTACACCTCTCTGCAACACAGCTCTGTGGCGCTTACTGGAGGAACCTGATGGGCTAGTTGGCCCCCAGGGGTCCTCAGGATGGAAGGGGAATTAATTCCCCAACTTAAAACACGCCAACGGGCGTGTTTGCACATGTCACCTCAGGCCCGCCCCCTCCCTTCACCACTGTGCAAACGCGCCCCCTGGCGGGTTTTAAGAGGTAGTTTTAATCCCCCTGCCCTATTATGTACTAGGGCCTTACAGAGGAGGTCATGCTAATCACAGGGGTACCGCAACGCATAGTGTTCCCTAGTGTATGTAGGTGTTTTCACTGTATTCTAAGTGTCTTTTAGCATAGCACTGGCTCTAGGCCTGGTTAGTCAGAGTCAGTTACCACCAGTACCCGTCTGAAAAAGTTGTGGGCACAGGATGATTTTGCAACAAGGCCTCTTTCTTTTCCTCTGTTGGTTCTTTCTGCACGTCTTGCTTCTTCCTGCAATTTTCTTCATCTTTGTTGTCTTCTGTTGCCTCTTTCTGCATTTCTTTTGCTTCTTTCTGTGCGTTTTTTCTTCTTTCTTCACATGTCCTATATTGTAGGCATAGTTAGAAACTAGCATTTAAAAAACCTTTGAAATTCAGTTAAAAAACCATAGGTTTCAGACACGTTATAGTTAGTAATGAGCATTTAAAAAACCTTTGAAATTCACTGAAAAAACCATAGGTTTCAAGCACGTTATAGTTAGAAATTAGCATTTAAAAAACCTTAGAAATTCACTGAAAAAACCATAGGTTTTAGGGAAAGTTATAGTTAGTTGGACATTTCACTCGTACAAAACCATAGAAATTCCCCGTTATAGTTAGTTCAGCTAACTATAACTCGCGCCCACAATGCACTGCTGATGACGTCACATATTACATCACTCATGACATGGTCAGTGACATCACTGATGACATCACTGATGACATCTCAAATTACATCACTGATGACATCACTGATGACATCATCCATGTGATAATTTGATGCATCTTCTCTCACCCTAATATAACTTTTGATACACCCACTCTAAATTACAGCCTGCCATTCTCAAAACCATAGACACTCCAAGACCAATAACTAGATACCCACTCACTGATTCTTAGGTCTACACACACATCCACTCACTCACCCGTACAGTCACTCATACTTACGGTCACTCAGTACAGGACTATCATATGCACTCATACACCTATATAGACACTCACACACCGCCACTCATCCATACACACCTAGTCAGTGATGTAAATAATTAATCACACTCCCATTTACTCACCTATACAGTTATACACACACCAGCTCACTTACTCATACAAATACTAGCACATACTTACGCTCTTATACAATCACTGATACAAGCACAGACTCATCCATACAGCCACTCTCACAATCACACACTCTCAGTTATAGCCATTTATATACTCCAACACACATATATACTGCCTTTCACATTTGTAGCTACTCACACATATACAACTGAGATATACATTCACTCACTAACACACCCATACACACACTCACCCACCCATACAGTCCATCACAGATGCACTCTTGAAACCATGCACACAGTGAATCACCCACTCACACATCTATGTACAGAGTCACACACACCCCACCCACACAAACACTCAGGCACCCATACAGATACTCGGACAACCAATCAATAACCCATATAGACACTCATGTAGCTATTCGCAAACCCATGCAGCCGCTTACACACCAACAGACAGACGGATACAGACATTCACACAGTTTACTCACTAACCCATGCATTCAGTAAGATAAGTTTAATCACTCACTTATAGAGTCAGTCACGCACCTACTAAATCATCCATTCAGACACTTATACACCCACTCATTCTTCAATACGCCTTTCCCTATATATATTAAACATATTTAAACTTTACAGAAACACACAGTCACTGGATGATGTCATCAGTGATGTCATCAGTGATGTCATTTGAGATGTCATCAGTGATGTCATCAGTGATGTCACTGACCATGTCATGAGTGATGTAATATGTGACGTCATCAGCAGTGCATTGCGGGGCGCGAGTTATAGTTAGCTGAACTAACTATAACGGGGAATTTCTATGGTTTTGTACGAGTGAAATGTCCAACTAACTATAACTGTCCCTAAAACCTATGGTTTTTTCAGTGAATATATATATATATAACTCACGCCCCCGCAATGCACTGCTGATGACGTCACATATTACATCACTCATAACATGATCAGTGATATCATTGATGACATCACTGATGACATCTCAAATGCGAAATGCAATCCACGTGTTTCGGCTCGTCCGAACCTTGTTAACGATACAAGACGTCATTGTAGCTTCCTTATTTAAACGGATAAATGCCTCCAGTTGCCAACATTAACAAAGGACTACATATTACTTTAATCCAAAAATCTGGCGGCCATATTGGCCTAGTCACGATGTGAAAATTCAGGAATTGATACAATAAAGAAAAGAAAACAAGTGTTAATATGCACACAATGTCATTTCAGCATATCTTGCCCTGTGACCGCCGTACCTGTATGTTCGTCAACGTGACTTGTTCATAATAAACATACCTAGGATTGCAAACATCAACATAAACAATGGACTACACATTACTTTAAAGTGAAAGGCTATCGGCCATATTGATCTGGGTACGTTGCGTATTATAATGGTTCTTACACGAAAGAAAAGAAAAAAAAGGGGTGTTAATATACACACACTATCCATAAATAAAGTTCTAGCGATTATAGTTCCATTCCATTCACAGCTCATTTGAGATGTCATGAGTGATGTCATGAATGATGTCACTGACCATGTCATGAATGATGTAATGTCTGCGGTCATAAGCAGTGCATTGCGGGGGTGTAAGTTATAGTTAGCTCAGGCAACTATAACTGCTGAATTTCACTGGTTTTGTACGAGTGAAATCTGAGTCTAACTATAACGTCCCTGTAATCTTTGTTTTTTTCAGCAAATTACTAGTTTTTTTTTAACGTTAAGTAAGATGCCTATCACAATGGATAGTGGGGGGTTGGAAGCAGGGCCTGGCCTGGCATTGTGCTGCCCCCACCCAAGCTTGCTGCTCCTGCCTCCCCTCCTCCTTGCCATCCATTGTCCAAGTCCATGCCCCTGCTCCCTCATTACAGCCCGTTGTTCTGCCACTGGCCTTCCTGCCTTCTCCGAACAGTTAGCTTGCTGCCCCATCCACCTCCTCCCTATCCTCTGTTGGCTGAATCCATGCACTAGCCTTCTCCCTCCTGCCATGCATGGTCTGAGGTGCTGCCACTGCCCTCCATTTAGCATGATGTCCCAGTCCACTCCTCCTGCCCTCCATTGCCCAATTCTATGCCCCATCATTGACCTCCTGCTTAGCCTCTGTGCTTAGCTTGCTGCCCCTACTCTCCTTCCCCCTGCCCTCCGATGTCTGTGTGCATGCCCCTGCTCCATCCTTTTTGACCACCATGTTCCATGGACCTGCCCCTCCTATCTACTCTGAGTGTTCTGTTGAGCTGCCACTCCCCTCACACCTGCCTAGCATTGTCAGATGACTGTAACCTGTCCCTGCCACCTCCACCCTGCCTGTCCACATTCCATGCCCCTATCCCCTTCCTCCTGTCCTCCATGGTCCATTTTACTGCCACACCCTTCTGCCCTCCCTGGTCTGTTGTGCTGCAACTGCTCCTCCTGCCTGCCCCGCATGGTCTGTTGTGAGGCCCCTTCCCCTGAACTCTCTTGTCCGTGCCCAGCTCCTACCCCTCCCTTCTATCCTCCATGGTCCTTTCTGCATGCACCTGCCCCCTCCTTCTCGCCCATCATGGCCATTGTGCTGCCACTAACCCTCCCGCTTGCCATGCATGGTCTTCTGTGCTGCCATGGCCCCTCCCACCTTCCCTGTGTGGTCAGCTAGCTGCCCCTGACCCCCTCCCACCTTCCCTCCATGGTCTGTGTGTATGCCATTATAGTCTCACTGTTGCTCTCCATGGTGTGGCTTGCTTCTAGTGCCCATCCTGCCTGACCTCCATTGTCAGCTTGCTGCTCCTGCCCTTCCCCCTTGCCCCCTGCCCTCTGTTTTCCATGTGCAGACCCCTATTCCCTCCCTCCTGGCTTGTCTGTTCCATTGTAATGCCCCTGATCCCTACCTCCTGCCCTTTATGGTCCGTTATGCTGCAGCTTTCTCTCCTGTCTGTCCATTATGGTCAGCTAGCTGCCATTGCCTCTTTCCCCTCTGTTCTCTGTTGTCCATGTGCAGGGTCCTGTCCCCTCCCTATTGCTTTCCATGGATTGTTGTGCTGCACTCCCGTCCCGCATGCCCTGTGTTGTGTATTGTGCTGCTGCAAACCCTGATGCCTGCCCTGTAAGGTCAGTTTGGTGCACCTGTCCATGTCCCTCCTGTCCTCTGTTATCCGAGTCCATGTCCCTACCCCAATTCATCCTGCCTTCCATGATCCAATGTACCATACTTGCTAACATTTTGAACTTGGTAAGAGGGAGATTTTGAAAAAAAAACTGGGGTATTGATTTTCCCCATTGACTTACATGGAAAAAGAGGAGATTGTAGACAGGAGACAGATCAAATAAAGCCAATTTGGGCTTAAAAACATTGGGCGTTTCCTGGCTGAATCGGGTCTGTTGGCATGTATGGTTGTACTACCACTGCCTCTTCCTTCTGCCCACAATGGTCTATTATATTGCCACAGCCTCTCTTGCCTGTCCTGCATTGTTGGTTTGTTGCCCCTGCCCCCCTTTCCACTGCCCTCCATAGTCTGTTGTGCTGCCACTGCCCTTCCTGCCTGCCCAGTGTGGTCAAATTGTTGCCTCTGCACCCTCCTACCTACCTTCAATTTTCTGAGTCCGTGCCCCTGGCCTCTGCCTCTCAACAGTATCCTAATGAACAACTAGATTGCTAACATTCTATATTTATTACAAACGTGTGGCATGCCTGACGTCATCTTGATGTAATCAAAACTGTAATACCTAGAGCATTTCCTTTAGAAATTACAGAAATGAGAGGGTCTTATTTGCAACGAAATTATGGTTAGTGCTCTAAAAAACTAAAATGAGGACATATTTTCTGAGTTTTCAAATAGCGACAAAGCACTTTTAAATTATTTGTTATCTTTATGTTTTTTTATCCAGTTGACCACTTGATTAAATGTTGCACTTAGGGGAGAGGATGTGGTATTACTTCCAGAGCTGCAGACTTTGCAACTGGGGAACCAGGTTGGAGTTTCTGCTTCAGCTCGACATTCTGTGATTCTGGTCAAATCACTTAATCTCCCCATGTCTACAACCAACATGAATTTGTCGTTGTGTGATCTAACCAATGCTCATGTAAAGCACTCCAATACCTGACCAGTCTGCACTATATAAAACTGCAAAAAATAAAAAAATAAAAGTGTTTTGCACACTTCTGTCATTGGGCTATACGTAGGCTACATCTGGGTGATATTTGTGCTACATTTGAGCTCTTTTGTCTCTGGTGGCCATCTTGGGAGATTTATTTGTTATGAAGTTTCCTAATTTCCTCATTTACTGCAGTCTCCTCAGTAGGAAATGCTTTCAGTTTTTACTTTGATTCCATCAAGAAGGCATTCAGATGTGTCACACATTCGCCATAAATTCTGAATGTTAGCACTCTAGTTGCTCATTAGATCACTGTAGTAAAGCTACTGCTCACTAGGGAAGTCTGCTGCTGGTATTGAAAGTGCATGTTTCAGTCTGCATGTCAGAATTTTTTAATGAAATAGAAGAGGATTTGAGAAGTCACTCAAAATGTGCCCTAATTTTTCTTTCTTCAGCACTAATCATAATTTTTATGGCAAAATGAACCCCCTCAGTTTGTTCCTTTTTAAATTAAATGTTTTAAGTGTTACCAGTTTATTCCAATCAAGATGGCTTCAGGTGTGCCATACTTTTGTCATAAGTAAGACTGTTAGCTCTCTAGTTGTTCTTTAGAACACTCTGGAACATTCTGTCATTGGGCTATACGTGGGCTACATCTGGGTGATATTTGTGCTACATTTGGGCTCTTTTGTCTCTGGTGGCCATCTTGGGAGACTTATTTGTTATGAAGTTTCCTAATTTTATGGCAAGACCGGAGGCTCATATTATGCTTTCTAATCTTGCATTTTATGTAATAGCAGCCAAGATAAACAAGTAAAACTACAGTTCCCAGAAGGCCAAGCATCAGGCTGACGAATGGGAAACAATGGAATGCAGAACAGTAACCAATAAACATAGAGGATCAGGTATAACGTAATGTCTTGACTGAGAACAGTCCTCTTTTCTTGCTGCTCGCAGTCAAGATAAGTACACACTTCTCTTTGCTCGCCTTTCTTAATGTATAATTGTTTCTGGTGACTGTTATTGGTTATATATTTGCAGTTTAGCATTGCTGTTGGTTTTCTGTGCGCTCGCGTCAGTTAACTGCGCTCTGTCTCCTACGGCCCCCCCCCCCCCCCGCTTCTAGCACTTTTGGGCGCTTGCGCGCGTCGACGGTTGGTTCGACGTGACGCTGAGCGGCCATTTGTGTTCCCCGTTGCTCCTCAGTCCATTCTCCCCTTTTACTCACGGCGCCCTCCAAGAACCTGTGGACTCGCTCTGCCTTTCGAGTCGGCTCTGCTTCCTTCCCTGGCTTCCGGACAGTGTCTCAGTCCTGGAGTTTACCTTGCTCACGCCCACTGGGTGGAGTCTTGCTTCAGGCTTGTTTTAACCCCTTATTGCCTGTTTTTTTCTAAAATTTTCACCGGTCATGGAGATTGACAGCTCTCAAGGCTCAGACCTTC
Organism: Calotriton arnoldi; assembly: GCA_963921515.1. Taxonomy (NCBI): domain Eukaryota; kingdom Metazoa; phylum Chordata; class Amphibia; order Caudata; family Salamandridae; genus Calotriton; species Calotriton arnoldi. Next base: position 204,892 of record CAWUFW010013530.1, read on the forward strand.
AAAATGAGGAAGGGGAGGCATTTAAAAATGACCTTAATGTTTTCATTAATTCTTCTGTAGAAAATGCTGTTCAGGCATCCATGAAAAGTTTTTCAAAAGAAATGGAAAATTCTTTATTGTCACTTATGTCCAAAGCTTTGGCCCAGTCTGCGGGGGATAGCAGAAAAAGGAAATTAGTACCTTCCAGCGTTAACAAAGATATTTCTTCTGCGTCACGAAAGGTGAATGAGGTTCCCTCTCATAAGATTGAGGTCTTGGTACCTCCCGGGCCTCCTACTAAGGAGGGGATTTCCATGTCTGATGGCAAGCGAAAAACAAAAACTAAGCATGCTGAGGTACCTGACAAATTGGTAATTTCCCAGATTTTGGACACTGATGATGATATGGGTGACGCTGATGATTTGTTTGATATCCTTGATGCCAATGATCCTCCTCCGTCTAAAAAAGCTAAGAATGACCCTTTTTCCTCTAATCCTGTCTTAGATGTGGAGGGCACTCCTATGTTTGACCGTACTGCCATTCGCCATCCTAATTCTTCTGAGTGGTTTCCCATTTCACACGCTGGTGACTATATCTCAGCTAGACTGCGTCTACCTTTGGATAAAGCCACCAGGTCCAAGCTTAAGTCTGAATGTCCCAAACCTTCTCTTTCTTCTAACATATCTAGTACCTCAACTGTTGATTAACCTTTGCTCACCTTCTTTTCCAAATTTGGAAAGGATCCATGCAAGGGTGTGGATAAGGCTTGGTCGACTTGTCAAGACAAGCTGTTAGACATTGTTGGTCCCTTGGCCCATATTTTTGATTTAGCAGAGGCAGCCCGCTTAGATGGCACAGATTTGGATGCTCATGACATTTCTCTGTGGGTTCAGCGGGCCTTCTGTCTCCTGAAGAATGCCAATTCCGCCATTACCCATGAGCGCCGCAAGGGCCTACTAATAAAATTGGATCCCAAGTTGGCTAATTTGGCCACTTTGGATCCCGGAATCAAGGCGGATGGTCTCCTATTCAGCGATTCTTTGGTTAAAGACCTCAGCAAATTCGTCTCCACTTTTGCGTCTATTGACAAAGCCCAGCAATCCATCAAAAAGGTTTTCCCTCAACGTGTTTTTGGGAGGGCCGGCAGAGGCAGGAGTCGCTTTGCTGGCCGCTCTTTCCACAATCAAGGGTCCAGAGGCTCCTTCAACTCTAACCCCAATTACCAGGAGTTCAAACCCCAATTCTACCCCCAAAGAGGCCGAGGCGTCAGAGGTCGTGGACAGAAGAATTTCAGGAACAATCCCCAACAAGGTAAGACCGTTGGTCCCGCCCCCGGTGGGAGGGCGTCTAAGTTTGTTTCTCCCAAAGTGGCTTTCTCTAACTGCAGTCCCTTGGGTCCTAAACTCTATCCAAGGCTATCTTATAGAGTTCTACGCTCCACCTTTCCAGACAGTTTTCCCTCCTCCACTCGTCTTCTCAGAAGAAATGTCACATCTCATTTCTCTAGAGGTTCTATCTCTTCTCCAAAAACGGGCTATTCAGATCGTTCCTTTAGATCCTTCAGGGTTTCTAAGTTCTATTTTTCTGGTTCAAAAGAAAAACAAAAAGATGCGTCCGGTCATAAACCTGAAATGGTTCAACCAGTTTGTGGTTTATCGCCACTTCAAAATGGAGACAATCATCCATCTGAGAGATTCCCTTCGTTTAAACGACTGGATGGTCAGAATAGATCTTCAGGACGCCTATCTCACTATCCCGATTCATCCTTCCCACAGGAAATTTCTTCAATTTCAATGGTTAAGTGTCACTTACCAATTCAGTTCTCTCCCTTTCGGCCTCTCATCAGCACCATGGTCTTTACAAAGATCATGAAGCCGGTGGTCACTTATCTAAGGTCGCTCGGGATCAGATTGATTATCTATCTGGACGATATTCTTTTGATGCACTTGGACAAACACACTCTATTATCTCAGTTACACATCACTCAATCTCTTCTGTCGGATCTGGGTTTCCTTCTAAACCCTTAGAAATCTATGCTCGTTCCATCTCAACAAATAGAGTTTTTGGGTTTTCTCGTAAATTCTTCCACCGCTTCTCTTCATCTCCCTCAGTCAAAAGTGTCCACTATAAAATCGGAGATCCTTCAGGTGTTGCGGAACAACTCGATTTCCCTCAGGGCTCTTGCACGAGTCGTAGGTCTTCTGTCCGCCTCTATCCAAGCTAGCTTTCCAGGGCCGCTTCACTATCGGGCCCTCCAACGCCTAAAGATTCGGCACCTGCGTCAAGGTCTAGCTTACTCCGATCTTATTTCTTTAGACCAAGAGTCCCGTTTAGAACTTCAGTGGTGGATCGACCATTTAGACGCTTGGAACGGCAAGACTATCTTCAAAACACACAAAGCAAGGGGTATGGGGTAATTTCTAATGCACCTATCTTGCAATACAAAAGGCAGTTTATATAGAACAATATACAGAATATTACGGGTGCAAGGAATCGGAGGCTCAATACCCCTTAAACTCCAAGGATACAAATCCCACATATACACACATTGAATACTGATTCCGCACTCCGTGATGTACAAGGATTTAATGTATCCTATAGGTATAGACGTAGCAAGAAAAGAAAAAAGCCCATCACTCCAGCAGATTCATAGTTTCCTTATTCTTTATTGAAATCATCTTCTTAAAAGCAAGCGTAGCCAACGCGTTTCGACCCTCACGGATCTTCCTCAGGGCAATGATAATGGCAGATATCTATCCTATTTAGAAATGATTGTGTTCCCAAGAACAAATAGGTCCCGAACACGCTGCTGGATTGCCAGAAATACGGAAAAAGGATTGAAATGGGGTTATACTAAATTTACCCTAAAATAGATTTGTGATGACCATTTGAAAATGTACTATGGATATTGCCAGATAAGAGATGATGTTATTTTTTGATGACACACTAAAAGGAGATACAAGGGTTTATCGGCAAGACTATCTTCGCCTCAGCCCCAGATCTTGTATTAGAATCCGATGCAAGCCTGACAGGTTGGGGCGCCCGGTGTAGCACGATCTCGACTGGAGGTTCATGGTCTCTAGAGGAGTCGAAATTGCACATAAACTGTTTAGAGATGCTTGCAGGCTCCTTTACGATCAGAAGCCTCGCAAAGAACAAGGTGTGCTGTACTATCCTCCTTCGCATGGACAATGTTTCTGCGGTGCGTTACATCAACCATCTAGGTGGCACCAAGTCCAAACCCCTGGCCGAGTTAGCGAAATGTCTCTGGGAGTTCTGTCTTCTCAACAGGGTCTCGCTCAGAGCGGAGTATCTCCCAGGCAACCTCAATTCTGTGTCAGACTGGCACTCTTGCTTTCTTCGAGACTCCAGCGATTGGAAGCTTCTTCCATCCGTCTTCCGATCTCTCTTTCAAAAATGGGGCCCTTTGCACATCGATCTTTTTGCATCTCGCCTCAATTCCCAGCTTCCACAGTTTTTCAGTTGGCGTCCGGTTCCTTTAGCTCTCGCCACAGACGCCTTTCTTCAAAACTGGTCGTCTCATCTCAATTATACCTTTCCTCCCCAACAGAGTTCTTGCTCAAGCCAGACGCCAACTGGCCTCTCTGATTCTGGTGGTCCCCTTTTGGCAATCTCAGATTTGGTTTCCATCCCTTCTGGAGATGACAGTGGACTTCCCGGTCCTCCTTCCCTCTTTCCACAATCTTCTTCTGGACCCCTTGGGTCAGCCACACAGTCTAATTCTGGACAACTCCCTGGTTCTGCCAGCTTGGAAAGTCTCAGGTCTAACCACCCTGACCTCCTCATTTCGCAGGAGGCTTCGCTCTTCATTAGCAGGGCCTGGGCCCCGGGAACTACAAGAGCCTACAAATCCGCATGGGCTTTATGGGCAGGCTGGTGTTTGGGAAAATCTATCGATCCCTTTTCAGCACATTTGAATTACATTGTAAACTTCCTGGCTTCTGAGGCCAGCTCAGGTAAGTCTTACAGAACTGTTAATTTGTATAGGTCTGCTATTTCCCTCAACCACTGTCCTATTGACGGCAAACCAGTAGGGGTTCATCCCCTCATTTGTCGGCTGCTCAAAGGAGTCAAGTTTTCTAAACCTCCGTTAGCAAAGTACTCACAAGTGTGGGATGTTAATTTAGTTCTCAAACTTTTTTCTGATTGGGTTGACACAATACCGCGCTTTCTTTGAAAATGCTTTCAGCCAAACTGACTATGTTATTGTGCCTTGTTTCTATCAAACGTGTTTCTGATCTTAAGGCTATTGATGTATCTTCTAGACAATTTACTCCTTCTGGTGTGTTATTTCATATCAATAGGCATACAAAAACTAATTTGAATTCTGTTTTTTATCCCTACTTCCCGGATCAACTTAAGCTTTGCGTAGGCCAATGTCTCAAAGTATATGAACAGAAGACCTTCGATCTCAGAACGTCCTCTCATTCCCAGCTTCTTATTTCTTTTCGTAAGCCCCATTATCCTGTTTCTTCTTCCACCTTAGCCAGGTGGGTGCGTTGGGTTATGTCCTTGGCTGGTTTTGATGTTTCCGTTTTTGGGGCTCATTCCACCAGGGGAGAAATGGCTTCCAAAGCTTTTTGGGCAGGCTCCAGGTTGGAGGACATTCTGAGATCTGCGGATTGGTCAAATGATAATATATTTCGTACTTTTTATTGCAAACCTGTCATTTCTGCTGCCTCTTTAGTGATTGATATGCTTTGAACAAGCATAATATGAGCCTCCGGTCTTGCCATAAAATGTAGATTTTCCTAATAAGTTATGACGGAAAGTCTTAATTTTATTAAAGACACGGAGGCGAGTATTATCCCACCGCAACACTTCTAATATGTGTTTTCTCCCTCCCTACAGGATCTCCAGCGTTGCCACCCGCTTCTTCCTGAATGGTTTCCATATACTCAAAAGGAGAGGTTTCCACTGCCTGGTGTTTGCTCCGGATCTGGTGATCATCCATCCCTGGTTCCTGTTTCCAGGACATCTTTTATGGACCTCAGTCGGGACCTGTTTACTTGGACTTTGGCTTTATGTATTGTGTTCGCTATTTTTCCTCTAGTTTGTAATTCTGTTTGATCTGCTCGCTGAAGAAAAGAGGGCTGTTCTCAGTCAAGACATTACGTTATACCTGATCCTCTATGTTTATTGGTTACTGTTCTGCTTTCCATTGTTTCCCATTCGTCAGCCTGATGCTTGGCCTTCTGGGAACTGTAGTTTTACTTGTTTATCTTGGCTGCTATTACATAAAATGCAAGATTAGAAAGCATAATACTTGCCTCCGTGTCTTTAATAAAATTAAGACTTTCCGTCATAACTTATTAGGAAAATCTACATTTCCTCATTTACTACAGTCTCCTCAGTAGGAAATACTTTCAGTTTTTTACTTTGATTCCATCAAGAAGGCATTCAGATGTGTCACACATTTGCCATGAATTCAGAATGTTAGCACTCTAGTTGCTCATTAGATCACTGTAGTAAAGCTACTGCTCACCAGGGAAGTCTGCTGCTGGTATTGAAAGTGCATGTTTCAGTCTGCATGTCAGAATTTTTTAATGAAATAGAAGAGGATTTGAGAAGTCACTCAAAATGTGCCCTAATTTTTCTTTCTGCAGCCCTAATCATAATTTCTATGGCAAAATGAACCCCCTCATTGTGTTCCTTTTTAAATCAAATGTTTTAAGTGTTACCAGTTTATTCCAATCAAGATGGCTTCAGGTGTGCCATACTTTTGTCATAAGTAAGACTGTTAGCGCTCTAGTTGTTCTTTAGAACACTCTGGGAAGCTGCAGTAGAACACAAAGGAATCAACTGACAGTCTCTGCCCTTGTTGGATGTACATGTTTTACTGAGAATGTCAGACTTCATTCTCACATGACTGAGAAAGATAATGTGAATTTACAGAAAATATGCTCTCATTTTAGCTTCTAGATCACCTTCCAAACCTCTATGGGAAAAGTATGAGAAAATAGTTTTCTCTCAAACATGATTCATGATATCCCAGCAGAAGGCTTTTTCACAGGGTAAAATCACCTTAGAACACACCACAATTCCTAAAATTAGTATGGTGCCATCAACAAATGATTTATCATGTATCTAAAGTCTGTTATCACCCTTTATACATTCTCCTTTTGCTGACCCTCAAAACCTTCCATTCACTACAATGCATTTTAATGGGGTGCTATCATGTATATTGGTCCCAAGATGGCTGCCAACACTTCTTGGATGTGGTATGAGAGCCCAAATCTAAGAGTCCAGGAGCCAAAACGTCTCTATCTAGGGAGAGATGTTGCTCAAAGAATACGTCATGAAGCAGCAGCATCTTCTTGGGACAAATCTGAAAATGGGTCCTTATTACACTCATCAGCATGTTCATGTCCATAGAAGTCACCAAGTTGGTTGCAAGGTTTATGTTGAGTGCACACTCGAAAGTGCACCACAAACAGGGAAAGACAGGCTACACACATGTGAACCAGACAGGTCGAAAAGACAGGTACCAGTCAGTGTTAAGTTCTTGGAGTAAGCACACTACAAAAATTAAAACCATGCATTTACGGCACAGGTGGTAGATCCAAAACTACTTGGCCTAAAATGGAACATCCATTGCGGAGCATCAAAAATAGAACCAAAATCCCACAAATGAGTAATAACACTAGTGGGATGCCTCTGAGGTCTCTGGCAAACATAGAATGTATGAAGGACGGTATCACTCTGAAAACGATCTGTAATGTGCTCACATATCCAGACCCAAGCACTTTACAAAGGTGTGCTACACCAGCAGTATTAGAAGCATTAAAATGCATCGCACACGCTCCCCAAAATGTTGTGGGAAATTTGTGTACAGAAGCGACTATATTTTGGCAGGCAACCTTGCAATTTGTTGTTCAGAGGTTTCTCAGGCAGATGTAAGTGCCACATCCTTTGGAACAATAAGGCTTTCAGTCTGCTGAGTTTGTTAAAACTAACCTTCAAAAGATGTTGGGGTGGGATATTCCACAGTCACCGCGCCTGGCTCTGCTCCACATTACGGTGGGCATTGGTGGCAATAGATACAAGAGGCATTTGCTCTTCCTGGGGCTCACTCTCGCCAAGCGCAACATTACCAAGTCTTGGAAGGCGACCTCGCCGCCATCGGTCGGGGCCTGGAAACAGGGCCTTGATTTTTCTATGGGGTTGGAGCTACCGATTTCCGTAGCCTGGGTATGTCCCCAGAAATACCCGAAGATTTGGAAGCGGTGGGCTGATTATCGGGGTCTATATCTTGAACCTATCGCTTCTACGATACACAATGAAGATCTGCCATAATGATCAAATGTTGGGTCTTTATTCTGTGAATGATTATATCTGTACACACATGCTACAATTGATGACTCTGTATGACAAGTTACATATGGACCTTGTGACATTGATGTTTCTAGTTAACAATGTTTATTTGCGTTTAATTCATTGTATAGCATATTCCGTACTGCGACAATTGTATATCGTAAACGTTGAAATCTTTACCATTGCCAAGATGTATACAAATGCTGCCCCGGCACCACCTGGGCAGGCTCTGTCTGTCAACAATAAAATTTGTAGTGAAAAAAAAAAACTAACCTTCAAAGGTGGAATGGAAGGCCACAAACTAATATCTGAAGCGGTGTGCATTGTAGGAAAATGCACATTATTGCAACATGTCACTATCTGGGAGACTGACACTACATATGGAACACCTGCTTTTATCCTTCAACAGTCCAGATCGTTCAACATTAAACACCTTCCATTAGAAAGTAATTAAAATATTGGATGAATAGAGGATGCTGATATTTTTTTTAAATAACAAGCTAAATTTGTAGCCAAAACATTACATGATCACTTAACTGTTATTTGTTTACAAGCAAGAGGGTGGTCAAGTGAAAAGTTGCATTCCTTACCAGTAAGAAACACTTCTCACTCACCATTGACACATTTGTAATCAAAAGGTAATGACCATAGTTCATGGATGAAACTCCACCTTAGTAAATCATATCTGCTATTGGAAAATGTTTCATACACAATGTAAATTTGAATGTTGATATAGGTAATGAAATCACTCTGTGTATTATTAACCAGACTGTTGATGGTGTTTGACCATGTTCTAGCTTTTTGATATGTAACATTGTGTATGTGGCTTCGTTCGTGGCCAACAATTGTTGTCTATGTGTGTGGTTGAAAGGCATAAACAACAGTGTAGAGTTTTGGTAACACCACGGTATGCGGAACGAATTTAAAACCTGAAGTGTCCAACTAACCTGCATAATTGACCTGAGCTGACTTTGTCCGTGGTATAATAATGAAATGTCATTTTGCATAAATTCAATTACAGATGATACAATGTTATTTAAACTGTAAACACAACAGCAAATACTTTTTACAAATTAACTTTATCAATTTGCCTTAAACATGCAGCAGCTTCGATTTGTGACAATTTCCACATTTCATTATAGGCAGAATGTGGAAATCTCTGAGAACATGGAGACTTAAGATCCAACAAAAAATCTTGTAAGTCCATGTCCTCCGAGAGAAGAGAAAGGTGTTTATTCACTGCAGACAGTGTGGATTGTCCCAACCATTGTTGACACAATTTCCCTACCAAATAGGTAGTAAGTATTCCTGAGTGTTGTGACTGAGTGTTCCGAAGGTCAGGTCGGCTAGCCTTAAAACCCTACGTAGAGTTTAAAAAAACAATTATGGCAAATATTTGAGTCCACAGGCCACAATAACCACCCTTCGGGACCTGATAGTGTTGAATTAAATGTGCCATTTTTCACCATAGCTTTGAGCTGTTCCTCAATTAAATTTGTCTGTTAGATGCCAATTATGGAACAGGAGAAATGAAGGCATACTAGGCAACTTAATTTCATTAATTGTGGCCAACTCTAAACAGGTAGTTTGTTGAACTGTGTCGTTCAAGAAAATCCTTTGTGTCGGAATCAAACAAGCCCTAAATAAGAGGTCAGTGCCTTGTACTTGCCAATGTTTAGTACCCCATAGGGATTTTAAATCAACTGTTTCTTTCCAATAATCATAACCTTTCAAGGCGAGTTGGGAAACAATCAAATTAGAATAATAATATATTAATCTGGTTTCTATTAGCATATATTTTTCCTGGCCCGGGAAGCAACAGGTTTAAAGGAATATGAAGTACAAAGAACATGCTACTAATTTATGGTGCAACCTTGTTGATAGACAGTATCCTGTGTCCCTGGTTAAGAAATCTGCCAAACCAGAACGAAATAACAATCAGGACGCCCTACTAGATAATCAACAGGACAGAGAGTCTCAGGATAGACTTGTTTGTGTAAACACGTTCTGCTCCTTGTCAAATCAGATGAAAAAGGTGATACATAAGAACTGGCACATCTTAAACAAAGCCAAACAATACCTACAGAAACCTCTATTTGCTTTGAAACGGAGTTGCAACCTCAAAGACAGCCTGGTTCACACCAGACCCAGTCCAACTAAGCTGACCAGGCAAAAAACTCTCTGGGGTCTCCCACCTGTACAAGGATACTATCCGTGTGGCTCGTGTGGAGTATGCTCACAGACCTCTGTCACAAAGTGCATTGACATTGGCACCAGCAAACCTTGGGTGCTAAGGCAGCATGCAAATTGTAATAGTGAAAGACTTATATACCTGATCATTCCTTAGGTACGTGGGAATGACCACGCGCAAAGTCAAAACCCGCATACTAGAACATAAGAGCACCATCAGGTGCAAGAAACAAGCAACAAAACTCACAAAACATTTCCTGGAGAAAAATCACAAAGCAGATGATTTGAGGTGGGCGGTCTTGGATGAGCCCAATCTGCCATCCTTGACATCCAGTATGAGTAAATCTTTACTAAGGATTGAGCAGAGATGGGTGTTTAGGTTAGGCACTGTAAAAAAAGGGCTCAATGATGACATACCTTGGCTCTCTCTCGCATAAATACATATATAGTCTGATTACACTGCACACACCACGCTAATGAGATGGGGTTGGATATTAGGGGATTATGGTAGCTCGTGAGTTAGACTCCACCTTGACTCATTTGAGTGATATAAAACGAACACCTTTACATTTGGACTCACTCTCCCCAATATGCCATCATCATCTAGACTCCATTCGTGCAGTTGCCAGATCGTCGCAATAAGTGTATACACCCTTCCCCTCCTATACGTCATACGTGTCTTTTTGTCATAACGAGTTTAATATTAACATTTTTCACACCTAGAATTCACTCTAGTCAAATATGTTTCATCTATATGATGCGAGTGAGCTTATTATACTCCACTACACATCCTCCTTATACATCTTGTTCTTGCCCCCATGATGGCTTATCTATCATAAATAAGCATGTATTTTGTAATTTTTTGCTTACAGGCATGCATAATGAGTTTCATGCCGTAAGCACTAGCCCAGATACACCACCCGGGAGATATATTGTTTGGCCCCTGTGGCTGGTGGAGACCGCAAGACTACCGTTCCCGGCAGTCTTTGTGCTCTCACCCGGAAGTATTCGGAAACCGGGTTAACCTGCATCTCAAATGATCGGTAGGTCCCGCTTCAGACGTCACTTCCCAATATTGCCGTGGTTCTTCTCCGTGGTGCACTATTGCTGGGATTTTTATTGGTACACAATGTGCTCTTTATGCCCGACATTCTTGACAACAATACGCTTTGCGATGTACCATTTCTGACAGCGCTTACACAGCAGAACTTAATTCTATAAAGCACACTACATGCTTCCCTGTATATACAACGTGCCGTCTCTCTGTGTTTGGATAATCCTTTCTCCTCACACATGAATGATGATTTTCTATTTATCTAGTCCTGTCCCATGGGCCCCATCATAACATTCAGGCCTTTTGTGTTTTGACTATTTCTATATTGTTTGTGGTCAGGCACTCCTTGGGTGCAATCATCGTAAATGATAAACATGTGTGACTGAAGGGTATGAGTATGGTTATTCGGCCCCTGATAGCCATATAATAACGTCTACATAAAGGGCAATAGAGACACTCACGGAAGATAAATACAGTCCGCACTTCATAACTTCTTTTGAGTGCCTCACAATCTTTTGTCAATAAAACTTTATTCTACCACTGATGTACAGACACACCTTTTCTCTCTGTCTATAACAACACGAGTACAGAATACTACCTTTCATCACTTGAGTTGTTCCTACTATACACTGAGTTGACTTGGTCTCTGCTTCTCTCTCTTTTTTATGCTTTTATTTCTGACCCTAGATTTCATACTTACACCACAACCTTTATGAGACAGGTTGGAGACGCGTTTGCACCTTAAGCACTTTTGCTAAGGACAGCTGTAGCACTATGCCTGACTTCTGAAGGTTAGTGCTTCTTATCTTAGACAACTATTTACAATGTCCCACTAATTCCTAGATATTGCACAACATCCTTCAAGAGAAGGATTCTTGTCGGTGTCAGCTGGGGATTTTTTTCCTGAGTTTATATCATATGTATATAATTACATCTCAACACTGTGCGATTCGGAACTGACTAAATGGGCTGCTTTGTTTCACGATGTTACAAATAAACTGCTTGGTTTGTTGTTTATGTCCCCTTACAGGTACCACCGGCGAATCCATCATCTTGCTTTGCATGGATCACTGGTTTTTGTATCTAATTCAACATACCAGCTTAATGTTCAGTCGTGTAATAATGATATCCTTTGTAATTCTTTGTAATCAACTTCACAGCAGTAGCTAACTTTAGATCCGGAAGAAAGCCACAACACGTTCTAGGTCATTGGCTGAAACATGTCGATCTGAGTCTAGTACGATCGGATCTAATGGTTTCCATCGTACCTTCTGTTTTTAATCCTAGCACAAGGTAGCCAGTATAAAATAATGTGGTAAACCCTGTAGCTAGTTTTAATTCACTTCACCACCAGCACTGCACTCCTCATGAGATCGTGTTAGCTCACATTGGGTTTTTAGTAATAACCCCTCTTACACAAAAAACATCCCTGAGCTCCTCCCTCGCAGCGAGGGGGCTGTAGCCCACACCATAACTAGGCTTCATGGTGCGAGGAGGATTCCTGATGATGAAGCATGCCACCTCTGGTGGGTGAAGGAAACCGTCCCTTAAAGGGACGCCTTCTTCTTAGTCAGCCCTTCCTGCTTCTCTCTTTCCCTTTCTTTGTTTGACCTGAGGGCTTCTGTGTGTTTGATTATGTGAATTGGGGAGTGCGCCCTCGCTGGTCTTTAAATCTCCTCGGCCCCCCACCCCCCTTTTTTTGTGTGTCCTTAAAATAATATGGAACAGGGTCTGGTATATTATGACTAGAAAAATATGAAAACTTATCTTTGCATGTTTTTGAACTACGAATAGGTCGAACCAGGCAATGTTCCCATTGTGTATAATTAAAAAATGTATATGGGACACTAGCTCTAAGCCAAAAATGATGCACATAATAATGATAACAGAACATTTAATCATAATTAACCGTGTTAAGATACAAATTTTTGCTCTCAAAAACAGTGTAATATTCAAGTTCTGAGAGCATTAAACCAACAGTTTTAATATCCCAGTCATCGGAATGAAGCCCAGGCATAATTACATCACCCATTGCAACCTTAAAAAATTAGGAAGCTGAAATGCTCCTGAGGGACAGGTCTCTTTGCACTTTGTGTGCAGACAATTGAGGCGTCAAAAATGTGTCCACCAGTTCTGTCATCCACTGTCATCCAAACGTACAGCCAAGGAGGTACTAAATATGTGCGTTTCAGCCGGAGCAAAATTATGCAGGGTCTATGTGGTGAAGTGTCAAAAGAGTCCATAGAGAAATCATCCATTTCCACAAAGTTATCAGAAACGGTCTGTTGGAAAACAGGAGTCTGTGCCTGCAAAAGAGAACTGAAGAAACTTCCAAAGGTGGTTCCTCATAAACTACTCTGTTAGTAGAAGAAGCATAAACCAGCATAAACCAATGTAGTACTCACATCCATTGTGAGGCTTGTAGATGTAGCGGATTCAGGAACCAACAAAAGTTCATTCTCAACCTCCCCCAGGGGGGGAGAAACATCGTTGCTGTTGCTCAAAAGCTGTAGAGGATATTTCTGTATTGTAGCAAGAGGAGTTAGGGAACTACACAGGAGTCCTCGTGGCCTACAGGCCACATGATGTAATTTTACTTGATCAATGGAAATACATTTATTGTCTTTAGAACTAGCAAGTGGTGATAAAATCACAGTGCCTGTGCTGCAAACACCAAGGACTGGCACCGGTGCATGATATGATGGGCCAAATTCCTTCTTTACTGCAACTTTTCCCGAACCAGATCCCCAATTTGTGGAATCCAGCCAGAAGGCGCTGGTGCCTTTGTGTCTGGACCGCGAAGGTCTGGAACATACATTTTGAGGCCAAATAGAACCTTGTATGGGGTTCGGCCACTCAGAGATCTTTAAGGCAGATTATTTAATGCTCTGTATCCCATACAAGTAATGAATCCAACTATGTCCTGAAACTAATACTCTAACTGTTAAAGACTGCTTTAAGTCATGGTTCATTCATTCAATTACTGAATTTCCCTAGGGATGATAGGGAAAGGAGTAATGCACCCCTACAGTCAAGGTAGCCATAGTATCCCTTTAAGCCTTAGAGGCAAACGCAAGGCCCTGGTCTGAGTGGAATGCAGTGCATGCATATGTTCCAATAAAGACTTGCAAGGCCTTTATAACAGTACCGGACATTGTGGCCACACCCAGGGAATCTGGAGCAAGAATCAAGAGCAAGTAAAATAAATTTAAACGTACCAACTGAATTAAGGGGACCGTAATGGTCCAGGTACACTCAGTTGAGGGGTTTGTTTAAAATTAATAAATGCGTCTGCAGTGGGTGGGCCATTATGGAAGCTTTAATTTGTTGGAAAATGTCACAACTGATGACATATTGCTTTGCCTGTTTATACAGGCCAGGCCACCAATAATGCCTCTGTAACAGAGAAATTGTAGCCGCCCCACCAGCAGGAGCAGATGCAACACCTTCATGGGCAGCTATTAAGTCTCACCTGTGGTCCTGGTTGGGAATAACTTGATCATCCATCCCTGGAATGGTAGCAAATGGAATGTACTGTTCGCTCAAATAATATGTATATTTAGCTGAAAACGTTTTAGGTAAAGTAGTGCCATTGCTTGAGGCATTGACGGCAGCCAGGATGTCTGCATCCTCGTATTGTTATGTCCCGGAATTAGGTCCATGTAGCAGCGCTGCATATTTTCTTACATTACCCTCTTTCTGCATAATAACATTTTACGATAAACTTTTGCACATATTTGCGTGTACGACAATGTTGGATTCGTTTTTCTGAAACTGCTTTGCTTACACATTTAGCTTCATGCAACATTATCATGATGCCTCGAACACTGAGTACAAGGCCTTTATGCACGCTGGACAAATGTTGTTCTATCTTCATCCATGGGGCCACATGGCTAGCTACATAGCCATAACAATGCTAATCTGCATATACATCGCAAGGATGCTTTTTATTATAAATAAATAAGAATTTCCTGTGGTTAGCCAGAGGCGACACTTCTGCTGAAATCAAGAAGTCCCAGCTTGCAGCTGCTTCACAAAGCAGCTGTCTAACATCTCCATGAGGAGTGTCCAGTTCATGACCAAGATGCAGTCCTACATTCTCTACCACCAGGTAATGGGGTTGGATCATCCCTCGTGGGGATTTTTGGCTATACACACACATACGCTTTAGATGCACATAGAGTAGGGATTGCATAGTAGGAGTACACCTGATTACTATCTTGTTGTATATGCCTGCGTATATACACTGCTTTAGCTCCATGGTGGAACTATACCTGCTATTTACTATTTTGGTGCTCGCAATCACTTTCACATGCTTCTGTCTACTGGTTATCGCAGCACATGTATTCTATACAAGAATAACGTTGGTTCAATAAATATATTGAAGAACGTCCAATTGTGTATTCTCTGTATAGTTCTCTGAGAACAAGAGTGCACGAGTGACTGAGCGAAAGGGTTCTAGATTTGTTTCTGCGATCCCTTAGGGGTCTGGCTTGTAATGTTCAGTGGTTGTTGGAAACTATTAGCTCCCTGTTTAGGTTAGGGGGCTTAAGGTGGCACTGTGAGCTGGCTGGTCTCTAGGCCAACATATACTATGAAGGTGCATGGAATCAGTCTAGGCACCTCACCCAAAGTTTATGTTGTCCATAACCTATGTATTGGCTTTAGGTTGTTCAAACTTGAAGTATAACATTTCCCACATGGTGTTAACCCTCTTGGTAATTCATCTTATTATATTATGTTTCAGGATGAAGCTGCCCTGGCACTAAACATTGCGGAGAACTGAAGACATGTGGTTACTCTAAAATTATTAACTTTTGGTCTCCAGGCTACAGGTGGAGATGTGACCTTCGTGGTTGAGGGACACAAACCATTTAGGACAGAGGTATTCTCTTCCTGGGTTAAATTCCCAGCTGCAAATGCTCAAACAAAATTGTTTCATACCTACATTGAGGATGAAGCACCAGAGGAATACACTCCATATGAAGACATAGACATTCCTCTTTCTTACCAAGAACATAATAATTGGTTTAAAGGTGCTCTCCCACACACAAAAGAAAACGTGAGACTCGGTCCACTCAGTAAAGAAGGAGCAACATGGCCGGTCTTAGCTGCATACACACCCCATCCTGATGCTGCTAATCTAACTGCAGCAGAAATGCGTACACTATATGGAGATTATACAGAAATCTCACACAGTTCATAATGTGAACATTAACAGTAAACCCTGCGCGGACTGCTGAGGCCACACAACCTCAATTGGCATTTAGTGTTGGTATCAACCCCATAACACTAAATGCCGTTATGGAAAAGATTCCCACTAGTCGGGAGCAAATTCCGTTCTAGATAGCACAAAAAACAAGCCAGTTGAAGCAGTTTTCCCCATACGGGCCCGCAGGAAAAATACTGAATACTGACTATTTGCTACAGATGAGGATGGCTCCCCAGGTGGAAGACTGTGCTACTTGGGGTACAGTCTTCACTGCCATTTATACCAGGACACATGCACCCCTTCTCTGGCTGTTTTACCTGAGGTATTAACGCAGCTTCAGAATGAGTACAGGGCAGCACCTGCCCTGGACTTAGGGATTTAACTAATGGGCGGTTTTGCCGCAGCATCCACCATTATGTTGAGCCACATAAAAGGGGAGGCAGCTGCACTGGCTATATGCCAATGCCTGAGGGATCTCACTCCTGCACAGCAGGAGCGAGAATTACCAAACATTATTGAAGAAACATATTCTACACTAGGTAGAGATAATTTGGGATCCAGACCTGGGAAACCACAACTGAAGAGTAATTCTGACAAGGATAATTCGAAGCAAGCCCCCGATTCTTTGACAAAGAAGAAATGGGAAATAAAAAAAAAAAGACAAAATATGATCATGGAATGGGTCTCCTCAGCAGGAAGCCACTGAAAAAAATATATAATCTCAGAAACCTTGATATCATTAGAAAGCCTGACAGGTATCAGGATACTGATACATGTTCCTCTTGTTTCTTTCAGGAGTCATCCGATACATGTTCTGAGAGAGGTGGACGGTCAGAGCACAGCTCGGAAGAGCACATGAAACTGAAGGAGTCACAACTCTCGTCTGACTACATCATTAATAAAAAAGAAAAATCAAAGGCTCCTAAACCTCTATTCAAAAAGAAAAAGGTAGCCTGAATTAAAATTAGGCATGCCCAGAATACTGAGGACTCTGCTTCTGAACGGTGAATGGGTAGTGATGATGTTGGACAGCGAGGCAGAAATTACAATAGCTTGCTGGAACCTGATGGAGTATCTGGCAGGAGTAGCGCTTAGTGAATATATCATGGTGGAAACACCAGATTCTAGGGTAAGTGTTCCCTATCGCTTATATAAAATTACACTCCAGCTGGAGGGGGACATACTCAGGAATATCAAGGCTCTCTTTTGGGAGAAGCTGGCATATGGTTATGATCCTCTATTGGCTGAAAAAGTTTGGTCTCCTGAGTTTGTAATGGAGTGCCCAAACCGAGAAGCGGTAATCTTACCGGCCTTTTCCGACTTCGTCCCTGAATCAGTGAAACAATCTTATGCCAAGGAGTGGGCATTAGTGTTAGCTCCTGCATTAATGCAGCAATCATGTGGGGTGGGATGATGAGTCACATCATCACGAGATCCCGTTGAAATGAACTCCTCAACCCCAAATACAATATCAAATCAAACACGCAGCTAAAAAACAAGTTAGGGAAATCCTAGAACAGCTTGAATACCAAGGTGCAATAGAAAATTGCACCTCATCAATGAATAATCCCATGTTTTTCGTGATGAAACCAGACAATTCACACCGTCTAGTATTAGATTACAGATATCTACTCGCACATTCGCAGTACAAAATGCACACAGTGCCGCATTAATGAATAACATTGTGCAGAAAAATACAAAACAACACTAGATATCTCAAATGGATTTTTCTGCCAAAATATGGCACCTGGAAGCAGATATTTGACAGCATTTTCAGCCATAGATACACAGAGGCAATTCTGTCGATTACCCCAGGGGGACAGGAAGAGCCCTGGTCTACTTTCATCCAGAGTAACAGGGTTACTTCAAAGTTTTGATGAGGATGCATTATCCTACGTTGATGATGTACATACATTTTGGATTACGCAGTACGAGTAAAACCGTTTTATGACTTGATAAGACCAGACTTTTCAAGCACATACTGGACACAGTAACACACTAACATTTTGCGTTCCGTACAAGCTGATATGATAGCTTCCAAACACCACAAACCTGGTGATCAGCGTAGTCGCAGTACCATCTGCGTACACTTATATCACATTCAAAGAAGGTATACAATGCCTATAGCATACAAATCACATTTATACATGAATGCTGAGATGCGTTTTGTACCAACTGAGAAAATTCTCACAGCTGTACAGACTGTTGTAGTGAGAGAAAGAACACTAGTTGAGAGTAAACACATAATTGTTATAACCCCGGTACCAACCCTAGAGGCCGCCACAAAAGCAAACGTTCTGAATGCCAAAGCTCTACATCCACGATGGCTACAATAGGCTAACTCTCTCACTACAACAGATGTAGACCACAGATTTGACTCTACATTACAAACACAAGCATTTTTGCAGTATGAACAAGAATATCCTCTGCCAAATGAAATAAAGCCTTTAGATCAATATGAATACATCAGTTACACTGATGGATCTGCCCAACCTGCTGTAGGGACAAAGCACCAGTATTCTGCCACATGCCAGATAGTAAAAGGGCGCATGCATGATGGAAAGTTCATCCTGAAAAAACACACATGCAGTCCCTTGGTGACTGCACAGCGCAGCTGGGAGAACTCAAGGCCCTGATACTGGAGAATACGGATCATGTATTTCCCACACTGATAGCGTGTGATTCGTATTATTGTGTCCAGTCATATAATGCATATCTTCACTACAGGGGCAAAAATGGATTTCGAGATTCTTAAGTGTTGCACAATTAGGCACAAAATGCATTGGGAACAAGTACCACAGCTAAAAAGTTTGCTTGCCCGGGTTCATGTAATACACACATTGAGTCACCAACGTGTTGGTGTTCAATTTGAAGGGAATTCTAGGGCAGATGAAGCCGCTAAGGCAACAGTGTGTACTGCTGCAGTTGCTGCAATCACTCGTTCTAGTATGAGAATACAGAGTCATGATGGTGGTTGTCAATAACGGGCACTACGACACACACCTGCCAAAAGGCTTTCCACTCAAGTACTCCTACAAGTTAGATGCATAGAACATACCATATGCTCATATTCCAGGAGTAGGGGATCGAGTCATACCTAATACTGATAGCAGATTAGGGTAAATACTAGCTGCACACGAGGGTCTGGGTACAGCACACACAGGGATTACTGCTATAGTTT
Source organism: Calotriton arnoldi (assembly GCA_963921515.1). Taxonomy (NCBI): domain Eukaryota; kingdom Metazoa; phylum Chordata; class Amphibia; order Caudata; family Salamandridae; genus Calotriton; species Calotriton arnoldi. The sequence goes on from CAWUFW010013530.1 coordinate 223,843, forward strand.
CATTATTGAAGCAGCTCTATTGGTGGCCTGATCTTACTAAACAGACCAAGGACTTTGTCTCAAATGTGACATCTGCCAGCAGATGAAGGGCTCAACCATAGCACGTCCACTGCTAACACCTCTATTGATTTCAAACAAACCTCTTGCTTGTGTATATTTGGATAACAATGGCCCCGTACAATCTGAAGGGGCTTACAGAACATCTTGGTGGCAGTGGATTCATGTTCCAGATTCCTGTGGGTATGGCCACAGTGGTCGGTGGACGCCTGAACTGCTATCAAAGACCTGTGATTCTTTATCGGGACATACGCAACTGGCACACTACATTCCGACCGAGGTGTGGCGTTTAGCTCTCGGGCTTACAAAGAGGCCATGGGGAGTTTGGGTATGACCTTGCGGTACTTCTCCCCCTATCATCCTAAGGGAAATTCGGTAGGTTAGAGGAAAAACCGTGACTTAAAGCAGTCTTTAACAGCAAGGGTACTAGGTTCAGGTAGCAGTTGGGTCCATCACCTATATGATGTCCAGAGGGCACTTAACAATATGCCAGAACAACCCTGGGTGGTAGGACTCCATATGAAATCCTGTTCGGGGTTAGAATGTAGGTCCAGGAACTCGATAATGGCACAGTGGTGGCAGACACACCGTTTGACATTGATGAACTTTTGGCTCTTTTACAGGAACTAAATGAATTCTGAAACGAACAAAGCAACATCCAAATAAAACCCACCGCCACTGATGAAGTGAAGGTTGTCCCGTTAAGACCCGCTGGGTCCTGAAAATTGGGGCTACGGTCAAGGAGAAAATCGTGGACAAAAAAGAGTTTGGGCCTTCATAGAGAGCGCCTGTACCTATCCTGGCTGTTGAAGGTACATGAACTGTACTTCTTCTGCCCCTTGCAGGTCGAAGAGACAAAAGGTTTATCTCCATTGATCTGATCAAACCACATTATGTGGCCGATTCTAAACAGTAAGCCATGTGGGATCCTGGGTAGCCACCGTCTATGTCAACATGCCACAAACTGAGTCATCCCCTGGTTCAACAAAACCTGCTGAGCTGTCAAAAATAGACCGAACAGCGTCTGGCTACTTCGTGGACTATGACCACTTCTCATTGGATTCAGCTGAACCTGAGACACCGCTGCCGAGGCTCCTCTTACCTTCAAACTACAAGTACATGTTCTCTATCTTTGACTGAAAAATAGAAACTTTGTTACTCATTGGTTAAACCTTTGGATTCCAATTAGATTACTATTCCTGGTCCTCTGGATTGGTTTGATGACTGTCTTTTTCCTACTTCTAAATGGAAATTATCTCCCAGAACGCTCTCCAGTACAGCTTGTAAACTTGATATTGAAACCACATGTATCATCGCACCGTTAACAAAGAGACCTGTCCCTGGTGAATATTCCCGAAGTAATAGTGTGGGACAGGGTATCGTATGATGTGTATGGCCCTACTAAACTTTTGCAAATTCCGTATTTGTTTAAAATTTCTTTAAATGATACCATCACCGCTAGTACTATTTCTGATGATTGGGACATTGATACAGTGCATAATTTGCTAGAAGATTTAGAGCAATCAACTGTATTTTTCTTCTGATGAATTGTATGATAGTACATCTAATTACGATGATATGTTCTGTTATCAACATTATGGTCACCACTTTTTGCATAAACCAGTATCCCACGTGCCATTTATAATTTCACCCAATGGGAACACTGCCAGCACCACCAAAAGGTAGTTCAAAAACATTTCCACAGAAGTTTGCTTATTTTTCTGGTTTTGACACATCAGACACAGCTTCATATTTTTACAGGCTTGCACCTACATCTGCAAAGAAAAATATGGTAACAAACACCAATCTGATATACTCTGATTCTTTACTTTCCCAGCTGTCTGTACAGGTTTCGACTTTTGGAAAGACACAACAGATACAAAGTCTGTTTGGGGAACAAAAGATTGGCAGGTTCAAGTCAAGTCATGGATATTTATTGAGCGCACATATCACCCAGGAGTCTCATGGCGCTTGCGTGAACTCCTCTTAAGCTGAAGGACAGAAGAAGGAACTACTATTAATGATCAAACAACCAAGTATTTAGTTCCTTTCGGAATCGGTTTTGCTCTGTAACAGAGAGTAGGTGAGGTGGGAGTTTGTTCCAAAAAGTGGGTGCAAGATATGAGAAAGATCTCCCGCCATTTCTGGCGGTACGAACTCTGCATGGAGTAAGAAGAGATTTGGTGCTTGACCTTAGTGTCCTAGTTGGCTGGTACCAGCGGAGTTTCTTTGCCAAATAGCTAGGCCCGTTTCCGTGCATGTTCTTATGCACCAAACAGAGAATCTTGAAGCGGGTGCGCTTCCTTATAGGGAGCCAATGAAGATGCTTCAGACTAGGCACTGATGGAGATCTAGAAGGAAGATTCAGTACCAGTCTGGCGGCTGTATTCTACAGGACCTGGAGCCTCGAATAAAGTTCTTCGTTAATCGAGGCCAGCAGGGCATTTCCGTAATCGATACGACTGATGATCAGTCCCTGGACAAGTGGCTTCCTCGATTCGATTGGGACCCCTTGAAAGATTTTTTTTAGACTGCGCATGATTCCATAACAGGTACCAATTATATGGTTTACCTGATTTTTCATTGATAGCTGGCTGTCAATCATTACTTCGAGGTTCCGCACCACTGGTTTTGGGGACGGACAAGGACCCAAATTTTGGGGCCACCGGTCATTCGACCAAAATTCGTGTGCCCTGCCGAAGAGAATGACCTCAGTCTTGCTGCCATTTAACTGGAGATGGTTAGCACTCATCCAGCTATCAATGTGTGTCATGCAGTTTTTAAAGCAAGTCTTTGTGTCAAGGGGATCAGGTCCTAGGGTGATCACTAGCTGGGTGTCATCAGCGTATGACACCACATCAAAGCTATAGGATCTGATCACCCTAGCCAGTGGTGTCACATAAAGATTGAAGAGCATGGGGCTCAGAATAGAGCCCTGAGGGACTCCCATCCTTACCGGCTGGCTACTAGAAACCATGTTGTCAATCTGTACCGTAGTGGTACGATCGGTTAAGTAGCTTCTGAGCCAGTCCAGGGCCTTACCTCTGACACCCATCTCCCAGAGCCGTTGTTCTAAAATGCTGTGGGAGATGGTGTCAAAGGCAGCTGACAAATCCAACAGGATGAGCATGGATGACAGTCCGTTGTCCTGGGCTAGTCTGATGTTGTCAATAACTTCCACCAGCGCTGTTTCAGTGCTGTGGGCGGCCCTGAAACCGGACTGTGACGGGTCCAGTAGTCCATGGCTCTCCAGGTGTGTAGTGAGTTGTCTATTGATCAGAGACTCAAGGACCTTACCAAAATAGGGAAGCAGAGAAATAGGGCGATAATTACTTGGAATTTTGGGGTCGGCAGTAGATTTTTTAAAAATAGGCCTGACTCTTGCAGCTTTCCATATTACTGGAACTTCTGATTGAAAAAGTGACATATTAAATAGATCGGTAAGATGTCTGAGAAGCAGAGGTGCGACGGATGGAAAAAAACGCGGTGGTATCGGGTCTCCCGGAGAACCAGATTTGATCTTTGCCAGTGCAGTTGACACTTCCCCTGGGTTAAACAGGGTGAACTCCTCTAACAGAGGAAAAATCCTATCAGAGTCATTTACAAAAATGTTCGTAATTTTAGTACTGTGTTTTGGAAAGGAATTGTGGATGGCAACAATCTTGTCCTCAAAAAACGAGGAAAGAGTATCTATCCAGGCTTGTGGAGGAAGATTACCTGGCTGGATAGGAGAAGTGGTAAATTCCTCTAAAATTTTTAAAAAGCTCATTATTAGAATTAGCGGCCTTTTCAATCTTATTCATGAGGTATGATTTTTTTGCTGACCTGATGTTGACTAGATAGCTTCGATGGATAAGTTTATACCTTTCCCGGTCTTCGGTACTTTTACTTTTTCTCCACTTCCGTTCGGCTGTCCTACTGGAGAGTTTTTCTGTTTTTAACTGTTCCGTGAACCAAGGTGATGACCTGGGCTTAATTTTAACCCTTGAGAAAGGGGCCACGATGTTCAGGGTCGATGTAATTGCTGCCTCAAAAGAAGTGGCTATGTGGTTAATACTCTCAGTGTGGGGTAACAGAGGGGGGCTAAAGTGGGCTGAAAAGGAGCAGGAGTAACTTTCCGCCAAGGCCTTCTCCATGTAAGTTCGCTGCTGTGGTCATTTTTCATGGTAGTTTTTGGCAAAGTAAATTTCAACAGATCATGGTCGGACCATAGCAGGGGGAGTTGGGGCTCTACTCTGATACTTGTTATATTAGTAAATATAAGGTCCAGAGTGTGTCCAGCTGAGTGGGTAGGTCCTTCCACCATTTGAACCAGTCCCAGTGTGTCCAGATTGGTGATTAGTTAACTTGTGTCAGGATCTGATGATAATTCCGCGTGATAATTAAAATCCCCAATCAGAAGAAAATTATCGGCTGCTAATACATGTGGGGCAATGGCTTCCAGTAGATTATGTATAAAATTAACTTTCATACCCGGAGGTCTATACACTATCGCTCCTCTCCCGATTCCCTTAGATTGTCTTTCGATTCTGAAGATGCATAGTTCTAGCAGGTCCGATGTAATGGATTCTAGTACGGAAATTTCCAATTCCGCCGTAGTGGCTATTGCTAGACCTCCTCCTCTCCTGATATTTCTGTCTAATCTAGTTAGATGATATTGGGGTGGGAAGGCAATGGCCACATCTGGGGAGGCATGTTCATGGAGCCAAGTTTCAGTAATGAAACAGATGTCGGGTTTTTCGATGTCCAAAATGCTCCATATTTCTACTGCGTGCCTTGGGACTGAGCGGGCATTAAAATATAGCCCATTTAACTGTTTAACTGTCTTACTGGTGTCTGGTGCTATGACCTGCTTCAATTGAGGTTTAAGTAATGGAACTTGCTCCCTCAGGGTGTTTTTGCTGTAGTCACTGGGGGTCACTATGCTCCCCAGTATGGTTTGACTGTCTTTAGAGAGACTAAACATGCGGGGATCGTTCAATCGTAAGAGCTCTTGACTTGTATAACGAAGTTTTGCCATGACCATAGAACAAAAGATTTAGGGTACTTATAGAAGGTCGAATAATAAAAGCAAAACAGGCAGTGGTCCTGATGGCTGGCGGCGGTCGCTGCGCGTCCGCGTCCTTTCCTGCCTTAAATAGGTTCGGAAGGGCGTCTAGACCGCTGACCTCAACTTCCGGTCGAGGTGCCGGAAACCGAACCAAGATACACGTCCCTCCGCGCAACCGGCACAAGCTGTGGCAGACCGGGGACTGCTAACGACTGAGAGGAGTACAAATATGGAGATAGAAAGGACAGAACGACACAGGTAAGAATAGTGCGTAGGTGCTAAGTATAAAAAGTATTGCCTTTCAAGTTCCAATTAAAAATACAAGAGTACCGAGTACAAGTTTAAAATGCGGCAGATACAAAACGAGCAGTCACTTTACTATTATTTCCTTAGACCCAAAGTCTGACCTACAACATAAGAGTCCGCAGGGAACTGAAGCCTTATTTAGAGCATGACTAATACCACATCAGATTATTTTCCTGAACAAAACTGTGCAACAAACATCATATCTTGGAATAGTCAAGATAAAAGACCTGAACACACCGCGAATTCCCACATTTGCACGTTTTGACAATTTGCATCACCACACGCGCTATAGTGAGGATATACTAGATGCCATGCTACGCAACGGCTCCTACAATTTATCAGACCCCAATTGGCCTTTGGACAATAACAGGTGTCAGTCCAGATTCCTGGATAACGCCAAAGGGTTTAAGATCAATAGACCTGACCAATTATATGTGTAATCTGAATACTTGGGGGTGGTGACATCGTACAATGTTGGGAAGTTATAAATTGATTGGCTAAAGACCTCAACACTGTCTCAGGTAAAACAACACTTGTCCCTTCTGGCTGATGACCTGGATCTCAGGGATTTCTTCTTAGGTCCCCAGAAGCCACATCAAAAGATCTTCTTATATACCATATACAATGAACTATGGAAGGTTTCTCAACAGGATGCTGCTGAGAGGCTACGCAAGATTGATAGGGTCAATTTAGAAAAGGTTTTGGCAGTGGTTGACAATGGCATGAACATGTTCTCCTCCAGGATATATTCATTGGGCAACATAGTATCTTCTGCGATTGATATAATGCAGCAAGACGCGTCTATTTTGCAACATGGGCAGTCACAACTTCGGTCCATTGTGTTATTGAGCTGGACACTTCAAACCTTACTTCCAGGCCAAGTGCCATGGCGTTATATTAACACTACCAATCTATTTTCTTCATACGATCTAACAGAACAACAGATATTGATGGCACAGAGAGATGCAAAATATACCATGTTGCACATTCAAAAGTTAGACCAATTACCTTTCACCGTTGCTGAGACGCCATCCACGGATTGGATAATCCATGGTTATATTACCATACCAGTCACGACATTCCAACTCTAATACTGTCTACAGCATCACCAGGTAAACAGACATAAAGCATTAGGGGAAGGATTTGTGCATGCATTCTGGGAATTACCTTTCAAGTTTAGATGCAGGAACGGGGACATGAACGTTTTTCTCAGCAGTTTCAACTGTGAGAATGTTTTAAGCAGGTCCTTAGTATGCAAGGACATTTCTCTTCATGGGGCTTGAAATGCGTCAGTTGCGCATTTGTCCTGTCATCTGAAGGTTTCCCTGGCCACGTGATTCGTCTGGTTTTCAGGCTTCTCTCTAATGAGAGTTATTTGATGCTGAACGATCAAGGCTGTTGTAAAATGGAACTAGGCATCGCTTATATGGTAGTGGTTAATTTGATAGTTACTTGTTGCACAAAAGTACTCTTTCCACCTGCCCTCACAGATAGGGAGGCAACGCTGTGGCCTTCAATAAATGTTTCCAACATACACTCTGATTCTCTTAGCAAACTGAAAGCCATGCATTTTTTTTAACCTTTATTTACCATTTTGTGAAGAATTGAACAGTTACACAGTCATCAATATTTAGCACATTCCACACAAAAAATCTGTGAAAGGAGAAAGAAAAGAATAATTGCAACAGAAAGGGAAGAAAGGGATATCAATACATCCGAACAGTGATCCAAAATGCACAATTCAGCAGAGCAGTGATGCATTCAACATGCAGGAGAACATATGCTGAAGATTGGGTCAGGCTTATTCAGGGGCATCTCAGTCCATATTCACCTGGTTGTCATCAGAGTTCTGTGACAATAAATAATCATGGAGTGGTTGCTATATATCCTTTGGGCAGGAAGTAATAGGTTGCAGAGAAGCTTACAAATCACTAGTAGTGTCACAAAATGTCATATCCCGGAGCCAGGCAGCAACAGTTGGGAGACAGGGACTGTTGCAGAACAGTGCAATTTGTCGCTTGGCTAGGAGAAAGGCAATGGCCGCAAAACGTCTCTGACCTGTGGCCAACGGTGTAACATAACCCAAGAGGGCCATCAAAGGATCACAATCAATAGTATGGCAAAGCACAGTGGATACAGTAGAGAAGAGTTCCCCCAATAATGTTGTATAACAGTACAATTCCAAGTCAGGTGTGAAAAGTTGGCATTATCAGCTTTAGATTTGGGGCAGTGGTGGGGTCTCATAGGGTCGAGTTTGGCTAACGACTTTGGTGTAGTGTAGGCATGGTAAAGAAACTTATAATGCAGTAATTTGTGACGATGGTTGTTTGACACCAGCTTAGTCTGCATATAACAATAATGGCAAGTTTTATCAAGAAGGCGGTATCCCAAGGATCACTTCCAGGTCGCCCTAGACTTCTCCGTTCCAGTGGACTTATATTGGAGTGATGCATAATATAATCAGGACACTAATCTATCACTATTTGGGGTAGACAGCACCAAGGTCAAGGAGGGGGGATCGGGAGGCTCCTCGGGATATATAGGCAGGATTGCATGCATAGTGGCATGCAGCTGGTGAAATGTAAATCTATCCAGGGGCGTTAAAGGCGCTCCTTCTGAGAGTGCTGTGCTAGGCTTCATCCTGTCATTCGCGAACAGGTCACCGATCACACGCAACTGGTGCGCGGTAAGAGTGCGCTGAACTAAGCGCTCCTGTGTTAGTGGTAGCCATGGGTTGTTTTGGAGTGGTATGTGCGGGTGTAGAGGGTTCAGCTGTCTAGATATCTCTGAAGTTTAAACCAGGCCTAGCACATGGTGGAGAGAGTCTGTATGTCTGTAGGGTCTAGAAGTATACCTTTGGGCAAAAGAGAGGAGAGGGGGATGACGGGGGGTTCTACCCCCTTTAAGTATTAATATAATGGATCCTCGCATCAGAATGATACCAATAATAAGTGAAGTGGCATTGGGCTACTAGATAGTACAGTTGCATGTCCGGGACTCCAAACCCACCCTGTTCATAGGAAAGTATTAAAGTTTCCCATCTAATGCATGCTTGGCAAGCCGCTCAAAGGAGACATGTTAGGAGGCTCTGCAGTTTAGCAAAAAAGTTGTTGGTCAACGGGATAGTAATATTAAGAAATAGATATAAAAAAGGAGGTAGTACCACCATTTTAATAATGGCTATTCGCCCTGCTAAGGAAAGTGGAAGCGTGACCCAGCGCTCTAGCTGCAGAGTAAGTTTATCAATTGCGGGGCCATAATTCCTGCGTATGACTTCGGATCTGTCCCTATGTAAAAAGACATCTAGGTATTTAGTAACATCAGTGCACCAGTGAACCATTGTAAGGGATAGTCATGGTTGCAAGGCATTGTGACTTCCGTAAGGAGAAAAAGTTCTGACTTGCCCCAGATAATCAACAAACCAGAGAATGAGCCAAAGCGCACAATCTCATGAATAAGGGGGGGAGATTAGCAGAGGGATCACGCATGAACAAGAGAATATTATCTGCATACAGTGATGCTAAAAGTGGGCTGTGCCGTAGCTGTAGGCCTCTACCCAGATGGCGCTTATGTAGGTACCCCACCAACAGGTCCATAGGAATAATAAAAAGTATGGGGGCAGCCTTGTTGCGTGCCCCGAGTCACCGGAAAAGCCTCTGTGAGGGTACAATTCACTCTCAGTTGTGTCATGGGTTCCCTATGGAGCAGCATGATAAGGTCACGAAAGCCGTTATGGATTCCCAGCTTAGCCAGCTTCACTCGCAGGAACAACCATTCAAGCGAGTCAAGTGCTTTATTGGCGTCCAACATCATGACTGCCACGGGAAGTGTAGGGGATACTTGTGTTATGAACCCCGATGTACCCCAATATAGGCCTAGGTAGTTAAACGACCTTTTACCTATATTTGTCCTACCATTGTTCTACATAACAGGTTTGGTGCTGACCTTTTACCTAGTTAGGTGCTGCATAAATGTCGTGTGGTTTTCTGCAAAAAACAAGCCTCATTTATTATGAATGAAGATTCTCAGTATCACAGCAGGATTACCATCTTCTACATAAGGGTCACCTCTATCGTCATCCTTGCCCGACATGCCCGACATGCCCATAGTACACTTCTAGATAGAACGCCTGAGGGTACCTTTCGGGTATATAAGCACTTCATCTTCGCTGGGCAAACCAGAGGAGAAAAAGACTTCCATGCTGACACGCTGACGCGAGACGCTGAGGTTCCTGCACGCAGACACTCCAGCACGCAGTGGTCTGACATCCCTCGCCGGGTGTCCATCTCAAGACCAAGACGGGGTCCTTCATTCTCTCACATCAGGTAATGGGGTTGGCTATATCCTAAGGGGATTCTTGGCTTTATACCTACATACATGCTAGGTACACTTAGGTACATCTAGTTAGGGTTTGAGTCGTAGGAGTACACATTATTACTGTTATGAATCTATATGCCTGCATATATTCATTGTTTTAGCACTATGATAGAATTCTACCTTTTCTTTACTCTGCTGATGCTTATAATCGTATATATCTGTTTCTGTCTAATGGTTATTGCAGCACACGTATTTTATACTAGAATGATGCTGGTTCAATAAATGCTTTATTGATAACAGCCCCACCATTTATTCTGTGTATATCTCTGAGACAAAAGTGAGCACAAGTGACTGAGTGAAAAGTACTGTACTGTTTCCACGATCCCTGAGGGGTCAGGGTTTTCATGTTCGATAGTTTCCAGAAACTATTATCTCCTTGGTAAGAGGGGCTCATATTGGCACTGTGAGCTAGCTGGTCTACAGACTAACATATCCTTTGGGGGTGTCTGGAATCAGTCTGGACACCAAACCCTTAGTATATGTTGTCTAAACGCACAGATCCTATATAGATTTGTAGGAACTACGTGACATGGTGCCGCCAACGTTAGTTTGGTTCTTATTTAACGGTCAAATCTGAGTAGTTCAGTCGTGCTTTCTCAGAGACCCCTACTCACATTTACCCAGAGACGTCTGGAGTGGGAAGGGAAAAAATCTGCCACAGCTGAGTAGGTATATCCTATGTATTGGCTGTAGGTTTATTCAAGCTTGAAGGATTATAGTTCCCTACATTGTGCATAAAACGTTATCTTACTTTCCTTGAAACTATTTTTAACAATGTCTGACAAAGATAACGCTGCAGCAGCATTACATTCGAATGCAGTGGAGGACGGAGTGCAGAAAGGTGCTATAAACATTTCAGAAAATGTTAGAAATGTACTTACTTTAAAATTAAAACCAGCATTAGGTGGGACTGTTACATTCGTGGTTGAGGCACACGAAGCATACAGAATGGAGGTGTTCTATTCGTGGATTAAATTCCCACCTGCAGATGCACGCACACATACATTTCATTCTTATACTCCGGATGAAATACCAGAAGCATACAATGCATGCGAGGACATAGAGGTCCCGTTAACGTACCAGGAACATATAAACTGGTTTAAAGGTGCCCTCCCACACACCACAGAAAAAGTGAGACTTGGTCCGCTCAGCAGAGACGGAGTGACTTGGCTGGTTCTAGCTGCTTACACACCGCACCCAGAAGTTGACACATTGCCAATAGCAGACATATGTCCACTTCACAAAGAAATAATAAACATTTACAGAAATCTGACACAGTTCGTTATGAGAACACTCACACTTCCGCCCACAAGGGTTACTCCAGCAGGTCAACTTCAAGGGACCGCAACTAAAATCACCCCACAAACACTGAATGCAGTTATGGGAAGAATGCCCACTAAATGTGAGCAAATGCCATTCTGGATAGCGTAGAAAATAGCACAATTAGAGGCAGTGTTGCCACACACAGGCCCACAAGACAAACACAGAAGCGCTCCAATGGGAGCGGGAAACATGGTGGCTGCGAGGTAAACGGCCGCGGGCTGTCGAGGAGGGGAATGCTAGTTAGCGTGTGACCTTCTCCCCTCCGAAACACATTGATGTGAAAAAAGCATACTTCCTGCACCAGAGGACTTCAATGCAGTCTTGGTGGGGGCCCGGAGTTTGATTACGGCCTGTCCTTGTCCTGAGGTGAGGAGTGCGATCCCGGCATGGGAGAGAGCGGCGGTGCAGCTATGACGTAGCCGGTCAGCGCGAGCTCGTTCCTACAGTGGTAGAGCCAGCACAAGTGCAAGCTGGTTGGAGGAAGGAAAGAGCTGTGTCCCAGCGTGCGAGTAAGGACTGGGGGGGGCAACGAGGGAGACCAGCCGGTACACCTATGAGGAGAATTCATGGGCCACAGAGAGGGTAGGTATCTCCATTGAAAAGATTTCTAGATATACCCTGCGCACACGGGCAATTGGAAAGTCCATAGGGGTAAGCTCTGAGCTAGAATTACCGACAGCCACTGTGGCTTCCAGCGATAAAGGTACTTGCAAGGTAAGGGGCAGGGTCCACCCCATCAAAGCTGGGTAGAGCAGGGAAGCCCACAAAGCAATCTGGGAAAAGTCCGCTTGGAAGGGTGAAAAAAATCTCACCTCCTAAGGTAAAAGTCACCCCCTCCCTCAAAACATTTGATAAAGTTTTGATTCAAACAGCAGTACAGAGGGATGAAGAAATCAGCGCATCCCAGAGGGAGCTCGGAAGGAAAAAATTAAACCCCATGTCGGTAGCTGACAAAGACGTCCCATTAGTGGGCAGCAGGCGTATAGAAGCAGGCAGTGCAGTGGGTCTGGAGCTGATGTTAGCAACACCTTTCAGAAATCAACGCGAAACAGCTTCAGTGTGTTGGCAGTAGAAGATGAATCAATTTCTGCAGCGAAACAACATCAAGATCCTCAAGAGGTAGCTGAGACAAGGGGACGGAACGACGGACAATCGGAACCCCACCTGGCCTCTATCCTTCTAGATCTGAAAGAGGAAATAAAAAACAGGTTTAGGATATCGAAGGCCAATCAAGCTAACATACAAGCTTCATGTGCTGCATTAGCACAAAAATTGGAAGGAGTAGCTGTTCGGACTGGGGCATTAGAGGAAGAGGTTGGTCTAATGAGGAAAGACATTGCTGAAAAAGCTGCCGGACTGGGTGCACTCTCCAAAGAGAACCTAGGACTCAGGGAGGACTTGGAAAGGATTGAGAACCATTCCAGAAGGAATAACTTGAGGTTTTTGAATATCCCGGAAGCCAAAGAGGGGACTAACATCAAGGCATTTATAAACAAGCTATAAAAAGATTCTGCTCTGAAAGAGAGGTCAGACATTAATCTGGACCAAGAGATACAACGTGTCCACCAGGACCCCTTTAAAAGAAACATTCAAAGACAGAAGCAGAGAAAGATCCTCGTGAATTTCCTTTTATATTCTGTCAAGGAGCTTATATTAACTGCAGCCCTAAGGAATGGCCCGTATACAGCCGAAAACTACTCCTTCTCCATCAGGTCGGATGTTTGCCGTGCAACCGACCAGAAGCAGTGGGAGCTGGGCAAAAGAATGGAGGAGTTGAATAGGCTCGGGGCAAAGGCTCAATTGAAATTCCCTGCGATGCTCCAGGTTATGTGGAACAACCAAATGCGGAACTATCGGACAGTGGAGCAAGCGGACGCATTGATCGAGACTATGAAAAGGGTGGAGCATCATGAGATACCCCTAAATGAAATGGCAATGGAATAGCAAGCACAGTGTGAGGGATGGGGTGGGGATGGGGGATTCACAGCATTAAGTATATTGAAAGTACTTCTCCTCCACCAGGTAGCCCCACAGGCATTATGCCTGATAGTCAAGGTAGGGTTCCCATGGGAGGGAGAGGGGGTGAAGAGGGAAGGGGTAGTGGGGGTCCAGGGCACTGGGTGGGGAGCAGTGGGAAAAAACTAAAAAATATAAGTCCTCAAAATCACATAGGCACATTATCGCAATGGACCAATTTAGTTTATTAGATGAGATGAAGTTCTCCGAATTTTGAATGATGGCAGGGGGGATAGAGAACTACACATCCTAACATGGAATGTAAATGGTCTTAGATCCAGGAGTAGGCAGAGATTGGTGATGAAATACCTGGAGGACAGCAAAGTCCATGTAGTTGTACTACAAGGAACACATCAAACAGCGAGTGAAAGTAGAGGCCTCTATACTAAATTTAGATAGGTTGAAAGCCACGCTGTCTTGGATCAAGTAGAATACTGTAAGGGAGTCGCAATCTTGATCAAGAGGGCAGTGGGGGTCGAACTTGTTTCCTCCAAAACTGATAATTCAGGGAGGTGGGTCCTAGCAACTCTTAAATGCTCTGACATGGAATTTGTCTGTGCCGTTTTTTATGGCCCAAATATGGATGAACTCCAGCACATAGTGAATTTGGAGTGGAACCCAGTTGGGGTAACCACCCCTATAATAATCGGGGGTGATTTTAATACCCTCTTGGACCCAATTCTTGATAGGTCCACTAGTAGGAGTTTGGCCCAAGCCCCAAGGACAAGGCAGGCTCTTAAGCACATGTTACATGATTTCAGTTTAGTAGATGTATGGAGGTATCTAAAGGGGCAAAAGCGTGGTTACACCTTCCACAGCAAAAAATATAATCACTTTTCTAGGTTAGATTATATATTTGTGGATAAAGCTTTGGCCGGGAAAATAAAAGAGGTTATACTATTTCCTGGGCATATCTCAGACCATGCTGCAGTTTGGGTCTCATTTATTGGGGTCGCCGCAAGCCATAACACTAGATGGACATCAAAAAGGTCTATCTTACTAGATTCTGATGCCGTTATCTTTCTAAAAAAACGACAAGGGAACTTTTCTTGGATAATGCTCGTTCGGCCTCCATAGAAGTAATTTGGGACACTTTTAAAGCATACATTTGCAATGTACTTCAAAGCCAGGTGTCCTTTAAGAACAAGGCCGATAAAGCAGAGTTGAGAGGATTGGAGGAAAGAGTCGGGATGTTAGAGGCTAAACTGCAGCAGAGTAATGGGGACAGGAAGAGAATATTGAGCCAGTTGGAAGAGGCTAGATTGAATTATAGAATTCACTTGGAGGCGAAGTGTCGAGAGCGGTGGTTAACGGGATGTATGCACCTATTTGAGTATGGAGAAAAAGCAGGAGCATTGTTAGCTTAGAAGGCGAGGGTTGAGAGGTCCCGGAGCTATATTAGGGAGCTAATTGTTAGCCCTCAGGGTGATATCTTGAATATTGAGGAGGAAATGCAGGCCCAGTTGGTCTCCTTATTCTCTGAATTATACACAGATGAGGTGCGTCCAGATGAGGGGAGATTAAAGGAATGGTTAACTAGTGTAGGACTCCCGGAAATTACAATAGAGGGTAGGAATTGTATGGATGCTTCAATTTCTGAGGGGGAAATCAGAGAGCAGCTCCGGCGTATAAAGAACGGGAAGGCAGCGGGACCAGGTGCAATACCTGCTGAGCTCTATAAAGAAATATTGGACTAAATTGTCCTAGAAATCAAGTTATTTTTCAACTCAATATACAAGAGGGAAGGACGGATTCCAAGTTCGTGAAAGGAGGCCACAATTGTTCTGATTTTAAAACCTGCGAAGGATCCGAGGAAGGCTGACTCATATGGGCCAATCTCCTTGCTAAATGTCGACTATAAAATATTTACTGGTATTTTGGCATGGAGATTGTCAAAGTTAGCTCCTCAGTTGATACATGCAGACCAGAAAGGATTTGTCCCAAAGAGACAAATCCAAGAACTTACTTTGTCACTAATTGGCACTATTGATCTCACCATTACACGTTCGTTTCCCCTGGCAGTGGTCACAATTGATGCTGCCAAGGCATTCGATCGGGTTTGTTGAACATTTCTGTGGGCGGTATTAGACTCAATGGGTTTTAGTGCAGGCTTAATCTCGACATTCTGAAGGCTCTATGAAAACCCCTCGGCCAAAATTCTCTTCAATGACTCCTTGACGAGGAGCTTTGAAATCCAAAGTGGTACAAGGCTGGGGTGCCCTCTGTCGCCCCTCCTGTTTGATTTGTATATCGAACCATTAGCACATCTATTACGAAACGATGACCAGATAGTTCCTATTCATACACTTACTTTCAGCAGTAAGATAGCGTTATACACTGACGATATGATAATATACACCTCTGACCCCACCCAAACAATACCTGGGTTGGAGCAGCTGACAAAAGAATATGGGGCTATGTCTGGATATCTAGTGAATATCTCTAAGACAGAGGTAATGTGCTGGAATATGGAGGATTGCGGGGGAAAGAGTGTGTGAAGAGATAACGGGGCATATTATCAAGAACGGCGTTAAAAATTATCGCCGGTTTAGCGGCAGAAAACTGCCGCTAAAGCGGCGATAATGGGCTTGATAATATGCCCTTGAGAATTCCAATAGAAGTCCATGTTCTGGTGTGAACATGGGCTTCTATTGGAATTCTCCAGGGCATATTATCAAGCCCATTATCGCCGCTTTAGCGGCAGTTTTCTGCCGCTAAACCGGCGATAATTTTAACGCCGTTCTTGATAATATGCCCCTACATATCTAGGGATCGTCATAGTTAATCAGATTGAAGAGATTCTACTGCGTAATCTGTAGAGGGTTGCCAGAGAGGTGGATAGGTCATTATATAGATGGAAGAATCTACCTCTGACTATTTATGGGAGAGTGAATCTAGTTAAGATGTCGATCCTCCCCAAACTGACGTACTTGTTTAATAGCATCCCACTTAAGTTTCCAAAGGCAGCTATTGATAAGATCCAGGGGAAAATAACCAGCTTTATCTGGGCCTCCCGCGGTGTAAGATTGGCATGGAAAAAGCTTAGGCGCCGCCTGAAGAAGGGTGGGCTGGCCCTCCTAGATTTAAATTTGTATTGCATGGCATTTCAATTAAAAAACTTCTGAATGATTTTGGGAGAGCCCAACTATACTACTTGGGGATTACTCTTGGGGGTGATGATTAATGAGTTCGGACCTACAGCTTTTCTATATACGTTTGAAGCCCCAAAGTTCTTCAAAAAAGTTTGGTTGAAGGTCTTAAAGACAGCATTAAAACTTTGGTATGGGGTGAGAAAGATGCTTAACATCAGGTATTACTCAGAATTTGCACCAATTTGAAAGATCTTAGATCAACTTGAATACCAAGGTGTAATAGAGAATTGCATCTCTTCCATGAATAATCCTTTGCTTCCCGTAATGAAACCCGATAATTCATATCATCTAGTTTTAGACTACAGACACTTGAACACATGCACGAAAACATTTACAGTAAAAAATGCACACAGTGAATGAATAACATTGTGCGGAAAAAATACAAAACAACACTAGATATCTCAAATGGATTCATTTGCCAAAATATAGCACCTGAAAGCAGATATTTGACAGCATTCTCAACCCTAGGCTCTCAGCGTCAATTCTGTAGACGGCCCTAAGGGTATAAGAATAGCCCAGGTTGTTCTCAGCAAGAGTATCAGAGTTACTTTAAAATTTTGATGAGGAGGCATTGTCCTATGTAGATGATATTTATCTGACGGACGATGAAATATTGGATCATTTGGCCAGGGTAAACATAATTTTGGGGTTCGCCTCTGAGGGCTACAAATGCAACTTTAAAAAATCAAAGGTTGCCCATCTCAATGTCCTATTTTTGGGATCTGAGCTCTCAAGTTAAGGGAAAAGCCTTGCAGCAAACGTTTTAGAAAAGTGTGAGCTGCTCCAACCTCCAAAGACTCTGAAAAACTTACAGTCCATTTTAGGATTCCTAAATTTTGGCAGAGCATACATTTTGGATTACGCATTAAGAGTGATACCTTCTACGACTTAATTAGACCTGATTTCTTAATTCAACTTTTGACACAGGAACATACAGAGATACTTTGTTCCCTACATGCTGACATGATAGCTTCCACGCACTTACACACATGTGTAAACACTACGAATTTGGTGATCCGTGTAATTGTGGGTCAATCCGGTTACACTTACCTCACCTTCAATGAAGGTGAACCAGTACCCATTGCATACAAATCACATTTGTACACAAACGCTGAAATGCGTTTTGCATCAACTGAAAAAATACTGGCAGCAGTACAGACTTCTGTAGTGAGAAAAAAAGCACTGGCTCAGGGGAAGCGAATAATTGTCATGACTCCAGTACCAACCTTAGAGGCTGTTACAAAAGCAAGTGTTCCTAATGCTAAAGCACTACATCCATGATGGATACAATGGGCTAATTCTCTCACTGCAACAGATGTAGACTACAAATTTGATTCTACATTGAAAACACAAGCATTTCTGCAGTACAAACAAGAATATCCTCTTCCGAATGAAATAATGCCTCTAGATCAGTATGAATATATAATTTACACTGACGGTTCAGCTCAGCCAGCCATAGGAAGTAAATAGCAAAACAGCGCAGCATGTGCGATTGTAAAGGGTCATATGCGGGATGGTAAATTCCGTCCTAGCAATACGCAGACGCAGTCTCTGAGAGATTGCACGGCTCAGCTGGCAGAACTAAAAGCCCTGGTACTGGCACTAAAAAATTTGGATCGAGAATTCTCCACATTTATTGCATGCAATTCCTTTTATTGTGTCCAGTCATATAATGAATAACTTCACAACTGGGGCCAGAATGTATTCAAAGATTCAAAAGGTTGCACAATAAAGCATAAACTGCTATGGGAACAAATGGCAGAGCTGAAAAAAGGCTTGCCGAAAGGCTCACATGATTCATACACTGAGTCATCAACGTGTTGGCGTGCACGTTGAAGGGAATTCATTGGTAGATGATGCCGCCAAGGCGACACTAAGAACTGCTGCCGTAGCTGCAATCACTCATTCTCGCACGAGAGTAGTCGGACAGATAATGGTAGCTGTCATCGCTTCACGTAAAAACAGCACAGCCTTGCCAAAAGGTTTTCCACTCAAGTACTCCTACAAGTTAGATGCACAAAATATTGTGTATGCTCAAATTCCAGGAGTGGGTGATAGAGTAATACCAAACATGGATTGCAGGTTAGATTTAATACTAGCTGCACACGAGGGTCTGGGCTCAGCAAACGCAGGTATCACTGCAACAGTTTCATTGTTAAAACAACGTTATAGGTGGCCAGGTCTTACCAAGCAGACCAAAGGCTTTGTCCTTAAATGCGACATCTGTCAGCAGATGAAGGGTTCCACTGTAGCGCGTCCACCACAAACACCACTACTGATTTCAGACAGATCTCTCGCATGTGTCTATTTAGACCACTACGGCCCCTTACAATCTGATGGGGTTTACAAGTTCATCTTGGTGGCAGTGGATTCATGCTCTAGATTCCTGTGGGTTTGGCCTCAGCGCTAGGCTGACGCCCAAACTGTTATAAAGGATTTGCGAGTCTTCATAAGGACATAAGCAATTTGCACATTATATTCTGACCGTGGTCCCGCATTCAGCTCTCGGGCTTACAAGAAAGCCATGGGAAGTTTGGGAGTAGCATTGCGGTACTCCTCTCCATATCATCCAGAGGGAAATTTGATTCTGGAAAGGAAAAACCGGGACTAAAAGCAATCCTTAACAGCAAGGGTAATAGGCTTGGGTGGCAGTTGGGTCAATCACCTATATGGGGTCCAGAGGGCACTTAATAACATGCCAAGAAGCTCCCTGGGAGGCCATACTCCATATGAGGGCCTGTTTGGGACGAGAATGTGGGTACCCAACCTCGACGGTGGTGGCACAGTGGCCGATGAAAAAGCATTTGACATCAATGATCGTTTGGCTGTTTTACAGGAACTCAATGAATTCTGGGTTTCACAAAGCAACGTCCAAGTAAAACGCACCGCCACTGGGGAAGTGAAAGCTGTTCTGGCAAGACCTGCCTGGGTCCCAAGGATTGGGGACCTGGTTAGAGAAAAGATTGTGGACAAAAAAGAATTTGGGCCGTCTTACAGAAAGCCTATACCTGTCCTGGCTGTCGAAGGAACAAGAACGGTACTACTTCCGCCTCTTGCCGGCAAAAAAGAAAAGAGATTTGTCTCCATAGATCTGATCAAACCACACTATGTGGTCGATACTGAATAGCAGGCCGTGTAGGCTCCTGGGTAGCCGTCGATCTCCTCTCGCTACCATACAGGAGGTTCAGACAGAAAGACTGATAACGTTTGAAGATTTTGCATTACGAAGTAACTGAGTTGCCAACAAAGGAATGGAACTCATACCAGTCGAAATCGAACAACAACAAAATACAAATGAAACACAGATCCTAATTCGGCCTAATACCGACATCTATTTAAATATGTCTCACAACAAGCCATCTGCCTGTTCAACAAAACCTGCTGGGTTACCAAAGAGAGATCGAACAGCGTCTGGCTACTTCATCGATTTTGATACCTTCTCACTGGATCTGAGTGAACCTGAGTCACCGCCAGCTTCTGTTTCCCACAAAGAAAAGTCTATAACATCTACCTTTGGCTGAAAAAGACTTACCTTGTTTCTCCCTGGCTACAGCTCTGGATTGCAATTGGTCTACTTTTCCTAGTCCTCTGGATAGGTGTACTGACTGTCTTTTTCCTGCTCCTGAATGGACATTAACTCCCAGAACGCTCCGCAGTACAACATGTGAACTTGGTCCTGAAACCTCATATGTCATCTCATCGTGAAAGAAGAGACCTGTCCTTTGTGAACATTACAGCAGTTCTGATTCCTAAAGGAATAGTTTAGGATAGGGTTTCCTATGATGTATTTGGTCCCACAGAACTTTTGACAATACCACATTCATTTAAAATTTCTTTGAATGATATCATCACCTCCGGTACATTCTCTGATAATTGGGACTTTGAAACTGTGCATAGCATGCTGTCTGATTTAGAACAATGTGCTGCTTTTTCAAAAAACAAATTGTATGATGAAACATCAGATTTTGACACCATGTATTGTCATCAACACTATGATTATCATTTCTTGCACAAGACAAGTATTCCACGTAATGTTTTTTCTTACCATCAATGGGAACATTGCCCAACACCACCGAAAGGTAGTTCACAAACATTTGCACAAAAGTTTGCTTACATTTCCGGGTTTAACACTTCAGACCCGACCTCATATTACTATAAGGTTGCACCTTCACCTGCAAAGAAAAGTATGCTCACAAATACAAAACAGATATACTTTGCTTCCTTTATTTCCCAGCTGTCTTTACAGGTTTTTGACTTTTGGAGGGAAACCATAGACACAAAATCTGTCTGGGGAACTAAAGATTGGCAAGTTCAGGGAACTGAGGCGTTATTTAGAGCATGCCTCATACCGCAGCAAATTATCTTCCTGAACGATACCGTGCAGAAAACTTCCTGTCTTGGACAAGCCAAGATCAAGGACTTGAACACACCTCAGATTCCCTCGCTTTCAAACTTTGAGCGATGGCAAAATTATACGTCACGTAGTGAGGATACACTGAAGGCCATTATACATGAAGGTTCATACAATTCTTCAGACCTCAATTGGAACGGATGGTTAGTTTGGCCTATCGACACAAATGGGTGTCAATCAAGATTCAAGGGTACCGCTGAAGGGTTTCGTATCCAAAGGCCGGACCAACGCTATGTACAACGAGAACATCCGGGGGTGGTGACATCCTACAGTGTTGGGAAGTTATGCCTAGATTGACGGAAAACCTCAACACTGTCCCAGGTGAAACAACACCTGTCCTTTCTCTCTGACGACGTGGATTTAAGAGATTTTTTGCTAGGTCCCTGGAAGCCATGTCATAAACGCTTCTTATACGCTATTTACACCGAAGTTTGGAAAATCTATCAACAGGAGGATGCGGAGAGATTGCGTGAAATTGACAGGGTTAACCTAGAAAAGGCTTTGGCAGTGGTCGATAATGGTATGACCACGCTAATATCCAGGATTTATTCACTGGGCAACATTGTGTCTTCTGCTATAGATATAATGGAACAGGATCTGTCCATATTACAACATGGGCAATGACAGTTACGATCCATTCTATTAGTAAGCTGGACGCTACAATCATTGCGTTCTGGTCACGTGCCCTGGCGATATATTAACAGTACATCTCTGTTTTCTGCTTATAATTTAACAACAAAGCAGACAACAATGGCACAGAGAGATGTGAAATATACAATGCTGCACACTGAAAAATTAGACAAATTACCTTTTACCGTGGCTGAGTCACCTTCCACAGAATGGTTAATCCATGGCCATATAACATTGCCAGTGACAACATTCCAATTTCAATACTGCCTAGAGTACCATCAATTAGGAAGGTATGAAGAGTTAGGGAAGGAATACATCCATGAATCTTGGGAGTTACCTTACAGATTTAGATGCAGGAAAGGGGACACTGTAATTTTATCGATATTAGCAGAGATCTCAACCCCCAAATATCTGGTGTTTTCCACTACCCGTGTATCGAACATAACCACATTTGAGTTTTTAACAATCATTGTCTTATCCTCGTTAAGGTGATACCCAGAGATTTTACCAAAATCTTTTGACTCCCTTTCAACCTCTTTAATAGCCTCTGATGGATTGGCTGTGATTACGGCGAGGTCATCCGCATATGCAAGGATCTTAGTGTCCCCTCCCATAGAAGGAATGGCTGGGATCCTATCATTCCCCACAATTTTCCTGATTAAGGGATCTATATATAGGGCGAATAGTAACGGGGAACAGGGACACCCCTGCCGCGTACCTCTTGTTATTTTAATTGGCTAAAATTACACAAATTAATCTGGAACCTCTGCTACACAAGACTAAAACAGATTTCAACAGAATGAACAATTTGCATCTCACACTCTTAGGGAGATGCAATGTTATCAAGATGTTATTTTTACCAAAAATTCTTTATTTTTTAGAGCTATCCCAATTGAAATAAACAAGAGCTGGTTCTCGGCATTTGACCAAATAATTTCAAAATTCTTGTGGGCCGGGAATCGCCCCCGAAGAGCGTTGAGATTTATGACCCTACCTAGAAGTCGGGGTGGCTGGGCGGTTCCAAATCTCCAGGTTTATTATTGGGCAGCAGCTTTGCAGCGAATGGCAGTTGTATTGGGGAAAGAGTCGGCATCAACTGAGGAAACACCCAGCCCCTCGATATATAGGTTACTGTTGGGATCGGATTCCGTCGGCTGCCTTCTTCGGCATATTGATTTCGCTTATTTTAAAAGAGTGAAATTTAAGGTTTTATTGGGATCATTTAAAGTATGGACGTCCATCAGGAAGAAACTTAAACTAGGTAGGATACATATATACTCTCCCCTGGCAGACAATAACCTATTACCTGAAATCTTACAAGATGGCTATATGAAAGTCTGGATGGATAAAGGTGTAAGGCATATTGGGGATCTGATGGAGGATAACAATATCCTTTCCTTTGACGCAATTAAGAGTAAATTCGGGATAGGCAATAAGTATTTTTTTAAATATTTACAAATCAGAGACTTTGTTTCTAAAAAAAACCCAGTTGTCAGAGAATCCCCTTACTTGAAGCAGTACTAGGGACACCTTCATCACTATCTCCCCTCTGCAAACTGCTTAGTAATTTAATGGGCGATGATTTTATTAAACACACTAATCGCTGGCAGAATTTGCTGCAAGCAGAGATAGAGGTATGCGAGGACTCTCTCTTGCTAAGTCAAACTGCATGCTTCTCGGCAAACCTACAAGTGCAGTGTTTTAAAACTTGGCTTAATTTGTACATTACACCAGCTCGTATAGCAAAATGGGGAGGCTCGCGGGGTTCTTTCTGTTCTCGATGCGATTACTATGCCGCTGATAGTGTACACATGTTTGCAACTTGCCCCCGACTTGTACCTTTAATCACTGAGGTGGGCAAATATTTAAGAGGCATGCTGGGGTATGAGGTGGAACTTTCGCTGCAGGTAATTATGCTGGGGGTTAGTAACCAAGCCATGTCGGAACCAAACTGAGCTCTGTTGTTTACAGCTATGGCAGTGTTTAGGCTATCCTTGGCCAGCGTGTGGCTGGATAAGGACCCCCCCTAAGCTTATTGCTGGCTAGGGAAATTCCTGGCTACATACCGTTGGGAAAAAGAGGTGTATAAACGAAGGGGGCTTAATGCTAAAAGGAAGGGGTTTGCAATCTGGCTTCCAATAACGAATTGGACGAATGAGGTTAGAATTTGATTTGAGCTGTTATGAGTTAAGGGATTTGCATAAAATGCTTAGACTGTTGGAACTATTTGGGTTATCACTGTATTACGGGTTTTACCATGGACTATACATCAAGGTCGTGTTATAGCTCAAACTAGAGCTACAGTCATGGGCTCCATTTGGGTGGGGGGAGGTAGGGGTAGGATAGGGGGTGGTGGGGGTGGTGGGGTGGAGGGGTGGCGGGGTGGGGGGGTTGGTTAGATTAGTAGGGTTGGAGGGCGTATAGATATATATCAGACATCTTGCACATATGTTTTGAAATGCCGATTGGATAAACCTTGTTTATAAAGATTCTGTATGTGTTGGATGTCTACAATAAAGTCTTTAAAAAAATAAATAAAAAAAAATGGAAAGGGGACACTGAAGTTTTTCTCAGTGGTTCCGACTGCAAGAATTCGTTAAGTGGGTCTCTAATTTGTCAGGATATTATGCTTCACGGAGCTTGCAACACTTTGGTTACAAACCTATCTTGTCACTTGAAAGGATCCCCAGCTGCTGTGATACATCCAGTGTTCAAACTACTCTCAAACTGGAAAATTTGATGTCGAATGATAAAGGTTGTTGCGGTATGTGGCCGGACATCGTGTTTTTAAAGTCTTGCATCTTAATCACATGCATACGGTAAATATCTAGACAATGCAAATACAAGCGATTCTGTGTTGTCCGTTTTCATATTTGAATAGCGTCTATTAAATGTACTATGGTCAAGGTGTGACAAACAGTAATGATCCAAGTCTTCCTCACTTTAATATAAGTGGACAAAAAAAACAGAAAATGCTCCTCTGACTCAATGTTTGCCTCACATAAAGGACAGGAGGGTGTAACATGGTATTCCCTCTATCTGCTTCGATGTTTATTTACAGGCAGAATTCCATATCTTAATCTTAAAAAAATGGATCTAGTTTGAGGTGGTTCAATTCTATCCATAAACAACTCAAAACCCAGATAACACTTGAAATCAAGAAACCTCCTAGTTAGAACACCAGTATTCGGCTTGAGTAGCCGTTTCTCTTGGATGTAATTCTAGTCTTTAGCATACCCAATGTTTCTTTATTTAACTGCTCAGGATAATCCAAGGCTTTACATAGTCCCAATTTATACATCCAGGTTTCAATATGCCTGAGCCAAGGTATTTGCCCAGACTTATCCTGTGCTTTCACCACTAAGAGTGCTTTCAGGAGGAGAATCGAAGATTTGCCAGTCCAGACACTTAACCAATATTTTAGAGGTTTGGGAGTTGCTCATACATAACGTTCTTTTAACCAATATTGAATCTCATGGGTATAACGGGGGTCACTTTGGGGCAACATAAGTATGGATTTTATCAACCTGTTTTTAGTCTTCTCCAGCCCCCCTATTTGGTCCGTACCTCAGATCTCTCTCTGCTCCATATAGAGCTGCCCCTAGCCCTCTTGTGCTGTAAACTTCTAGAGCAGGTGATATCTATCTGTAATTCAAATTATTTAGTTTCTTTCACTACCGTTGACCCTACATGTTGCAGAATCATCTAGCTCTTGGCTAAAGATAAAGTACTAGCAATTCTTACCCTGAGATAATCAAAATATTTAACATGTTCTAGATAAATAGATACTAACTTAACCTTCTCTCTAAAAACCATATGTGGGCAAAAAGTACTACGTGTTGTTTTGGACACATTAATTTCCAGGCCATACTTCTCGCGAGAAGATGAGAACCAATTAATTAAGTTCTGCAGTCCCATAGGTGTTTTGTAAGCCCAGGCGTAAAACTCTGCTCTGTTCTAGGAGTTTGCGGAATTCGGCTACTCCGCGTTCCGCAGAGAACGCAGAGTTACCATTAAACTCTGCACTCTGCAGCGGAGCAGAGGTTTTTTTTGGTCTGTGCGCTCAAAATGTCATTTCGCGCACGCGGGAGTGACTTGCTGGGTGCTCGCGATCACCCATGAGATTTTTAGGGCAGTTGACGGGTGCCACAAGATTTGCTAGCCGGCCGCATGCTCCTGTGAGATTTTGTGGTCGCCAACA
Organism: Calotriton arnoldi; assembly: GCA_963921515.1. Lineage (NCBI taxonomy): Eukaryota > Metazoa > Chordata > Amphibia > Caudata > Salamandridae > Calotriton > Calotriton arnoldi. The sequence goes on from CAWUFW010013530.1 coordinate 249,366, forward strand.
TGTCATTCGGGCGTGCCAGCGACTTCCGGCGGATGTTTTCTGCTGTATGTGATCCAGAACGTGCAGAATCTACTGCAGCTGAAATCTGGGGAAGATTCTCTCCTCGAGAAGCATCAACATCTTCCTGAACTGACGATTTGGAGTTAAAAACCTCCAGAATTGACATTTGGCGGTGTTTCTTTTGTGCGAGGAGTCTTTTTTTTGTTTGTTTATATTATTTTCAACTGGAAGGAAGTGCCCCAGAGTCTCCAACTTCCTGTTCCTGTCCAGCAGGCTCCTCCCAGTGCTTTGTCCATCTCCTGGTCACTTTTCATTTGGATTTGGAGCCGGAAGGATCACTCTTTGTGTCTGCTGCATATCCCATTGGTATTAAGGACTTTTGTATTTGAGATTTCACAAGTAAGTTGAAAGCTGGTGTTGTTTGTTTGATTGGGGCATGCAACTGGATTTATTTGTACTGTTAATGGATTTTTAAAATTTATTGTGATGGGTGGTATGTTATTTCAGTAGGGGTCTAGGGATCAATGATTTCTTTGCATTTTATTTTTCTTCTTTTGTAAAGGAAAGATGTTTCCCAGTTTACTACATTTTTTCCATGTTTTTTAATACATTTGCAATATTGATTGAATTCACTATGCGGCCTAGTATGCCAATTGGCCTTCCAGCCAACAGGCCCAGTGCTAGTCATGGGTGCATGAAGCAACTGTTTCTGTTATGTTTACAACATTTAGACCATGGATGGATTTGGACTGAAATACAAAATATGCTTTTTTTGTGGTATTTCATGTTGTTTTTTTCATGCAAACAGTGTATAGGACTAGGTGGGGTAGTGCCTTTGAGTTTGAAGGATGTGTGTTGTTGCAAACCTTTTTTTAGGCAATAATTTTTATGTTTGGCATTGCTGAATTAATGATGTTTCTCTGTTTTACCATGCCTCCTTTGTCTGGCCAGTGTGTGTGTTTGTGTGTTTGCCAGAAGCCACCATTTGCCTTTGTTCCAGATGCCATGCAGCCACTGGCCAGGGGCCATTTTGTATAGTCATTGGACTGTCCCCAGGCCTGCATATGCTGTTTGTTTTACAGGCCTCCTGCCTCTTGTTGTTGTGACTTGTGAGTGACCATGTGGCTGGCGGCCATTTTGCGTAGGCATCCAGTGTGCTTTTGCCATAGCCCTGCATGCATTCTTTGTTCTAGACCTCCAGCTTCTTGTTGCTTGTGACCATGTGGCTAGCAGCCATTTTGTGTAGGCAGCCAGTGTGCTTTTTCAATAGGCCTGCATGCATTCTTTGTTCTAGGCCTCCTGCTTCTTGTTGTGTGACCATGTGGCTGGCGGCCATTTTGTGGATCCAGCCAGTGTGCTTTTTCTAGGGGTGGGCGGAATTTGCGTAGTCGCGCTCCGCAAAGCTCCGCGAAACGGTAAAAAATCTCCGCGAGCACGCAAAAGTTCCGCGAACACGCGGAATTGCTTGTTCCGCCCGTTCGCGATGCTTTTTTCCTGTTCGCGAACGCTGTTTGCATGCTCGGGGGGAAATATCTCGCGAACACGCATTTTGAAAGCGCGAACAAGCAAAAAATTCCGCGAAGTCGCGGATCGCGGAATTTTTGGCAATTCCGCGTTCTCCGCGGAACGCGAAATTACCCAAATTCCGCAAATTCCACGAGCGGAACGGAATTTACCGCCCAGGCCTAGCTTTTTCCATAGGCCTGCATGTCTTCTTTGTTGTGGCCATGCCTTCTTGCTGGTTGTTGTTGTTGTGACCATGTGGCTGGAGGCCATTTTGTATAGGCAGCCAGTGTGCTTTTGTCAATAGGCCTGCATGCGATCTTTGTTCTTCTAGGCCTCCTGCTTCTTGTTCAATCAATCAATCAATCATGTCACTTATAAAGCGCACTACATACCCGCGAGGGTCTCAAGGCGCTGGGGGAAGAGGGGGGTGGTGCTGCTACTGATCGAAGAGCCAGGTCTTGAGGAGTCTTCTGAAGGCCAGTAGGTCTTGGGTCTGTCGGAGGTTGGTGGGGAGGGTGTTCCAGGTCTTGGCGGGGAGGTGGGAGAAGGATCTGCCGCCGGCGGTCGTTTTCCGGATGCGGGGGACTGTGGCGAGGGCGAGGCTGGTCGAGCGGAGCTGGCGGGTGGGGGTGTAGAAGCTGAGTCGTCTGTTGAGGTAGGCTGGTCCGGAGTTGTGGAGTGCTTTGTGTGCGTGGGTGAGGAGCTTGAAGGTTATCCTCTTGTTGACAGGGAGCCAGTGCAGGTCTCTCAGGTGGGGTGTGATGTGGCTGCGTCGGGGGATGTCGAGGATAAGACGTGCAGAGGCGTTCTGGATGCGTTGCAGCCGTCTCAGGAGCTTAGCCGTCGTTCCTGCGTAGAGGGCGTTTCCGTAGTCCAGCCTGCTGGTGACGAGGGCCTGGGTGACTGTTTTTCTTGTTTCGGTGGGGATCCACTTGAAGATCCTGCGGAGCATTCGGAGGATGTTGAAGCAGGATGAGGAAACGGCATTGACCTGCTTAGTCATGGAGAGGGTGGGGTCGAGGATGACCCCTAGGTTGCGTACGTGGTCGGTGGGTGGCGGGGCTGTTCCCAGTGATGTTGGCCACCAGGAGTCGTCCCAGGCTGAAGGGTTGGAACCAAGGATGAGGACCTCCGTCTTGTCCGAGTTCAGCTTCAGGCGGCTGGTCCTCATCCATTCGGCGATGGCCTTCATTCCTTTGTGGAGGTGGGCTTTGGCGGTGTGAGGGTCTTTGGTGAGGGAGAGGATCAGCTGGGTGTCGTCGGCGTAGGAGATGATGTTGAGGTTGTGCTGTAGGGCGACGTGGGCGAGGGTGCCATGTAGATGTTGAACAGCGTTGGGCTGAGGGAGGAGCCTTGGGGTACGCCGCAGATGATCTTGGTGGCCTTGGATCGGAAGGGGCGAGGCGGACGCTTTGTGTTCTGCCGGAAAGGAAGGATGTGGTCCAGTCCAGGGCCTTCTCTTGGATCCCGGCATCGTGAAGGCGTGTTCGTAGTGTGTGGTGGCAGACCGTGTCGAAGGCGGCTGATAGGTCCAGGAGGATGAGGGCTGCTGTTTCTCCGTTGTCTAGCAGGGTCCTGATGTCATCGGTGGCGGCGATGAGGGTGGTTTCGGTGCTGTGGTTGCTGCGGAAGCCGGACTGGGAAGGGTCCAGGATGTTGTTCTCCTCGAGGTAGCGGGTCAGTTGTTTGTTGACGATTTTCTCGGTGACCTTCGCGGGGAACGGGAGCAGAGAGATGGGTCGGAAGTTCTTGAGGTCCTTAGGGTCTGCCTTGGGTTTCTTGAGTAAGGCGGTGATCTCGGCGTGCTTCCAGCTTTCCGGGAAGGTTGCTGTCTTGAAGGAGATGTTGATTATTTTCCGGAGATGGGGCGCGATGGCTGTACTGGCTTTGTTGAAGATGTGGTGAGGGCACGGGTCTAGCGGTGAACCGGAGTGGATGGTGTTCATGATCTCGCTGGTGTCCTCGTCGTTGATGTTGGTCCAGGAGAGCAGGCGGTTGGTGGTTGTGGGGGCAGTGGTCTCGGTGGTTGCCGGGGCGGTCGTGGTGTTGAAGCTGTCGTGGATGTCGGCGATTTTGCGGTGGAAGAAGGTGGCCAGTGAGTCGCACAGGTCTCGCGACGGCTGGATGTCGTTGGTGTTGGAGCTGGGGTTGGAGAGTTCCTTCACGATGTTGAAGAGCTCTTTGCTGTTGTGTGCGTTGTTGTCTAGGCGGTCTTTGAGTGAGGCCCTTTTGGCGGATCTGATGAGGTGATGGTGACTGCGGGTGGCGCTCTTGTGGGCGGCGTAGCTGTCCGCTGTCCGTTCGTGGAGCCAGATCTTCTCCAGTTTTCGGCATGTTCGTTTGGAGGCCTGGAGGTCTTTGGTGAACCAGGTGGCTTTCTTGCTGGTGTGGCTGTTGGGCGGATTCTTGAGCGGGGCGAGGGTGTTGGCGCAGTCGTCGATCCACTGTCTGAGGTTGCGGGCGGCGGTGTCGGGGTCGGAGGGTTCAGCGGGTGGGCTCAGGGCGAGGGTTGTGGTTAGCTGGTCTTCCGTGACTCTGCTCCAGCAGCGGCGAGGCATTTGTTCGGTGCGGTGGTGCGTGGTGGGCTTCCTGTAGGTGAAGTGGATGCAGTGGTGGTCAGTCCAGTGGGGTTCGGAGGTGTGGTTGAAGGAGACGTGTGGGCTTGCGGAAAAGATGGAGTCTAGCGTTTGGCCGGCGGCGTGGGTGGGTGTAGTCACGAGCTGTCTGAGTCCGAGGGTGGCGAGGGTGGCGAGGTTGTCGATCAGGGTGGTGGAGTTGGTGTCCTTGTTGTTCTCGAGGTGGAAGTTCAGGTCCCCGAGGAGGATGTAGTCCGTGGAGGCGATGGCGTGTGTGCTGACGAAGTCAGCGATGGAATCGCTGAACTGTGGTCGGGGTCCGGGGGTCTGTAGATGAGGGTTCCTCTGAGGGTGGTGTTGGGATCGGTGTGGATCTGGAAGTGCATGTGTTCGGTGGTGCTGAGGGTGTCGTCGGTGTTGGTTGAGACTCTGAGGGTGTTCCTGTGGACGATGGCGATGCCTCCTCCGACTCCGTTGGTGCGGTCCCTGCGGGTGATCTTGTATCCGTCCGGGATGGCAATGGCGATGTCGGGGGCTGAAGCGGGATTCAGCCAGGTCTCCGTCAGGAATGCGACGTCTGGGGAGGTTGAGTCGAGAAGGTCCCAGAGTTCGATGGCGTGTTTGCGGGCGGAGCGGGTGTTGAGGAGGATGCATCTGAGGTAGTTGGGTTCTTTCCTGGGCGGTGGTTTGGCGGGGCGGGTGCTGGCGAAGCTGCAGTTCCGGCAGGTGAAGGGCCCTTGGGTGCGCTTCGGGGTGGCCTGGTAGCAGGCGTGATCTTTTCCGGGGTTGAGTGCGTGGAGGGTGCTGGCGTCGTATCGGCGTCTGTTGATGTGGCGGGCACGGGGGATGCCCGGACCAGGGGGTCTGGCGCTGGGCGCGGTCACGGCACGGACGGGCGCAGATGGGCTTGCCTTAGGTGTGCCTTCGGTGCGCCAGCAGCGCGGCCGCGCAGCGGCCGCCATAAATGGGGAGGTGGGAGGGAGGAGCAGGGAATGGGGCAGCGAATGGGCAGTGAGGGGGCGGGGCCGCAGGGGCGCAGCGGCGGGAAACAGGCACAGAAGGGAAAACGAGCACAATCAGGGCATCAAGGGGGCACAGAAAGGAAAAAAACGAGCACAATCAGGGCATCAAGGGGGCACAGAAAGGAAAAAAACGAGCACAATCAGGGGCAGCAAGGGGGCACAGAAAGGAAAAAACTAGCAAAATCAGGGGCAGCAAGGGGGCACAGAAAGGAAAAACGAGCACAATCAGGGGCAGCAAGGGGGCACAGAAAGGAAAAACGAGCACAATCAGGGGCAGCAAGGGGGCACAGAAAGGAAAAACGAGCACAATCAGGGGCAGCAAGGGGGGCACAGAAAGGAAAAACGAGCACAATCAGGGGCAGCAAGGGGGCACAGAAAGGAAAAGACGAGCACAATCAGGGGCAGCAAGGGGGGCACAGAAAGGAAAAACGAGCACAATCAGGGGCAGCAAGGGGGCACAGAAAGGAAAAAACGAGCACAATCAGGGGCAGCAAGGGGGGCACAGAAAGGAAAAAATGAGCACAATCAGGGGCAGCAGGGGGCACAGAAAGGAAAAACGAGCACAATCAGGGGCAGCAGCAGGGCACACAGACGGAGCTGTGTGGTGGGGGAGCGACCTACCAGTCAAGGTCAGGGGTCGCTCTCTTCACCACGCAGCGGCCGCCATAAATGGGGAGGTGGGAGGGAGGAGCAGGGAATGGGGCAGCGAATGGGCAGTGAGGGGGCGGGGCCGCAGGGGCGCAGAGGCGGGAAACAGGCACAGAAGGGAAAACGAGCACAATCAGGGCATCAAGGGGGCACAGAAAGGAAAAAAAAAACGAGCACAATCAGGGGCAGCAAGGGGGCACAGAAAGGAAAAAACTAGCACAATCAGGGGCAGCAAGGGGGCATAGAAAGGAAAAAACTAGCACAATCAGGGGCAGCAAGGGGGCACAGAAAGGAAAAACGAGCACAATCAGGGGCAGCAAGGGGGCACAGAAAGGAAAAACAAGCACAATCAGGGGCAGCAAGGGGGCACAGAAAGGAAAAACGAGCACAATCAGGGGCAGCAAGGGGGCACAGAAAGGAAAAACGAGCACAATCAGGGGCAGCAAGGGGGCACAGAAAGGAAAAGACGAGCACAATCAGGGGCAGCAAGGGGGGCACAGAAAGGAAAAAACTAGCACAATCAGGGGCAGCAAGGGGGCACAGAAAGGAAAAAACTAGCACAATCAGGGGCAGCAAGGGGGGCACAGAAAGGAAAAAACGAGCACAATCAGGGGCAGCAAGGGGGCACAGAAAGGAAAAACGAGCACAATCAGGGGCAGCAGCAGGGCACACAGACGGAGCTGTGTGGTGGGGGAGCGACCTACCAGTCAAGGTCAGGCTTGTGACCATTTTGTGTATCGAGCCAGTGTGCTTTCCCTATAGACCTGTATGTCTTCTCTTTGTTCAAAATGAATGCCTTCTTGCTCAGTGTTGTTGCTGATGACAATGTGACACTGGCTGGCAGTCATTTTGTACGGCCAACCAAATTCGGCCCTTTGCTATAGGCTGCATGGATGGTTGAGCAATGAGATAGCATTTTAATAATAACTTATTATAAAATCTTTGAGGTAACTTCACTTCTCTTATGTTTCATTTTTTTAATTTTAATTTTCCCATCCGTTTAATTAATTGGTAAATTATATTTTATATTTTTTAATTTTTCCCCAATTTTTTATATAATTTTTTTAATTATTATTTTTTGGGTTCATACTATTTTCCACTACATCTGGCATCAATTAACCCCATGTCTGCTATAGGTGCACAACAGCATTCAATGTCTAGGGATTATTCCTTCTATTGTAATTTGTTAGCTGCAACTCCCTGAGTGCCACATCATACATGAGTGACATCACATGACACACACGAAGCAAACAGTTTCATCTGTATGTTGTTGTTATATTTGTGCTCTCTCTTATTCTTCCTGAGTGGTTAGTCAGTCACCATGAAAGCTTATGTTGGTGTGGTCTTCCGTTTTACAAATAGTTATACACTGTATTGTTAATTAAGGGAGTAACCAGTGACCACACTAAATTATATTGTTTTTGTTTGTACTACTAATTGAAGAGTAACAATGGCAATGCCCCATTTCGCTGATGTCCTTCTTGCTTCTTTTCTTTTAGGTGCACGACAAGACAACAAGAGACAGCATCATCCACAATACTGCCAGAAAGAAGGCCTGTGCACGTCAGACATCTCTTCAACTTGTGACGCTAAGTGCCACTGCTAATTGACAGCTTCAAGATGACCCCAAAGAAAGGTGCTAAAACTGCTACCAAGAAAGTAGCCAGTGACAAGAAGGAGGAGCTTACCACCACCATCACTGGTATGTCACCCCAGATGTTTTTTGGAAAACAAAAAACTGTGCCTGCCGCACTAGCCTCTGGGGAGCAAGCTGGGAGCGGCACCCCCAAATCAGTTGATCCACCCCAATCTAAGCCCATGTCTGTCACAGAGGGAGCCAGTCTAATCACGGAACTGCCGACGAGCAGGGATGTTGACAATGACTTATCTCAATCGCAAAGTATACCCAACCATTGCAGGAAACTCAGAGAAGTGGACAACAACAAGAACAACAGCCACAACCGCCAATAGTAGTTCCTCCCGATAGTAGGAGCAGTTCAAGAGATTGAACTTCATGCTGAGGAAGTAGAGCAATCCGCACCAGAAGATCCATCGTCTTCAAGATCTCCAGCTGGAAAAAGGAGGGTTAGTGATGCATCATCTTCTTCTTCAAGCCCCCCTTCTGATGATCTACACACCACTTGGATCCCGCCTCAGTCTGAGACACACCATGAGACGACTCAGATGAGGCTAGGGTAAAGGAAGGTTCCAGAAAGACTTAGAATTATGGAGGCAGATGTAGAAGAGGAAGATGATGATGAGCCACTCATCATGGATGTTAGCCCAGCCCCAGTGGAGACCGATGTTACCCCATCCCAATTTCCCAGGGGGAATGTGGCAGTGGCACCACAGATCCAACCACCGACAGCTGCCATATTTGCAAAGTCCCGGCAGCGACCTACATCCACAACCACCTCAGAAGAAGTAGGTAATGCAGAGAGTCAAACATCAAAACGCCCACCTACCGTCAGTTCATCCGACATTGGCAGTGGCACCAGCATCATAAAGTTGAGCTCCCCAGTTCGGGACTTGTTTTTGGGTAGCCAGAAGGAGGCGAACATTGCCATATGTCCCTTTGCGGAGCAAGTGTTAGTCGGGGTAAGCTTGGTGCAAACTATGGTACCAGGGGCCAAACAACCCATTTGAGAAAGCACCATATGATCTGTTGGGAGGATCACCTTAGCGGCCAAAAAACTGCAAGTGTTGTTGGTGAAGGGGGTGAAAGCCGGATGAGCAGGGAATCCAAATCCGATCCAATCACGGTGGAAGGTGAATAAGAAGAAGACATCTTCATTACGCAAAGCAGCCATCTCCCCAGCAGTGCAGTAGTATATCCCACATCAGCAACATCGTAATGGCACAAGACTCAGGTCACAACACCAAGGCAACAGAGGACAGTGACTGCCCCGCTGAAAAGCACATTGAGCCTTCCACCGTCTTCTCTCAAGAAGTCTCCTGCATCAGTGGCATCAGGAAAGAAAAGAATTCAGGCTACTATTCCTGCCATGTTTAGGCCAGAGGGGCAGTATGAATGCAACCATCCAATGGCACGTTTGTAGAACGCGAACCTGGCTAAAATGTTAGCGCTTGACCTCCTTCCTTTTTCTTTTGTTGAAGGGGTGGGTTTTCTTGAATTTGTGGCAGCCATCTGCCTGAAATGGAAGGTTCCCAGCCAGTCCTATTATGCCAGAGTTGCTGTTCCAGCGCTACATCACAATGTGCTTGAAATGCTTGGACAAGCTTTGCAGCAGAGTGCTGTCCACAGTATCCCCCTGACAACAGACATGTGGACCAGTTGCCAAGCGACTAATTACATGTGCATCACTGCACACTGGATCTCTTTTGTGGGGCCTACAGAAAAAATATCTGCAGGTGTTGACACTGCTGAGATTTTTAATGCTGCTCGGAAGCATGCGACAGTAGCGATGTTCGCAATGGAGAAATCCCATACAGCTGCAAACATTTTGGAAGACTTTAACAACAAGGTTTTTGAATGGCTGTGACCAAGAGGGCTTAAGATTGGATTTGTTGCCACAGACAATGGCAGTAATATAGTTAAGGCCATGGCCGATTGTAGTTATTTCAGGGTCCTGTGGTTGGCGCACTGCATCAATATTGTACAGGACATTCTCAAAAAAGAAGACCAAGTAAGCAACTTACTGTCCCCTGCAGAAAAATCTGCACTCATTTTCAGCCATTCATTTAAAGCCCGGAAACAGCTGAGGGTCGTTCAATGTGATAATAGAAGGCCTGGTAAAGCACTCATACAGGAGGTGCCAACATTCTGGAACTCCACTTATTACATGCTTGAATGCTTTTTGAGAGTACAGACCTATCAATGAAAAAGTCATGCAAAGGGGTGATGTAACTGTGAAAGGCATGATAATTGAGATGAACCAATGGGGCCTAGTCAAATGCCTGACAGAGATGCTGCTTACTTTTGAGATGTTCACACGGGAAGTCAGCAAAGAGGACAGTATCATGGGCCAAGCTATCCCGTTGTTGCACATGCTACAGGAACAGCTAAAGGAGGTGTCTACAATGTACACTGGTGTGGAGGAATAAAAGATGTGTATGACTTGGTGGAGAGCTTAACCCTTCGCTTGTCTGCTAATACAAGGGTGCAAAGAGACATTGTGTCCTCCAAATATTACATCTGTGCCACAATTCTTGATCCACGGTACAAACCATTACTGTCCACTTTCATTCCTTTTTCAGACGGGATGCTAGAAAATACAAAACATGAATAGCTGAGCAAGGCAGTGAGCTAGAAAAAGAACGGCTGGGAATTAGAGGCCCACTGCTCCAAAAGGCACAAATCCTGTGGGGCAGCCTTCCAGTTCAGAGCCTGAGGGCAGTGCTGTTGGCTCACAGCAGCCAAAACCAACAACAAGAACACCAACTACAACAAGACCAGGAGCATCAGCCCCAAAATCTGCAACTGAGTGGTTTCTACTGGCAGGGCTTAAGTCCAGTGCAGAGGCGAAGGCAAAAGAGGTTGAGCAAAGTGGAGCACCAGCAATGAACATTGAGCGAATGGTCCAGGCCTATCTGGATGATGCAACAGAGGTCTACCTTGATCAAAACCCATTGGTTTATTGGTATGGGAAGAGGCGCCAATCTCCAGTGCTCAGCATTCTGGCAATAAACTATCTGGCTTGCCCACAGTGTCTCCGCTGAGCATGTTTTCAGTGCTGCTGCTGCCATTGTCACAGTGAGAAAGACCAGTCTCTCTCCCCAAAACTTGGAGAAATTAATCATGATCAAAATTAATCAGCACTTTATACCACTGGATTATACCATACCTGAAGTACCACAGGAGGAAGATGACGGAGACTCAGGTCATGGAAGTAGTGTGTTAGATGACCTACTTCTGGGTGAACCACCAGAGTTTCAGGACGAGCTCTACTTCCCTGACGAGTAGGCTTTCTTTCTTTCTAATTAAAAAAGTTATAGCTAGGGAACATTATTTACTTTATTATTTGTGTGGGTCTGGTTGACCAATTCATCCCCGCCGTATTACTCTTAGACACAATTTATTGCTGGATTGGAGTTGCAACTGTGTGCAGTGAAGAAGTCCTGACCAACTCGCCCGCCAAAGCCATTTCCCTCAAACAAGACATTGGACAGAGAATACAAACAAATGTATGCCTGCCTCCAACCCTGCAAAAGACACACAATTGATGGACGGACTGCTGAACAAATCAAAACATTCACCCCCATTCAAGGGATCCGGGTTAAATCTATCATTATTTTGCTCACCATGCCATCCCAGTTTAGACCTGGCCATATGCAAATCAGTCTTGACCCTGTGCCTCATGGGAACAGTCCAGCCTGAACTGCCAAACCAGGTCCTCCCTGGACCGGAAACAAGCATCCTAGGACCGGTTTCGGGGTTTAACCCCTCATCAGCCAGGATAGCTTGAATCCAGTGGTGTAGTGAGCCTGGGACCCACGTCTGGGCATACACGGCGCACTTAGGGGAAGAAAGCAAAAGACACACAATTGATGGACGGAATGCAGAACAAATCAAAACATTCACCCCCAGTCAAGAGATCTGGGTTAAATCCATTATTCTTTTGCTCACCATGCCACCCCTCCAACCCAGGCCGTGACTATCTATCCTTTCCTACCCTAGAGGGACTGCCCCACGTGACATTATTATAACTCAATTTAGACTGGCAATTCTCTGCTTTGTGAACAAATGGAGATCTGTGTTCTGTAATGTACCACCAATCAATCACGGTGAGCACACTGGAAGAACAGGTAAATGCTGGCATGCATTGCACACTGAGTGATTGTTGTTTGTTGTGATGTGAACTTGTTGTGATATGTCATCATCATGTGTGTTGAGATTGAGAAAAGATGAGTCATGTGGTGGCAGGAAGTGTGAGGCTGGGTGTTTGTTTGTTACGCCTAATGTGTTAGTGATGATTGAGATTTGAGATTCACAGTGTTGGTGGCCTAAGTACCGATGGCTGATCAATAATTTTCCCCTGAAGGATATTTTTTTTTCTTCCCCTTTGAGAGATAGGATAGCGAGATTCCTTCACCGGGTCCACTGCACACAGTCCACACTGCTTTGTTTTTTATTGTTTATGCTTTATACTCCTAAAAGACTCAGACCCGACCAGTCCCTTAGATAATGCAATGTTTGTAAGCACAAATATAGTCTACACAAAAAGTGGCTCAATCTTTCCCTTCTTGTTGTTCAATAACAAAATTGTACTACTACAGGCTGATCTATTGGATTTTTGAGTCGGGACTCGGTACACTGTTGGTACGGAGTTGGACACCATACTGGGAGTCAGACACCAGAACTACACAAGTCTGTGCAGTGGTGGTGGTGAGTGGTGTGACTGACAGTGGTGCATTGATTTTTTACTCGACTGGGACAATGCTATGTTGCTGGGTTGTGTGTGCTGCTCAGTGCTGTCCGGCTCAAATGTGAAGCAAAGTAGTGGCTGGGGGGGCCTGTTGTTGAAGGTAACTGGAGACAGACATTTAGTGATGAATGATAAATAATCACATTATGCATGTGCGGCTGCTACATATTTCATTATGAATTATGTGATGACAAAATGATGATCAAGACAGTTTGAACAGTCCGATACCAATAGTTACATTGCATGCAGCCATTTTTTGTGGGATGTTTGGTTGTTGTAAAATTGGCCTAACAAATTTGTACACACCAGGCATAAAATGCATTAATGCAAAAAAGGACTTCTTTTCTCCTTATGCACTTCCTTTGAGTCTTCACGGTGCACTCCCAGTCCTTAGTTTAACTTCTTTCTTTCTCCTTGATTCTTCAATATCATTATTCAATCTACAGGCCCTCCTATCCAGCGCCACACTGGAAAACCAATGCTTACCTTACCGGACTGCATCTGCCAGGCAACCAAGATTGACAGACCGCACAAGAGGAATCAATGCAGATGCAACTCCCAGTCCCAGTCCCAATTTGGCAATACAGTATCATTTTTTCTTTTAGTAATCATTTGAACTGAGTGTGTTTGTGTTGTTTACTTGAATCCTACAGAAAGTTTAATTTGTAATATATTCAATATCTTTCAAAGCTCGATAAGGCAGATCATAATAATGTGACTTGGTCTCTCTGGGGGCAATTTGGTTTGGTTTACCTCTACTCATTCGTTCCTTTGTTTCCTTTTCCTCCAATAACAGATTTATGATGGTCGTCTGCTCATTGCCAAGATGAATGTTGTCGTTGTGCATTGTTTGTCTTTGTCTAACCTTTCCCCAAATCCCCCTTCCCATCCATTTATCAAACCCCTAACCCTCTTCCCCTGGGCTGTGTGATTTATTGAGGTGTGACTTAACAATTTACACCATTAATTGATCACACACTTGGTGGGGCGGATGTGGTGAAAGCAACACCAACTCAGTGCAGGGTGAGGATCTTATTCTTCAGCTCATATAGCCCACAATGGCAATATATTATGTTAGCCACCCCCGCATAGAATTACGATATTTGTTTTTCCAGAGGAACCTCTCATTGCCAGCATCATCATTCATGCACTGTATTAATTTGAGTCTAAGGTTAAGCTTGTCCACTTCGTAGCTCGAATCGACTTCATTTTGTAACTTTTACTAGCTCACCATTGTTCGGATTAATTCAATTTTTCATTGCTTATCATATTTCTATTGTCTTTCTTCTTGTGTCTGAGTCTGTTCTAGCAGTCTAGTCTCTAGTGACTGTCATTTTTTTTCAAAGCTTGCATATAATAATGGCATGAACCTTTTTATTTCAAGTTGTTAAGTCCCCTGCAATGAATAGTCTCCTTATCCTACAGTTCACCTAGGAGAGGGAGTGGGAACTCGCTTCAGTTCTGATGACTTTGCCTTCACTGTTAAAACTCTAGCCATGCACACTGCTACTTCTACCACCACCATGGCACCTTGGGAAACCATGCAGCCCTCGCTTAATCTAATCAGGTAAGAGAAGTGAACTGTGGTTGATTGATTCATTGTTAAACGGTAATCATTCCACACAATGGAAATTCACCCCCACCCCCTCCGAGTCCTTAGAGGTTAATAATATATAGTAGCAGACTACAGAGACTAGGAGGAGAGAGAAGTAGGGTCAGGGAGGGTACCGCATAACTATTTTGTTGTTTACATTATCAGCAGATTTTAAAAACTGGCTGCGGCAAATGCGGCAGTGTGAAGTAAAACAATAACCCCACAACATTTATTTTAAATTATTCATGATGTAAAACCATGAAAAATGTATTCCCTGAACAAATATAAACTACCAAACCCACAACTGGCCCACCCCTCTCCCTAACCCATACCAATGTCCAATTAGTGTCCAAGGCTAAGAGTCTTAAAGCTAAATTGCACATAAATAAAGAAAAACCCAACAATGCCCCAACTCCCACATTCCCACCCTCTCCCCACAACAAGTCCCACCCACCCCAATTTTTTTTTAAAAAGGGCTGAAGAGGCCACTAAAGGTGGGCTAGGAGTTTCTAATGGTGCCTGTCCATCTGTTCCTGCTTGGCTTCAATATTGGTCAGCCTCAGTATGATGCAGAGCTTAAATCTGCCGAAATAAGGGGGAGCAGCAGTGATGGTGGAATGGCGGCGGGTGCCTAGCATTGGACCGCGGCGACCATGTGTTGTTGTGGCCTGGCTGGGGCCCAGGGCATCTGCAGCAGCTTCTGCCTCCTCATCCTCAAAGGCCACCAGCCGTCGGTACTCGGCCCTGATGGTCTCCATTTTCCGCTGACGGGTCCGGGCTGCACTCTCCTGCCTGTTAGGTGGTTTCAGATCAGCAAGAGTAGCTATATATCAAGAAAGAAAAGAGGCAAATTTTAAACAATGCTCTTAGCAAAACACATAAAATTATGCCCTGGGTAGGGAGGTGATTGATGATGGGTGGTTAGGAAGGATACATAATATGTTGCGCTTAAAAACATAGGAAGAGTCTGAAATCCCACCTCAACCTTTTGAATAAAAAAAACCTCAAAAAGACCATTCCAAGCAAGTAAAGACGAGAAGAACACCACTACAGAGGAGCACCCTAGTCCGTTATTTATTCTCCTTCCCAAGGATTTTTCTATTCATCATTCCATTGTTCTTCTAGTATTTTATTTTTTATTCTTCACCCTTGGCTTTGCTACTCACCACCATTTAAGTTTTACATTCTCTCAATCCAGTCTTCACCATTGAAACCATCCATCCATATAGCCATCCATCCAAACATGGCTCTCTGTCTCACTCTCAACAAACCTTTCAGCAACATACATTTGTCATTTACCCACCCATGCGTCCTTTCAACCAAAACCACCTCAGGATTCCAATCACCCATCCAGGCAGGCATCCT
This sequence comes from Calotriton arnoldi, assembly GCA_963921515.1. Lineage (NCBI taxonomy): Eukaryota > Metazoa > Chordata > Amphibia > Caudata > Salamandridae > Calotriton > Calotriton arnoldi. Next base: position 264,463 of record CAWUFW010013530.1, read on the forward strand.
TTGACACATACATTTTCACCCACCCAGGCAGGCTTCCCACCCGTATACCTTTCATCCATCCTTCACCCATCCATGCAGGCATCCTAACAGCCACCTATAGTATATGCATCCACTTTCACCCACGCATCCTTCTCTTCCAGTCATATATATTACATTATACCTGTCCTTTCTCCTTCCATCCTTCTTTCCCTTTTCCATCAAGCCATAGTTAAAGTTCTTATTCATGAAACTTTCTCTGCTGAGTTGAAGATAGAAGCGGACATTAGTTACTCAGCTCAACTCCTGCTGTGATCACCTGTTGTTCATAAGTCAACACTACACCCTTACAGTGAGTATATAATTAATTGTCAGTAAGCAAACAATATGACTTAACATCGCCTGTCACTGCCACTGGCTCACCCCCTACCGCTGCCGCATCTGCAGACTGGCAAGCGCCATCACTGCTTGCCCCAGCACTGGTGGTCAGTGCAGCTAGTAAAAACATTACACATTTCTTAGATGCCAGATACGCCTCCACCTATTAATTTTTTATAGCAAAATATACCACACACATGACTATAATTTGAATACATTACAGACAGTATCTTCTATCAAAAATATCCGGTTGGGCATTTTGTTGGTGGCAATTTTTAAAAAGCCTCAAGACAGACTGATAAGGAGGGGCTAGAGCTATTGATTAATCTGATTTTGTGAGAAAAAATAGTAGATGAGTGGACAACTGGACATATGGTCTTGGTTTGCAAATGCAATGGGGCCGTCCTCCTTGTACTTCCTCCCAGCCATGGTGCACGGTCATCAGTTCATCAACTGCTGCTAATAATACTAGGCCTAGCTAAGAAGACACTTTGGGGTGTCCAACGTGACCATGGCCACTCTCTTGTTTTAGTGATTGTGCCTTCTCATCTCACAAAACATGCGTAGAATACCTTCCTTGAGCAATGGGCCTGCAATATGCACAGCAGAGTAGTAGTAGTAGTATGTGACCAATTGGTTCTCTGAGTCTTAGAGTACCACCACTAGGCAGTCCACAACATATAAGGGGAGAGGGAAAGCTGACTGACAAAGCAGAAGAAAGGAAGCTACAGACCGACTAGTACAGACTAGTACAGACTAGAGACAGAAACTTGAAATATAGAAAATAAGCAAATAGGATAATGCAGGGATTACAAGAATTTAGAAACGGATAGATCGAAGAGGATTTGGAAAAAAAATGAGTAGACATAATTCAAGAAGGAGCAGTAAAAGTTAGGGGAATAAATATATCAATGTTAACCACCAGGAGGACTTACTGGGCTAGCAGAGACATCGGCCGAGGAGGCACCTCCAGCTCCCTCACCTGCCTCAGCCCTCTTCTTGCCTCTGGATGCTGATGTAAGACATAAAGACAAAAAAAGATTGGTGGTAAATAAATAATCTCCCCCAAATATTTTTTGACAGGAAAAGGCAATCGCAATAACAAACTTTTCTAAATCAGATCGACTAGTAGTTGTATCTCGGACCGTCTTATCCTATTCCAAATTTCCTAAACCTACCTACCTAGCCCTAATCCAATTCACTGAGGGCCTTATTATTACGACGATGTCGGACGGACGCCGTTGCGATTTTAGAACCGCCCGACCTTAGGTCGGTGGTCCTGACCGCACTACTATGATGCGACCGCCCATAGGCTATAGGGCAGTTGCAAACCTCCATTTGTCAATGGAAGCTTGTGCGGCGGGCAGAAAATCCCCCAGCACAAGCTTCTATTGAAAAACAGATGTTGTCCACAAACATCCCTGCACCGTCCGTGTGGCATGCACCATGCGGTTACAATTACAAATAACTAATTACCGTTCTTACATAATCACTAATCAGCCCAAGCGAGCACCAACAAGTACGATTACTAGGTTAGGTAGCGCAGAGAACCTGCCTAGAATAATGATCACATAATATTTGAAAACTTAACTTACCTGCATGTGAGCAGCATGCTTGCTATTTGGGAAAAAATATTAGCAGTAGCATAGAACGCTCAAGTAATAATACATTAATAATTTTAATAATTAGGTACTCACCTAGCCCAGTGACCTCAACTCCTTGCAGGTCCAGCAGGTCTTGCGCTCGGTCCAGGATGTCAGACCAGCTGATGATGGGTGCGCCAGACCCCAGAGCAGTGGTACACTGCCTGGCTCACCCTCGCCCAGCGCTGCTGGCACTCCTGCATCTCGTACCCAGACCCAGGCCTGCAGCCTGCTGCAAGGGTGGAGGGGAGGTGGCGCTGGATATAGAAAAACAGCTCTGCTACCTCCACCTTGGAAACCAGGGTACAGGGCTGCACCCCTGTCTGGCACCGCCTTCCGCATGGAAGGCGGCTGCTACTTGCGCTGCTACTTGCATGCCTTGGTGCACCCGTATCTGCCAGAGAGAAAAAAAAGAAACATGAAAAAGAAGGAAAGAGGGTAATAAGGAAGTAGTAAAGCTAAAAAATAAAAAAGTACAAAACTAACGCAAAAACACACAAAAAATAGAGAAAATGCAAAATACACACTTAGGAAGACAGAGGGTAAGATAATAAATAAAAAAGATCAGAAAAAACGTGCCCCAGCACCATAAACAGAGAAAGAAACAAGATGGCCACGGCCATGAGTGATCGCGTGGTGCAGTTCGTGCAATATTTCCGCCCAAACACGCAAACCAGGGTTGACATATGGGGGAAACGTCACACGATCAGGTGGGACAAGCAACTCCGCCCAGTCGCGGAATTCAGCGTAGTGTGGCGGAGTTTATTTACCGCTTTGCGTAGTTCCGCGTAGCGCGGCTATGCGAACTCAGCCCAATGCTTAGTGTTTTGGAGATTAACAATGTATCATATGAAAAGAGTAGGAATGGTATCGCTTGATCTGCTAATTTCAGGTGAACACCATTACAATCATATAGGGTCTCAATGAGCCCATTAATATAGGATGAACAGAGTCGGCGTTAGAACGCATCCCTATCAAACACCCCTGCTGACATTTATGCTCTGTTAATTCACCTTTCCTGCCCTGTTAGAAATGGGGGTCTCTAGTTGGCAGAGGCTTGCACCTTGTCCAAGTAGGGACTCTTCCTTCTAGTCAGGGTAAGAGGATTACACTTCTAAAAGAAGCCCTGCTCACCCCCTTGGTAGCTTGGCACAAGCAGTCAAGCTTATCTCAGAGGCAATGTGTAAAGCATTTGCAGATAACACACAGTAATACAGTGAGAACACTACAAAAGGACACCATACCAGTTTTAGACAAATAGCCAATATTTATCTGTGTAAAACAAGACCAAAACAATAAAAATCCACCATATAGTAATCAAAATACGAATATTGCAAGAATAACCTTGAAATACAGTTCCTTGAAGTTGATAGCTCCATCCAGGGCTATCACGGCATTGTGAACAAACAAACCCAACAGTTCAGGCTAATCGCGGCATCGCGGGCAAGCTAAGGTGTCAGGAAGACTCGCAAACAGTACCTTGGTAATGCATGGCGTCGTGGTCCCTGCGATGAACTCTGGAGAAGTGGTGTCATCAGCGTTGGTTACGGAGGTCGGTGCAGGAGTTGTCGGACCCTTGAGGTCACATACATTGCAGATTGAACTCCGGGAGGTTAAAGTCAGGAGCGCCGGCATCAGCAGGCGGTTGGGCTACGGTGCGAAGTGCAGCGGTGTGGCATGCAGTGCCCTCAGGTCGCATTGCAGGCAGCGGCTCGGTGATGGTGTCCAGTGGTGTCGGTGAGGCCAGGGCTGCAGTGTGAAGCAGGACAATGCTCGTCGCGGTGCTGACAGGTCACGGTGCAAACAGTGGCGTCATCGTTGCTGAAGCGTTGTCGTCGGCAGACAATCTGAAGTCGATAGCGCCAGCATTGGTAGGCCAAGGCTGCGGTGTGGGACGGGACGGTGCGTCAAGTAACTTACGAGTGGTGCCCTTAGGTCACGGTGAAGGCAGCGACGTCGATGTCGACGTGGAGCGTTGTCGTCGGGGATACCAGGGCAGCGATGTGAAGTGAGGCAGTGCGTAGTGTGGTGCCCTCAGGTCATGGTGCAAGCATCGGCTTAGTGGTGCCATCGGTCGGCGTCATCGGTGAGACCAGGGTCGCGGTGCAAAGGGGGGCGGTGCTCTCTATGGTGCCAACAGATCACGGAACCGGCAGTGCCGTTGTTGACGGCGTCAAGTTGCTATTTCCCCTGTGGCCACTGTAACACTCCATTCCAGAAGCGGGTACCCAGAGGATGGTGAAGTCTTTGCTGTTCCTGAGACTTCTTTAACAGGGGGCAACCTCTACCTCAAGCCCTTGGAGAAACTTTGGAAGATAAGTTGCAGAAAATTCAGTCCAGTCCTTTCACTGCTCAAGACAGAAGCAGCCACCGCAGGCCAACACAGCAAAGACCAAAGCAAAGTGGTATTTCCTTCTCACAGCTTCTCCAGTTCTTCTTCTTGGCAGGTTCCTTAGTCCAAAAGAGTTCTCATGAAGTCTTTGATTTCCCTGAGACTTCCAACCGGAAGCAAGCTCTACTTCAAGCCCTTGCAGAAACTCTAACAGCAGGATGAAGAAAGTACAATCCAGTCCTTTCCCTGCCCAAGGCAGAAGCCGAAAGCTGTAGGCCAACACAGCAAAGCACGCAGCAAAGTGTCAGTTCCTCCTGGCAGCTTTTCTAGCCCTTCTTCCTGGCAGGTTCCTTAGTTCAGCAGTAATCCAAAGTTCTGGGGTCAGGAGCACAATATTTATGCCACTTTTCCCTTTGAAGTTTTAGGCAGAAAGTCTCTGGGTTCAGTGAAAACCAGTTTTGTCCTCCCTGGTCCAGCTTCACTACAGGAGGTGGAGACAGCATTGTGCACAGCAGACACAGTCTATTGAGGGGCTGGAGAAAACTCCTCCCACCACTCTAAATGCAGAAAGGTCTATTCAGCCTGTCTATGAGTCACCCAGGAAAGGCAGGACACACCTCAACCCCCCCTTGTGACTGTCTAGTGTAAAAGCACATCCCCATCTCCTGTCACTCCAAAACCAGACGGTGAATACACAAACAGGCAGAGGCACACAGGATGGTTAAGTAAGAAAATGCTCACTTTCTAAAAGTGGCATTTCCAAACACACAATTTACAAACCACCTTTACTAAAAGATGTGTTATTAAATCAAATGCAGCATGAAGATTCCTTATTTAAAATCACAAGTTTCCAAAGTATTACATTATAACTGAACACCTTAACAATAGTGCTTTTGTGTGATCTAAAGCCCGCCTGGAGATGTGACAAGACTTGTTCCCCTTCCATGCAGATTTGGATACTCAGCAATAACTGCCTGCTAAATAACTTCTGTGAATTGCCTATCAGACTGATAGGCTGGTAGTTAGCTGGGTCACCTTTTATCATCTTTCTAAAAGATCAGGACTATTTCAGTGCCTTTTCAGGTTTCCGGTATTTCTGCTCTCTTTGCTATAGCATTAAATATCTGGTTCAAAATATAACCGCAGACAACAGGTTCAGAACAAAAAAGATCTCCTGGTATTTTGACATGGCCGGGTGCTTTCCCTTTTTTCATATTATCTATTGCTGACAATGTCTCTTCAAGGGTAAAAGTAATCAAAGTGACATTTTCCTCTTCCACATTTCTAATCAGATGGTCTTTAGCAGCCTGAGCACCCACCTTGCCATTCTGTTTAGAATATAGCATACTGAAATGATTTACCCATGTGTATAGGTAGATGAAAAAAATCCTCCTCCTTTACAGCATATGTTACACCTTTTGCCAGTAAATGCCAAAATGACCTACTATCTTTTAGTGTGGCCGCTCTAACCGATTATTGCCATATCTTATCTACCCAATTCTTCTTAGCCCTAAGTTGTATAAGTTTGTATTGCTTCCTCTCTTCAAGAATGGCATCTCTATTGCCACTTTTAACAGCAGCCATGAATTTTTGACTTGCCAACCTACAATGTGAATCATACCACTGTTAGAATTGCCCACTCTTCCCTTCACGTCTTTAGAAAGATATCCCATTATCGATTGCATTAAATTACTAATAATGCACAAAACAAGGAGATCATCCTGTGCTTGATTATTGAACAGAATCTGTGCATGAATAACCAAGGGATAGATATGAGCTAGAGTATCCTCATTTGATGCTATAGAGGGCCACTTTACCCACCTTCTGTTATTAGTATGAAAAATTGGCAATTCTATTTGTTGAGGAGAGTGATTACAGGGTAATATAGGAATATTCATCAAATCCGTCACTAGAACATTATGTTCACTATTATGGTGTTCAATAACACTCATATTTTGTAAGTCAGGCCACAATGATAGATCTAATAGGATATAACAAATTCTACTTCTACTAGATGCCCCTTTAAAAGTGTGGGTTGCCTCTTTCTGTTTGTGTGCATCCATTGCAAGCTCGTAAACCATACAGTAATGTTAGAGATGCAACCTGTGCTGTTACCTTGGACCTTTTTGCTACTGGAGGAATTAACAGTCTAGGAATGCCTCTTTCATCATCTTCCTCCTTCGTGATCATTTGGATCACATCCAGAGGTTCAAAAGTCACATTAAAATTGCCAGCCAGAATAAGATGACTGGTGTAATTAGAATGTTCCAAATAGTCATCCAAGACAAGTAGTGTTAGTGAGTCACGGTTCAGACTCGGGAAGAGGTTATATATTTTCAACAACCCTATTGCAAATACTCCACTTTAGATTTGAGATTGAGCCAACTTACTCTACACGCTAGAGCTGTCTTTATCCATATTGTTAACCTGCCCGATGGGCAACTGGATGCTGAGGGGATCGCTTCTAAGCTATAATTCACAAAACCAGCTCTATAAACTAGGTGTAACACCCAAATTACCTGGAAAACACACAGAAGCCGTCTATGAATGATCCCCAATCTATGTCATTCATTTTGGACCTCAATCCAGCTATATTCCATGAAAGTATCTTAAACTTTGTAGGAACATTTAATACCTGGTGCACTTGTGAAATTTGAGATGGCTTCCCTAAACTCAGCAGTGTCTACTTGCTTCACTTGATGCTCTAGTGAGGTAATACTTGAAGTGATCTCCCCTGGCCAAGACCTCCGGTTTGACATTGGTGAACCCTCTGTAAGTTAGTCTGACTTCTTCGATATAGCAACAGTTCCCCCTTCAGCTACTATGTGCTCTCTTGCCCCATGAGAAGTGCCTTGAAATCTATCCTTTTCACCAAGTAAACTTTCCTTCAAGGGGGGTTATATTTAAAATGAATTTTAAAACCCTTAGGGGGTGAAGTGCGCTGATCTAAATGAACTAAACCTGTTGCAAATTCCTCTTTGGTTAATTCCACAGCTATATAGTCACATTTCTCATCATACCAGCAGCATTTCATAGAAAGAAGCTCAGATCTTATCAGCGAGTAATAATGTCTGGAATGCCTAATCCAATATATTACTTTGTTTGCTAAGAAATTGTTACCCTCACTAGCTCTATTCTGTAGCCTATGGACATTGATCATATACAATTTAATGCCATTACTGTTGTGTGACTCACTCAATCCAAGAGGCCCTCTTCTCTTAACACATTATCACACTGTTTTACTGCCTTCCCAAAAGCACTGTGCCCCCACTCCCACATTGCTCCATTATGCTCATCCTGCAATGCTTGTGGTGTATACACAGCGGGAGTTGGATTGTTACCCCCCCTCAGAAGCTGATTTCCCACTAATGGGTACATTACATAACTAGTAGGTGGGTTAAATGAATTGGGTGGTTTAAACGGATTAAATGTTTGGCTCCCTAGTCTGCACTGATGGAGTACGCTCTGCCGGGTAAATGTAATACTACTTTTGTCTAAACGTGTGCTCTCATTGATTAATGGCATTGCTGTAGTTTTCCAGTGGTCTCTGTACTGATCAACCTGAGACAGAAACTGTGAGCGCGAGTTCCGATTGTAACTCTTGACTGAATCAACAGGGCAATTAACAGCACCCGCAGACCTCTGTTATCTATGTTATTGCAGCCTCCTCCCAGAGATCCCTCCCCTCCTCTCTCAGATATAGTCAACTGTATTCCTTCAACTTTACTTGTTAATAATTCAGTCTGCGACTGTAGTTGTGTTATTTCTCCTCCCATATGCACAATGATCTCCTTTAGTGAACTTGTGTCTTTATTACAGTAACAGACAGAAGAAGGCTTGTTGTAAGTAGCATGCAGTTGCAGCCCACCGAGTACTTTTCATTAGCAAGGTTTCTCTCTTCAGCTAGAATAACTAGAGGGCTGTATCGATTTGTGCAGACAATCTCGAGGGGTAATCTCTTCACCCGGCGCTCCCCCTGCATTAAGGTTAAGAAGGTTGCTCTCCTTAATCTGTATCTCAGTGTCCTGGTGTGCAGCTTCCATCCTGTCATTTGTCCCTTTAGTGAAATTGTCAACCACCAGGGCCTGGTTAAATACAGGTATTTGTGGGGGCTTACTTGAGGTTACTGGTTTCCAGTTCTTTTTGAAAATTTCTGCTATTCTTTGACCACAATCAAGGCGGTTCGTCATATTTCCCTTGTTCAATATTGATTCTATCTCCTCAATGAGGATATCTATTTCATCAATAGTACAGTTCTCTGCCACATGTCAAACTGCTTGTTTGTTGATCTTTATCAACCCTGGGGAACTACCTCAGGCTTTCCTTTTCCCCATTATTCTACAAACAGGCTAACAATTCAAATCTTTTGGCAGTAAAAGATTTTTTTGCCTTACCGTTGTATAAACCATAGCCTGGTCTTACCATCGTTGGGCCAGTAGGAGCTAAGCGTTGGTGTGTAGACGTTAGAAACGTGGCCCTGCCCTGCCTCTTCCTGTCTCAGGTGGGCTGAGAGGGGCCTTTCTTGGCCAGGTCTTTGCCCGGGCACAGACTGGCGTGTCCCACGCCGTTCACATGCTGCGGGGACTATGGTCCTGCTGTAAGGGCTCAGTCAGCAGCCCCTTCTCCTGGGCAAACTGCAGGGTGGCCTAGGAGATATAGTTTTCACCGACCAGCAGTGTCCTCCGGTCCCCCAATGGCAAGCACATCCCTTGCTGCGGGGAGTATGGTCATGCTATAAGAGCTCAATCAGCAGCCCATCTTCCCGGGTAAACAGCAGGGCAGCCTGGGAGATGTGGTTTCCCCCCACCAGCAGCATCCTCTGGCAGCAGGGCAGTCCTTCCAGCAGCAGGGCAGTGCTTCTTCTGAGTCTTCCTGTCTCAGGTGGGCTGAGAGGGGCCTGTCTTGGCCAGGTCTTTGCCCGGGCACAGCCTGGCATGTCCCATGCCGTTCACATGCTGCGGGGACTATGGTCCTGCTGTAAGGGCTCAGTCAGCAGCCCCTTCTACTGGGAAAACTGCACGGTGGCCTAGGAGATGTAGTTTTCCCCGACCAGCAGTGTCCTCCAGTCCCCCAATGGCAAGCGCATCCTGCGCTGCGGGGAGTATGGTCACGCTATAAGAGATCAGTTGACTGGGGGTGAGTGTTTGATTTGCTCAAGCGCTCCGTCCATCATCCCCTTTGGTATCGCTTTGTTCGCCCTAAGTTGGCAGGGTATGCCCAGACGTGGGTCCCTTGCTCACTTTGCCACTGGATTCAAGCTAGCCTGGCTGATGACGGCTGAATAGCCAGAAACCGGTCCCAGGATGCTTGTTTCCGGTCCAGGGAAGACATGGCTTGGCAGTTCGGGCTGGACTGTTCCCATGAGGCACAGGGTCAGACTGATTTGCATATGGCCATGTCTGAACTGGGGTGGTGGAGTGAGCTAAAGAATGATGATGGATTAAACCCAGATCAGTTGACTGGGGGTGAGTGTTTGATTTGCTCAAGCGCTCCGTCCATCATCCCCTTTGGTATCGCTTTGTTCGCCCTAAGTTGGCAGGGTATGCCCAGACGTGGGTCCCTTGCTCACTTTGCCACTGGATTCAAGCTAGCCTGGCTGATGACGGCTGAATAGCCATAAACCGGTCCCAGGATGCTTGTTTCTGGTCCAGGGAAGACATGGCTTGGCAGTTCGGGCTGGACTGTTCCCATGAGGCACAGGGTCAGACTGATTTGCATATGGCCATGTCTGAACTGGGGTGGTGGAGTGAGCTAAAGAATGATGATGGATTAAACCCAGATCAGTTGACTGGGGGTGAGTGTTTGATTTGCTCAAGCGCTCCGTCCATCATCCCCTTTGGTATCGCTTTGTTCGCCCTAAGTTGGCAGGGTATGCCCAGACGTGGGTCCCTTGCTCACTTTGCCACTGGATTCAAGCTAGCCTGGCTGATGACAGCTGAATAGCCAGAAACCGGTCCCAGGATGCTTGTTTCCGGTCCAGGGAAGACATGGCTTGGCAGTTCGGGCTGGACTGTTCCCATGAGGCACAGGGTCAGACTGATTTGCATATGGCCATGTCTGAACTGGGGTGGTGGAGTGAGCTAAAGAATGATGATGGATTTAACCCAGATCAGTTGACTGGGGGTGAGTGTTTGATTTGCTCAAGCGCTCCGTCCATCATCCCCTTTGGTATCGCTTTGTTCGCCCTAAGTTGGCAGGGTATGCCCAGACGTGGGTCCCTTGCTCACTTTGCCACTGGATTCAAGCTAGCCTGGCTGATGACGGCTGAATAGCCAGAAACCGGTCCCAGGATGCTTGTTTCCGGTCCAGGGAAGACATGGCTTGGCAGTTCGGGCTGGACTGTTCCCATGAGGCACAGGGTCAGACTGATTTGCATATGGCCATGTCTGAACTGGGGTGGTGGAGTGAGCTAAAGAATGATGATGGATTAAACCCAGATCAGTTGACTGGGGGTGAGTATTTGATTTGCTCAAGCGCTCCGTCCATCATCCCCTTTGGTATCGATAAGAGCTCAGTCAGCAGTCCATCTTCCTGGGCAAACAGCAGGGCAGCCTGGGAGATGTGGTTTCTCCCTACCAGCAGCTTCCTCAGGCAGCAGGGCAGTCCTTCCAGCAGCAGGGCAGTGCTTCTTCTGAGTCTTCCACAGGTCCAGCAGTGATCTGATGTGTGGCTCAGGTGGTCCAATATTAATACCTGGTGCCAGCCTTTGAAGTGTGGGGCTCTCCATACTACTCCTCCTACTCTGGTTATGGAAAGATCCTTCTTTCCCCTGCCAAGGCTCCAAGCGGTCTAGAGTGACAAAAGACTAGTTTCAAGTTCCTTTGTGTGTGTGCTGAAGGCAGCCCCCTTGAAATGTAAGTGGGGTAGGGAACAACTCTGCCCCAACCATCCTGGCAGGATGGCCCATCTTGCCAACAACCAGTCCCCCTTTGTCTCATTGTCTGGGAGGCATACGTAAAGGCCAACTTCCAAACTATTCACAGGCATGTGACCCAGGCAGAAAGCACACATGGTTAGGACAACTTTCTAAAAGTAGAATTTTCAAAATTGTGACCTAAAATCAGACTGTACCAATAAAGACGGTTTTAAATTTGAATTAATTTGAATTTAAGCATCATTTTCCAATCTACTCCCAAACTTAAGTTATCACTTATTAAGTGTGATAAGGTAACCCAATATTATCCTATGGGAGAGATAGGTCTTGCAATAGTGAAAAACGACTTTAGGAATCTTTCACAACCAGGACATATAGAACTTATACTCACATGTCCTACTTTTTAAATAAAATGCACCATCCCCTATGAGCCTTTCGGGCCTACCTTAGCGGTAACCTATAAGTATTAACAAGCATTTCCAATGCAATGGGTCTCGCATTTGTCAGAGTTAGAGCTATTGGCATTGTAAATGACAATGTCTTTTATCTATGTGTTTTGGTTTGGAGTGTAGTGGATGTATGAACGAAGACACCGCTGCAGTACTGCCTAGAGGACTTAGAATGAGGAATTACCACTGAGACCAGAAAAGCAGCTGCAGCACTGTCTAGAGGACGTACAATGAGGAATTACAGAGGGAACCACAAAAGGAGCTAGCAGCACTGCCTAGAGGACTAAAAATGAGGAATTACCACTGGAAACAGAGACACAGTTGCAGCACTGCCTAGAGGACTTAGAATGAGGAATTACCACTGGGAACAGAGACACAGCTGCGGCACTGCCTAGAGGACTTAGAATGAGGAATTTCCACTGGGAACAGAGACACAGCTGCAGCACTGCCTAGAGGACTTAGAATGAGGAATTACCAACGAGACAAGAGTAGCAGCCAGCAGCACTGCCAATAGGACTTAGAATGAGGAATTACCACTGAGACCAGAAAAGCAGCTGCAGCACTGTCTAGAGGACTTACAATGAGGAATTCCTGAGGGAACCACAGAAGGAGCTAGCAGCACTGCCTACAAGACTTAGAATGAGGAATTACCACTGGGAACAGAGACACAGCTGCAGCACTGCCTAGAGGACTTAGAATGAGGAATTTCCACTGGGAACAGAGACACAGCTGCAGCACTGCCTAGAGGACTTAGAATGAGGAATTACTGAAGGGACCAGAGTAGGAGCCAGCAGCACTGCCTAAAGGAGTTAGAATTTGGAATTACCAACGGTACCAGAGAAGTAGCTAGAAGCACTGTCTAGAGGACTTAGAATGAGAAATTACCATTGGGAACAGAGACACAGCTGCAGCACTGCCTAGAGGACTTAGAATGAGGAATTACCAACGAGACAAGAGTAGCAGCTAGCAGCACTGCCAATAGGACTTAGAATGAGGAATTACCAACAGGGCCAGAGAAGCAGCTAGCAGCACTGTATAGAAGACTTAGAATGAGGAATTACCATTGGGGCCAGAGAAGCAGCTTCAGCACAGCCTAGAGGACTAAGAATCGTGAATTACCACTGAAAACAGAGAAGCAGCTGCAGCACTGTCTAGAAGGCTAAGAATGAGGAATTACCACTGGGACCAGAGAAGCAGCTAGCAGCACTGGCTAGAGAACTTAGAATGAGGAATTACTGGTGGGCCCAGAGAAGCAACTAGCAGCAATGCCTAGGTGACTAGGAATGGGTAATTTCCCTTGAAACCAAATAAGCAGCTGCAGCACTGTCTAGAAGACCAAGAAAGGGGAATTACCACTGGGAACAGAGAAGCAGCTAGCAGCACTGGCTAGAGGACTAAGAATGGGGAATTACCACTTGGAACAGAGACGCAGCTGCAGCACTGCCTAGAGGACTAAGAAAGGGGAATTACCACTGGGAACAGATACACAGCTGCCACATTTGTGACCAGATAAAATACAAGATTTACAGCCCTGTTTACAGAAACGGCACTCCGAGCGAGTAAAACATAATAAATGCTAAAAACGAAAGATTGGATGAAAAGGAGCTAGCGTGTAAAGTCAAATTTCTGACATTCTAACTTTGTGACTGTTCAACTCGATCTTCAGTGACCCAGCCTCTTTAGATCATGAGTGAAATCCAAGGTGCGAAGGGGAGAACACATGGAGAAACGGTGGGTGGGAGGGGAAAGCAGTAACACTGGTCAGCTGCATGCGTTTGCAACATTTCCAGAACACGAGGCAGGCAATCGGAAAATATAGTGCACAAAACTAACTGAAATGGACAGAACTGAAATGAGCCCTGTAACAGGGCCAGTCGCTCTGGGAGGGAATGACAGACCAAAAAAAGGGACAAATGGCCACAATTTACCATTCAATAGTAAGGAATTTAGAAAGACACCCGGAACAACCAATGACAAGTGATGGGCCGGCTTGAAGTCCACGTACTGAATAAACCATGTCCCGCAGAGCAGCGCATGCGCGCTGCTAGGCTCAACCTAAAAAGGAAGATTTAGGCCTGGTAAAAGGTTTATTTTGCCAGGTCTAAATTTCAGTTTAAAACTGCACTTCAGGCTGCAGTGGCAGGCCTGAGGCATGTTTCAAAAGGCTACTTTGGTGGGTGGCATAGTGAGTGCTGTAGGCCCACTAGTAGCATTTAATTTACCTGCCCTGGGTACGTGGCGTACCATTTACTAAGGATTTACAAGTAAATTAAATGTGCCAAATAGGTGTAGGCCAATTGTACTGTCATTTAGGGAGGGATCACATGCACTTTAGCACTGCTTTGCAATAAGTAAGGCCAAATCTGCAAAATCATTTGTACCTTCTGGTTCTTAGTACGGCGATGCAGACCTACTATACCACTATCTGCTGTGTCCCAATTTGTAGTCCCCATTACTGTTCCAATGATGTTCGCAACATGTGCCCAAAAGGCGGAGAGGCGTGGACATGCCCATAATATGTGCATTAACTTGGTGTCGTGTGTGTAACATCTTGGACATTTTTCTTGTGGTTCTGGGTACATTTTGTTTAGTTGGTGTGGCGTGAGGTAAGCCCTATATAACATCATATATTGTATAAATTTGAACTTAGCATTGCATGATACTTTTTGGGGGGATTCCAGTAGAGAGTCCCATTCCCTATCCGACAGCTCCCTTCCCACAACTCCATCCCATTTCTCCCTTAATCATGTAAGGGATGTTGCTGCATGTGAGCGAATGTGCTATAGAGTCACATGATCAAGTGGTGACCGTTGCCCATTAAATATAGAGTGTGAACAAATCTGTGTGTAGGGGGTTCAGTGTTATTAGGTGTCCAGTGTTTTCTGACGTACCTTGTTAAGTTTACATGCAGGAGGAACAGGGATCCTGGATATCTTTGTTTATAAATAAAGTCCTCATGATTCAGCAGCACTCCATCAGCAAACAGTGCCCCTATTGTTGTCACCCCTTCCCTTTCCCACTTGTGTATGCAACGTGTATTTACTAATCCTATGGGAGTGGGAAAACCCAGCAGTGGGATGTTTGGGGCGCATGGGACCATTCAGTTTGTGTATTGCAGTGCTCTCCTCCAGTAGTTAAGGGCTACTTTTAGTAATAGTGGAGCTGCTGGTGGAGTCTTGCTTTAGGGCAAAAGTAAGGTGTGCAGTGTCCATTGGGTTAAGGCTTGAGGCATAAATCCTAGTTTGTGTACGTTGCGTCCAGCAAGCCAGTATTCAAGCCATTGCAATTGGCTTGCGAAGCAGTATGCCCGAAAGTCTGGTGCTCCCATGCCCCCTTTATCTGTCCCCAGCTGCAGCTAGGGAAAGTCCTACCCTTCTGCGGCCCTTCCCCCATATTAAATCAGATAGTAGTGTGTTCAGGACTGCAAAGAACGAAGCTGGAATCACTATTGGAAGGTTGGTAAAATAGTAAAGTAATCGTGGGAGCATGATCATTTTAGAGATCGCTATTCGGCCCGCCACCGAGAGAGGGAGGGATGTCCAGAATGTTATTTGGGGATGGAGGGCGGAGCCTGCATTTTGGAGATTACAGTCCAATAGGTCTTGTGGTGTCCTGTATATTTAGATGCTTAGATAATTAAAGGTGGTAGGTGCTATCTGGAAATTACAAGGTCCACATGGTATTGTTGATGGGTGCAGTTCATTAAAAAAAAAATGCATAGGATTTGGTCTCGTTTATGGCGAGTCCTGAAATTTTTTCAAAATGCATGAATATGTGTGCTATGGGGTCTAGATTGTCTTGCAGGTTTTTGATGTAAAGAACTATATCATCTGCATATAGTGATAGTGTGTGTGTGGTATGACCAATGCTGATGCCCTTTTCCACTGTCTCTTTTCGGAGTTTTATCGCTAGGAGCTCGAGTGCTAGCACAAATAGGAGAGGAGATAATGGGCATCCTTGCCGCGTGGCTCTGCACGCTGGGTAGGATTGTGATATATGTGCACCTGTGCGTGCTCTCGCTGTTGGCAACGTATAAAGCAGATTAACCCAGCGCAAGCTCTCGGTGATCGTTTTCGCCAGGGATTTCCAGCTGCTCAGAGAGGCCTTCATGTTAGCGGCCTGCACGCGGTAGGGTCAGATAGTTACAGTAAGGGGAGGCCACCATGAAGTTGCCAATGGGGGCCGCTTCTGCTGCCCGGTGTTCATGCGCCCCAGTGGGTTGGTTCTCTTTGTCCTCTTTTGCAGGCCTACGTGGCCCGGGGCAGGCCCTGATCCGATTGTTATTTCCTGAGCAGCACTTCAAGGTGCGGGGAACCAGCCTGGTTGTATTTTTAGTTAGGGGGTTGGGTCTAGGATCACTGGTTTTCGCGGTAGTGTGTTCCAGCCCTCGGAGTTTCTCTTTGTCTGGAGCGGGCCCGGTTCCAGACCCCTCCTTGCTTGGGTCTGAAGGGCCTCTCCATTCCCCCAACGTGCGGTGCCCGATCAGTGCTTCTCTCACTGCCCTCCAGCCACTCAGAGGGAGCTCAGCTTGCGCCTGCCAGCCGCAGCCAATGTCCTCCGGGCCAACTCGTCAAGCTTCAGCCAGGGGGGGAAATTCATAGGGGGCCGCTCCCGCCACCACAGGTTCGTGTGTGCCGAATACGAGGGGGAGTATTATTCAGTAGGTAGGCCCTCTGCTGCCTTTCCTCATGCAATGATGTTGCATGGGCTTGAGGCAGGCCCTACTCTTTTTGTTTCCCAGTTTAGCTTTTGGAGGGTTGGGGAGACAGCCCAGCTGTGTCTGTGACTTGGTTTGTGGTGGGCAAGTATGTGCTTTTTTTTGTCCCCCCATTTTTGTGGAGCGCTCTGTCTCAATTGCTGTCCCCGGCAACGGCCGGTGTTGGGGCCCCGTGTTGATGCACGCAAATATGGCGGCGATGCTCTTACCGCAGAGTGGGTCTGTGGCGCGTCTGCTCCGCTGTTTTCGTTCTTGGGCGGCCAGTCGATTTATTTCTTTAGGCGGTGTTAGCTCATAGCTGAGTGTCATTCATCGGGTCTCCGGGGCCGCGGAGGCAGTGCACAGCCAGCCGGAGACCCCAGTGCTCGCAGCGCAGTCTCGGTCGCCTGCACTACCGGTGCGAAGCACGCCACTCTACCGCTTGCAGCTAGGCGGATCGGCAAGAATCCACTCCTACTTCCTCTCCTGTTTGCTCTGGGGTGGGTTAGAGCCTTAGATGTCCCCACCACACAGCCGATTATTGCAGGATGTCACGGCCTGGTCCGGGAGCTCTGTTACGGCGCGTCCCCCATGATCAGCAGGTAACCACACTCCATCTCTTCTCACATACATGACATCCATCAGAGTCATAACGACTGTACTTGAGAAAGGGTCAATAAAATATTCTAAGACAATTTGAGAGAGTCTTGTTCCAAGCCTCAATCTCATTTGACGATTTAAGGCCTGATTATGAGATGTGGGGAAAATATGCAGAAAATTCGGATACATGTGTGATGCAGTGTGAAAAACACTGCTATTGCATGCAATTTCCAATGTTTGGAGGAAAAACTAACAACAGAAGGTATTTACTGTTTCTGATAAATGTCACACTCCATGGTATCCATACTGGGTAAACTGAGTACCTCATCCTTCACTGTCCCTTTTTTATTCAGGACCATGAAGGAGCTGTTTTGTGCTGCACTGCAATGAGTATCAACACCTGGGAGGTATGCTTTAGACCCTACACTGACCTGAAAGGAATTGTTAGACACTACCAGGGGACATAGGGCCTCATTTAAGATTTGGCGGCTGGCCTAAGAGGCTTACAGGTCAGTGGAGGCCTGACCTCCACTCCCCCAGTTGAGTATCACCCACCATAAATATAGATCCTTACCTGACCTATGGGGATTTCTGTGAATTCAATGCATCCGCAGGCACAGTGGATGTCCTGAAGGCAAAGCAGAGTGCTGAGCAGATGCTGTTTTTTTTGGCTCCACTAGACAAACTTTTTTCTTTTACTGAAGAAGCAACTAAAGCTTGAGTTTGTTTCAGTAAAACAAAACAATCTTTGGCGCTGATGCACATGGAGTTTCCTACTTGTACATCAAGGGCTGTTTGTATTTCCTGCCCATACAACCATGTCTCTCATGGCGGACACAGGGCCCGTATATACGGTGTCAGTACATACAGTGACAGTAGCCCCACCCTAAATTCAGGCATTGCTTAGCATCTCTGTGACCGCACTGTTGGATGTATGAGTATCTAGGTCAGGGAATTCTGCTGGCAGAGTCAGCTGAGGTTCTGCCAGTACAAGCCATGAAAGTCCCCCCACATCTAAGTGGCAAAGGGTAACTGTGAGGTTGAAGGACTAGGCATCCCCATTTATTTGAAGATGCCCTACATCTGTCAACCTCTAACTGAAGCCCTTAATACTGTAACTGATAGTCCGATGTATTAGTGGAGTCCATGTGAGATCTGAAACTAGTAATGGTCGCCAAACCAGACAAGGACCCCCGCAGTTTTACCCGCTGTCAATGTTGGTTATGGGACTAAAATCTTTGTTGAAGCAATGGGCGAATAGACAACAAATAGTAATACTGAATCTGGTGTACACAGACCATTGCAAATTTATGCCCCACTGGAGGACTAACTTCAGTTTGTAACACCTTTCTTGTGTTACTGGAGAAACATTAGATAGAGATGAGGAATTGACCCTGGCCTCCCTAGACACCTAGAAAGTGTTCAACACCGTAGAGTGGGAATTCTTGCTGATTGTGTATCAACTTGAGCCCTAGATTTACAAAATGGACCCAACTGTTGTATAACAAATAGCTAGGACTTGTCGGTATGAAAGATGATCTCGGGGAGGGGCTTTAGAAAGGGGTACTTTTCAAGGATGTCCATTGTTCCTGCTACTATTTGCCTTGGCAGTCAAGGTGCTGACACATGTGCTAAGGAGGTAATAAGCTGGCAGTGGCATAAAAGTGGGCAAAACTAAGCATATAGTTCCACTCTATGCTCACCATATGCTGGTCTTCACGCAGAACCCTGTAATCTTGAAAGGTAAACTGCAGTTTGTGCTTCATTGTTTTGAGAGGGCATCTGAATTGATGGGACCAAGTACCAAGGAATCAGTAACCTAAGCCAAAACATTAAGACCAGCCCAATTGTAGGAGGAGCTAGTTTGATTTTTCCTGTCTGGTAGGGCTGAATATACTTTCATCTTCTAATGCAGATTAAGGCAGTTGGCAGGTCACATCTTCACAATGCGAAGGGCCAGCATGATGCAACCAGTTTTTAAAGATTCAGCAAGGTTAGCCGAGACATTGCGACCAGAAAAAATGTGGTGTGATGAAGTAATGTTAGGGCTCAGAATACTTGCATCTTCAAATGCTGATATGCAGATTGTAGGTCATATTTCCACAATGCGAAGGGTCAGCAGGTTTGAGCGAAGTGCTCAGGAATCAACAAGGCTAGCCCGAGATATTGCAACCAGCCTTAATGTGGTAGTTGGTAGTTTGATTTTTCCAGGCTGGCAGGGATGAACGTACGTGCTTCTTCTAATGCTGATAAAGGCAGATTGTGGGTGATTTCTATGCAATGCAATGGGTCAACAGGATGTTATCAAGTGGCCAGAAATCAGTGAGGCTAGCCTAAGACATAGCGACCAGCCTTAAAGTAGTGAGAGGTAGTCTAATTCTCCCTGAAGTCTTCCTCTGTGGCCCAAGACCAGGGTTCTTGACTGATTAAGACAGGCGCAGGCTCTGCTCTCCCAGAGCAAATCAAAGCTGCAGTATCCAGTAGACTCAATCAAAAGAGAATACTGGTTGGCCAGCATTCAGAGAGGTTGAATTAGGAGTTGTGCAGGACAGGAAATAACACCTATTGGCTACTATTGTTTTAGATCAAAGGCCTCTGGCTAGAGGCAACAGCAGAGCTAATGGGCAATGAGTGGATTGAGTGGTGGAAGGGGTGGAGTTGGGATGGACCAGATAAAGGAGTACAGAAGAGAAGTTAACTTGTGGAGTCATACATCAAAAGTGCTTTTCACAAGGCACACAGGTCAGGGAAGAGCTGTGCTAAGACTGAACAAATTCAGAGCTACCAAATTGGTGGCATGCTGCTGTCCTAGCCAAAATTATGGAAGCATGATAAGTTTCCTTTCACTACATTACTAATAATAAAAGTGGACATTGTTCTGGAGGGATATTCTAGAAAGTCAGGAGGATGCCTCATAACTAGAAGCTAGAAACTAGAAAGTACAAGGATCTCGGGGATCCAAGAAAAGTATTGGACGTGCATGGAGAGCTGAGGAAAGCCAGGTAACACAAGGCAAACTGATTCACTCTTCCACTGTCAGGGCAGCAACTTACTGTGCTCCTCCTCTCTCACTGTAACATGTGTAGGCTGCATGTCTAGCTGAGGTCTTAGCTACGACCCGACTAGGGGTCGCCTGACTGGGGCTCACCCGCCTTTGAGCGCCTTAAAGAACCTGAGAAGGGCTTGGGACATGAACCCCTGTTCAAAATGTTGTCTTCCTTCAGCCTAGCAGGAGTACGTGGAATCAGGACCTTTTAAAATGTTTGTTGTTTCAGCTCAAGTTGCCAGTCTTGATTGATCTTCCACATTCTTCCTTCTTCAGGGAATGTGTTTGCGCAGCAGCAGACAGTGTTCCTGCCTTTTAAAAATAAATAAATATAATAAAATGGTGCATGGCTATGACTTATGTCACCAATTCCCATTCTTGCACTTTTGGTTTGCTTTCACTCATTCAAAAGCATCTCTGCCTGGCACATGCTGCTATATGGATTGAAGGGCCATCTTTAATTACCCCCATTTTGGTGTACGGGTGCACTGGATCTCACTGCCTCTGTGACTAAGCTGGTTAATCTTTCTATAAACATGTTTTGGGGTCTATCTCTCATAAGCCCTCACTCATCACACCACCAGGTGCTGCGTACCATAACACAATAAAGGTACCTTGGTGGTCATCATGCACAACATAAAAATCCTTCCCACTGTGGCTCAAAAAACCTCAACACACTCCCAACCACACACTCCATACAGAGTAGCTCGCTATACTTGTTGGTAAGCGCTTCAGTGACCCACATAGGGGTAGTAAGCTCTGTAAAAATGTTTCAATACAATTAATTGGGACAAGTGTATTCTGTTACCAATGGAAGATTTGAAGTCTGAGATGATGGCCCTCTTTCCATGCTACAGCTTCAGTGGGATTTCATGGCATTCCAATATTTTGTTACATATGGATCACACAAACTGAAATGAAGTATGATGGAAATTTGTGGATAGTTATGACTAACCTCTAAAACTGTAAATTTTTAGATACCTTAGCTATTTTCAAAGACAGTAATAGGGAACTATGAGCTAGATGTATCAATATTGAGAATAGCGATTACCTAATGGCAATTTTCTGAAAATCGCTATTCCTTATGTATGAAACTCCTTGAGTTTCATTTAGCTATTCCTAACGGGTCATAAATCGTCATACCTTATTCATTTTAATGGGTAAGAGAGCACTTTTTGACCTATTTTTAAAATACAGCCCGTTTAACATTTCAAAATCATTTTCTAAGAGTAGGCAGTGGTCCTTGGGACCACAGCCTGCTATTATAAAAAAAATTCAAACATTCTCAAAGGGAAAGGGGTCTCTTGTGGACCCTTGCCCATTTGTAAATGGGTTACCACCAACTTTGAGTTTGTGGTAAAGTGCAAATTCTTTGCAACCAAATTTTGGTAGCAAAACATTCATACATCCCATTCTGATTCGGTATTTGCAATTGACGCCCTAAACATGCCCCTTCCAATACTGAATCGGTATGCATTTGCAATTCAAAATTGCGATTCAGTTACATGTTACTGAATAGCAATTTGGGATTAATACATACCAAAATGCATTTTTGCTGTCGCAAACGTCCTGATTCTGGGAATTGCCCAATTTGCAACAGCAAAATTGCTTCGTACATCTAGCCCTTAGTGAAAATGGTAGTCCTGCACTGCTATCTCTGCATATTTCAACTCAGTCTGGTTTACCAGCATCTGATTACATTACTGCAGTTGGACAATATCCTGCATCATGTGATTTGTAGGGGGTCAGAGGAGCCTCATGAATCATTGGTTTCCAGCCCATGGACATGGAATGCAACTATGCTGCAAACTGCAATACATAGTCGGTGTGTCCCTAAGTGAAGCTGACATTGATGAAGAGCATTCCGGACTAAATAGTTTTATACTCTTGACCTAGACAGCTCCAGATTTATCCCAGTCGGGCAAGGCATCACAGTACCCTGCTTAATAAAGCTCGTCATGCGGCAGTGTAAATAGTAGTCATTAGATCGCTTACAGGTGCATCAAAGCATAACACATCACTGTTTTACACTATGTACAAAATCATCTCATGTTTTATATAAAATGACCCAATTACATTGACTGTCCATACACTGATTAATAATTTTTACATCGCAAAAAAATGTACTGCTATATTAAGGAATTTTCTTAATTACTAATATTTATTTACTGTCATGTTTGGAAAAGCCATTCTGTCCTCATGTAGATATAAATTGGTAACCTAGGGGCCGATTCCGATCTCGGCCGGTAGGGTTCCGAATCGGATTCGGCTTAACCGGATCCGATTCGGAGCCCTATTTCACGACCGATTCGTACGCGCGTCCGGGCGAGCGAGTACGATGCGAATTCGCCGACTGACTCGTCCGGGCGTCCCGACCGCTCCGACCGACTCGTTCCCGGGTCGAACGGCACCGACCGACTCGCTCGGACTCGACTCGCACCGCGCAATGGAGACGTTCCCCGGCCGGGTGAGTACGATGCGCGCCGCGAGCAGTCCGACCGAGCCGCGCACTCCGGCTCCAAAGAGCAGTCGGAGACGTACTTTGGGGGTCCGTGTCAGACCCCCCTGTACGGACCCCCCTGTACGCGTAGCTGCGCGAGTCGCACATAGGGGGGACCCAGGGTCCCCCCTACCTGTGCGTGTACGGCGCGAGTCGCTTCGCCGCGTACCCGCTGTAGGGGGCGCCCTTGACCGCCTCGCACCCATTGAGTCAATGGGAGCCCGCGTACGCGTTGTACGACCGGCTCCCATTGACTTCAATGGGAGTCCGACCGACTCGAGTCCGATGGCATACGTGCGCATCGTACTCGTTCGGTCGGGCTGCCAGAGTCCGATTCGGTCGGAAATCTCTCCGAGTCCGGCTCGGTCGGAGAGATTTCCGGCCCGAATCGGAATCGGCCCCCTAGTCTTTTGTGTCATGGACAAAGATGGTGATGGCCTGGAATTCATTAAAAATATTACATTCTTTTTGAACAATCTTAAAATGTATTTCTGTCAGGAAAAGAGAAAACCTAAAAATGTGTTGAAAACAATTTTATTTAAAAAACGAATGAAACATAAGCAACCCACGGAGAGTTGCACTCCATGTATTGTTCTTTTCTGAGGAGGCCACAGTGTATATGGATGAGGCCTGTCTGTTTCTCTCATGTGGTTGCATGACAGTGCCGTCATCCTTCCATTTAAAGTACAAACACCTTTAAAACACATACAATAATACATTTATTTTTAAACTTATATCTGGAACTTGAAAAAACTACTCTCACAACAGTCAGAGACTTAGGGCTTGATTTAGAGTTTGGCAGACAGGGTACTCTTTCACAAACGAAACAGAATACCCTGTCCGCCAGTCCCCCGGTCTGGCTGTCTCAATTAGAGAGGGACACAGCTTACTTTTTCAAATTTTTTAGGGTGGACTGTATATTTTTCTTTTCCATCACAGCTTGGAAAAACCTGATGGTGAGGAACAAGAAAAACATGACCCCCAAACCCGGGGAGAAAACTCCCAGGTTATTGGCCATTAGTTTTTTGTTTTTCTGATGCAAACGGTGGCTTTGGCAGTTTGTTTCCGAAAAACACACATTTTTTAACATTTTGGTGAAAACCAGTGATCAAAACAGAAGGCGGCCGTCCAAAAAACGTTTTGTACATTGGACATTATGCAGAATCGCTGGGGCCGCAGCTCTTTCCAATGTATAGAGATTCCTGCTGGATCGGTGGTCATTTCTAAACTTAACGGACATTAGTCCACCAGAATGGCTGAGGTAGTGTCCTCCTCCAACAAGGCATTTAATCTAAAGACCAAAATAAAGTTGAAAACCAACCAAAAAACTGAAATGAAACTTACTGTGAAACACTGGAATTAGACTTCATTAAGTTCATTATATGTTTGGCTTTCCATTAAAAATCTGAAACATAATTAATAAAACAACAAACAATATAAATAACTGTGAAAAAAACATATCTATAATTTTCTGATAACTAAAGAACAATTAATATAGGGAGACAGATAGGGAATTTAAAAAAAAATAATTTGACTAAAACAATGAAGCTACAATATCGTATGACAAAAATGTCTTGGTAAGAATATTGAAGACAAAAATATCATAAAGGTACGTTTTTACGGACAAGAAAGGTTTTCCTATATATATCTTTAAGGTGCATAGATGTGGCATTTAGAATGGTAAATCTACACTTACGCATTTTCACTTACCTTCTTGATATTCTTGTCCTCAATATTTTTGACAAAATATTTGGCAACACAATATTTTTGTTCTTGATATTGTGTCAGACAACCAAAAATATTTAAATCATTTTAAAAAATCTAGATAAATAAATGGATTGAGTGAAACATCCATTTGAGCCTAACCTAAGCCACTCTGTGTCCAGAGAACAGAATAAAGCATGTAGCAATATTAAAAGTATAAGTAAATGTGTACTAAATTAATAGTTTAAAAATATGAAGTAAAAATATCTATAACCCCTTCCCACCTGTTCAAATGATCCAATATTAGATAATGTTCCCACAGCAAAATAAAAAAAATCAAACAGGAGCAAAAAGGTTATTTAGCTGCCATATGAAGTATGTGTACTATAAGGAAAGGAAACTGGGCTCACTGACAGTGTGTCAGCCATTTCTCTGGTAGATGAATGAGCAGAACTGTGACTCTGGGGACTATGCTGAAAGGACCTCAGAGCACAAGCGTTGTGCATCTGCTACCAATGTTGAAGCCAGAGTAACATTAGATTAATTAAAATTAATTGCACCCACTTGCATGAGCCCTGTGTACAATCCTAAAAGAAGCAATAGAAAACACCTCTCCCCATGTAGCCAGGCAAATTTCAGGAGTGCAAAATTTGACATGAGCAATAATCAGGAAATATAAAATGAGCAGTGGCGTAAATTAGCCTATGCAGCCCCTGCAGTGCGAGGGGGCACCTGGGCACCAGGGGGCCTTCTCCAGCCCTGTGCATGGACGGTAGGCCTCTGGCCTTAGAGCTCCTGACTGGGTCTGGAGCATGGCGGGCCCACTCCATGTACTTTGCAGGGGGGCCCCCTCAAGTTTCGCTTAGCCGCTGCAAATGATACGGGTCAGTCACTGCAATCCTCGAATTTTTCAGAAATTAACACACCTGAAAACATTAAACTAACTTTTTCAAAAGAAACTTTCATTTTGTATGATAAGCAAGATTAATCAAAACACATACTCCATTGGCAAGATCCGGAACCGATGACCCTACGGAGCAAGACATCAGGGCAGAAACACTAGTGGTCAATCTGTCCTCAAGACCCCTGTTCGAGGGCGAATCCAGGCTCTTGGAGAAGGGCTTGGGTTTCGTCCCGACCCCTTCTGAGGACTCCTTCAGACTCCACCAAGAACTTCATCAATTTTTCCGGAAGGTGAGAGTGAAGGCCTTCTTTCAAGACAAACCGGAGACCCCCACAACTGGGACGGGTCTCAAGAAAAAATGGAAGTTCACACCTACGGCTGCCATGGCACCAAACGAGATACTAACCTTCGAGCAAGCCATCCTGAAGGACGTCAAGGACATCACGAGCAAGCGCCCTTTCGACAATATGTCGAGAGAATAAAGGAATCTACTGAAGACCATCACTGAGGATCCAACCATCATTCTCAAACCAGCCAACAAAGGCGGTGCTATTGTCATCCAGGACGTTGGCACATATGATGCGGAATGCCTCCACCAACTGATGGATAACAAATACTACCGGCCCATCGATGAAGACCCCACAGCTCGCCTGACTACCAGGATTAAAAGCCTAATGTCTGAGGCAGAGACAGAAGGGTGGATTTCCTCACAAGAAGCAACTTTTCTAACCAATGATGACCCCGGGACCCCCTATTTCTACACTTTACCGAAGATCCATAAGGGGATTAACCCCCCTCCAGGGCGTCCCATTGTGTCTCGCATCGACTCATTGCTCGAACCACTGAGCAAGTTTTGTGACTTTTTTCTCCGCCCTCTAGTCACAAAGACACCTACCTATCTCAGGGACACCACAGAGGTCCTGAATCTCATCGAGAACTTCCCTGAACCAGAAACCATCGACTTCCTGGTGACCTTGGATGTTGAGGCGCTCTACACTAATATCCCCCAGGATTCCACACTGGAAGTATTGGAAACCATATTACGAAGCATTGATCCGTGGCCCTACGAAACACCCATCTCATTCATCTGTGAGTGTGCCTCTATAGCCTTGAAAGAAAATTTCTTTGCCTTCCACACGCAGCTATACCACCAGATACAAGGTACCAGCATGGGGAGCACTTTCGCGCCGAGCCTGGCCTGCTTATACATGGCCAATTTGAGGAAAAATTCATTTTAGGGGATGACAACCCACATAGGACCAGCATCTTGATGTGGCGACGATACATTGACGATATCCTCCTTTTCTGGAGAGGGGATGAAGAACAGTGCAAAATCTTCTGTGAATGGATAAACACCTTAGACCCCTATCTGAAGTTCACAGACACCAGATCACAGGAAAGCATCCCTTTCCTGGACAACCTAATCTCCCTACATGACGGGACCCTACTGACAACGAACTACAAGAAGCCCACGGATAGGAATAGTCTCCTGATGTATGAGAGCCACCACCCGAAAGCACTAAGGGACAATCTCCCGGTGGGCCAGTTTCTGCGTCTTCGCAGAAACTGCAACACACTGAGTGAGTTAGAAGAACAATCCAGAATTCTGTCCAACAACTTGTCAGAATGACATTACCCCAAGAAGATCATACGGCAGGCACATAAAAGGGCAAAAAACAATCATAGGGAGGCCCTTTTGGAGGTTAGGGAGAGGTCAGAGACAGAGTCACTAACATGCGTAACAACGTTCACTCCCAACTCCAACAGGATTCAAAAAGCTATCAAAAAACACTGGAGTAACCTCGAAACAGGGAGTTTTACTCCTGGCCCACCCCCTCTCTTTGCGTTTAAACGCACTCAGAACTTGAAAGACATTTTGGTCCACACACGTCCAAAACCAACCATCTCCAAACAACCTACCTTATGGGCTCTACCACCCTTAGAGGGACATTACCCCTGCGGGTTGTGCTCCGTGTGTCCCCTGACAACAACATCCAAACAGATTGACCTAGGTCTGGCCAGACCTTGGAATCAGAAACGCCACACCAATTGCAATACTAAAAATTGCATATATTTCATCACCTGTCCTTGTGAGATGAGGTATGTGGGAATTTTTTTATTTTTTTGTTTTGAAGAGTTTTATATAGCGCTGGCTAGACCCGGAGGTATCAGAGCGCTTTACATGAGGATCATAGAGTTACAAGTTACACATTACATCCGTTACAAGAGCATAGTAAAACACAGGAAAAAGAAAAACAATGTTACGGTATTTCGTCGGAGGGAGGGGGAGGAAGGAGACACAGCGGGAAGACTGGGAGAACAGGGAGAACTGTGCCCAATGTCCGGCTGGGTAGGTGACAGCCAAGGGGATGAACCAGGGCCGATCTCCTCTATAGCTGTTTAGCAGCTCCACCGGGCATCAGCCACGTTGCTCAGGACTCCGCGGCCAGGAAAAACAAGAATAGCAGAGCACTTTACATAAGGATTTGTGAGGTTACATGGTTACAAACAGTTACTGGAGCATGGCAATACATACTCAAAGACAAACAAACAGCAATGTTACATTGGTACATGATACAAGACGAATGTGGCATGGGAGGAAGAGGGGTGAGGTAAGGGATCAGAGGTAGGGGTAGAGACGAGGAGAACTATGTCCAAGGTCCGGCTGGGTAGGTGACGGCCAAGGGGGTGACCCAGAGTCGATTCTCCTCTATAGCTGTCTAGGCAGCTCCACCGGACATCGGCCATGTTGATCGGTCTCTTTGCGCTTAGGAGTTCGTGTAAAATTTAGTTCGTGGGGGAGGCTCAGGCTCACTCTTTTCTTGCATTCTCAGCTGCTGTGATTGGGTAGTGAGTTGATTATTTAAAGTTCGCCAAGGGCACTTAGCTGATCCCCATATTCGGTTAGACATGCAGAGGGACTTCACACAAGACGTCTCTCGTCTCCTTCACTCCCTCACCCCTAGACCCTCTGCAGTCCTCCTGGCCCTTGTAGACCATTCACCTTTTACCCAAGCAGAGTGTTTTACTGATAACATATAGAAACAGCTGAAGCAAATCACCTTCTTTACAAAGAGCTACATTTGTTTGATTCGTGTATGGAGGAACAGGTTAAAGGTCTGAAGGAAGTTGCAAGAAGGCACTCAGGTGTTTTTTTTTTTTTATAGTGTCAGCTATCTGCACTAGCGCCATCAGCAGCCTCCTCTTCTCGGTCCAGCCCCATTCCTCATCCCCTTGATGATCAGGATGGTGCCCACGATTACACCAATGATCCCCACGGCTAGACCCAGGGCGCACACCACAGTCTGTGCCTCTTCAGATGGTTTCTGGGGCACTTGGGCACATCTCTGCTGCATCGAGGCAGATCGATCTGCCGGGGGGCAGTGCCTCGAAGACCCCCTCGTAAGCTCTCTGGATCGGCACCGTGCCGGCCGCCATGACAGGGTCAGGCACGTCAGGTAAATCCCCGGAGCGCTGCCAATCCCTGTTTGCAGCCCGGGGCCAGATGCCTCCCGCCGCTCCCCGGCACTGTTGGCCGTCATGCACGTTTTCCCGCCTCACCAGCTGACCAGGCAATGTCCTCCTGCTTTGCGGGGGCTCTCCCCGGCGTTCCACGGCTCCGCGCTCTCTTCTGCGGGAACCCGCGACCCGTTCACCACTCCCGCGGGGGTCTAGAAGCAGGGGCGGGCGCCCCCGCGGTCATCAGGCCACAACGGGAGGGCGCCCCGTCAATCGCGGGCTCTCGGCGCTTCGAGACTGGTGGCCGCCATTTTGTGCCGCTCCACGGCCACGCTCCCGGACTCCGACAAGGCTCTCCCGATCTTCGTCTCGGACCGCAGAGCCTCCAGGCAGTCCCCACGGGTTCCGCAGCAGTCTGGGCGCCCTAGACCCGTTAAGATTCGGATAGGAGAACACAGGAGCACTATACGTTGCAGGAAAACCAGTACTAGATTACTGAGTCATTTTCTCGAGAAAAACCATCCCCCCGATAGCCTTAGGTGGACTATCATTGAATCCAACCCACACTGGGCAACTAGTACACTATTCAGGCAAGAACAACGTTGGATTTTTCAATTGAAGAGCAACATAGGGGGCCTGAATGACGACATACCATGGGCAAAATTGATGACCTAAGATCACACGATTCATTGAAGGACTACCGCAGAGATTAGCATCACCATAGCTGTTTGGTGAATATCCTATCCACCTAACGACTAGTTCTGCACTACCCAAGACTAGCCCTCACACTGTGACATTCTAAACCTCCAGGCTATAACATCCATTATGTCTGAGACATGACTTTAACATATCTCGGGCCCTCCAATCGCATGGGTTCACACCGACTAGGGTGATTGCAACATGTTGTGCAGTTGCCCAGTGCTTGTAACGCGGCTCTCCCAAGCGCCACACAATATTCGCTACCTATACTACACCCATGTTTGACCAATATCCCACGACAACATTGCTGCACGAAAAATTATTTTTCTTGTGTACAGTTATTGAGACTTCTTACATACCCACATGTGTGGCCCCATACAGGCTTCACCGCCACTATGCCAGCAGCCTCCCGTTATAGGAAGATTCGCTCTTACACCCACATAATCCCGGGAATTTCGACCTAGTATCAAAACATTAACACCTGGGGTTCCCAATATGTGAGCATTGACCAATGTGTGATTATTCTACTTTCACGAGCATTCACTACTACTGTGAACATAATTTACGCTTTACCAGTGTGAAGGCACACTAACTTCACACCCAATGTGGGATCCTCTGGATTCTCACAAGAACGGCCCCATTCCAATATGGCCGCCACATTACCACGACCCACATGACTCTTGGACGTCCTGCCATGTCACGTATTACGCCCACACCGGCTCTTCCGACACCCGGAAGTGAACACGCTATATCAAGGCGTGCAGGCTCACCACACTTTACCGGCAATTCTGAGCGGCAGGGCAGGTAACAGGCTGTCAGTGAAGAGGCATGATGTAAGTATGCTCCGGCTGCTCTCCACTGCGGATTCAGGTACTTTAACAATGCAATGCGCTTGAGATATCACGAGCTGAAGAATCTTCTACTTACTTTACCGCACCTACAGAATTCCCTCTTCCAGACCGCAGTGATTGCCAGCGAGGCCAATAATTACGATTAGAGGGGTAGGCGGTCACGATTGTTTGATGATATATGCTGTGTGTGTGAAAAATGGCTAACTGTTTACACCATGATTAGACTTACTCGATCGACACACTAGAATAAGTCTTATCGGTGTCAGTTATGGCTAACGGACTGCCACAATCCAAAGGCATGGATGCCTAGCATTCATTTTATTTTCACCCGAAACAATTTGGCTCTCTCACTTACCCTGGGGTATATATTTATGATACATGCATGGATAAACCAGTCACCTCTGACGTTGCCAGATGAAGGTGACGCACTGCCTGTGGGAATTTCATTTACACCGGCCGCAATTGCGTGCAGTTCTCTGTCACGCATACAAATGCATAAGTATGATTAGGAAGGCATGTCACACTGAGCATGCAAAAAATCAATGTGGATATTTAAACCACCATAACAGCATTCTACTTATTGCAAATGCTTATTTGTGTCATCTAATTTATAAAATCGTTTTGTGCTTTGTATGTCTCCTTTGTATTTTCTCCATCAGGTTGGGAATAAGGAACGCGATTGAGACGTTCCTTCCAGCGCTAAGACGCATTAAACCTCACTGTAGGTAATGTGGGATTATAGGGTGTCTTTTTCCTGATTCCCATTTCTTTTCTTTCACTTCACGGTCCTGACGAGGCGCACAAGGATCCACTAGGGACCCACACGATGCGCGAAACATGTTGACCTAATTGCACCTTCTCAGTCACTTTTCACGGATTGACAGCAGCGGGAACATACTTATCCCTCCGCAATATTTGTTTAAAGGAGAGGCTCCTATCCATTGTTTTTTAACCTTACCTTCCGGACCCCTGAATTAAAATTGTTTCTGGGCACCGTGAAGGTAATTTTCTTCACCCACACACTTTTATAGGCCCATACACCCGCATGCACAACTGCGGCACCTCCTTCAAAAGATCTCCGATAAAGAGCCCTCTCGCGGGGCCCGTGGGGGACAGCAGCGCCACCCCCACGAGGAGCTAAGCCCGATGATGAAGCATGACACTCGCAAGGGTGTGTGAGGGCACTAATTCCAAGAGGAGGAATTCCCCCATCTTCATCTAGACCCAACCTGTGGAACTTCTGGAGACCACACCAACACTACTATTACATAATAGGTTGCCTATCCTCTTCTTACAGGAACAGTTACCCACTAGTGAGTACAACGTGAATCCTTGGGAGCACTGGTACTGGACCTATTTCTTTCCAATTAGCTCCCCGTCCCCCCTCTCTACTTTGTGTTGCGTGTATTGCTTCAGCCCCAGGCCTCTTCACACCTACTCAAGGAGCAGCTTGACCCAGGCTGGTAAACTGATCAATCAGAAGAGGCTGCTACAGGGCTGCTTTAGGTAACTTTGGAAAGTAAGTTCTTTAACTACATTCCTGTAATAGTTATAATAAACCTGACCTTGGCAAGTTGTTATATTTATTATAACCATTATTTTGATACTTCTAATTATATTGCTAGCTAGGTCCCAAGAAAAGATAGACTTTATTAGGTTTCATAAAGCCTTCTAATGTGAGCCTATGGGGCTATCAGCACTACAATAGGGGAAATTACTTTAGCTGGTTTTCCCTACTAGGGCATATAAAACATCTTTTATATTGTCCCTGCTCTCTATAACAATGCACCCTGCCCTTGGGACACCTGGCGATACCAAAGGGGATGATGGACGGAGCGTTAGAGCAAATCAAACACTCACCCCCAGTCAACTGATCTGGGTTTAATCCATCATCATTCTTTAGCTCACTCCACCACCCCAGTTTAGACATGGCCATATGCAAATCAGTCTGACCCTTGCCTCATGGTAACAGTCCAGCACGAACTGCCAAGCCATGTCTTCCCTGGACCGGAAACAAGCATCCTGGGACCGGTTTCGGGTTCAAAACCCTGATCAGCCAGGCTATCTTGAATCCAGTGGCAAAGTGAGCAAGGGACCCACGTCTGGGCATACCCTGCCAACTGAGGGCGAACAAAGTGATACCAAAGGGGATGATGGACGGAGCGTTAGAGCAAATCAAACACTCACCCCCAGTCAACTGATCTGGGTTTAATCCATCATCATTCTTTAGCTCACTCCACCACCCCAGTTTAGACATGGCCATATGCAAATCAGTCTGACCCTGTGCCTCATGGGAACAGTCCAGCACGAACTGCCAAGCCATGTCTTCCCTGGACCGGAAACAAGCATCCTGGGACCGGTTTCAGGTTCAAAACCCTCATCAGCCAGGCTATCTTGAATCCAGTGGCAAAGTGAGCAAGGGACCCACGTCTGGGCATACCCTGCCAACTGAGGGCGAACAAAGCGATACCAAAGGGGATGATGGACGGAGCGTTAGAGCAAATCAAACACTCACCCCCAGTCAACTGATCTGGGTTTAATCCATCATCATTCTTTAGCTCACTCCACCACCCCAGTTTAGACATGGCCATATGCAAATCAGTCTGACCCTGTGCCTCATGGGAACAGTCCAGCACGAACTGCCAAGCCATGTCTTCCCTGGACCGGAAACAAGCATCCTGGGACCAGTTTCTGGCTATTCAGCCGTCATCAGACAAACGTTTCTGTACAGAATCTTTTAACCTGGCAGTTGACAATGTTAACAAACCAATTGAGCAAAAATAATTATAGACTTTGAGCTACCAGTGATAAGTGTTATTAAAAAAAATCTACCCTAACACAGATGTTCAGGGGTGTTTCTTTCATCTTTCTCCAGTAATTTGATGCAAAATCCAGAAAAGCGCCTTATAAGAATTATGTATGACTGACAGCAGTCAAATTTCAATTTAAACAAAAAAAACTCACATTAGCCTTTGTACCCCTTGAACATGTGGATGAGCATTCCGTGCTATATTTCAAAGTAATTATTTTTGTATTAGCAAATAAAAATTGCCACAAATCCTAAATTATTTCAAAGATACCTGGATTTGTCATCTAAGCATAACCGGGGCACAGTAGACAAAAAAGGTTCAACATAGAATGTTGGAACTGTTGCACAACCTGCTCAGAACATGTACAGAAACACTCCTTGAAACACGTAAAATGGAGGAAGAGGGGTGTAATAGTCAGTTTAGACAGTCAACACACCCTTATATAAAAAAAGATGTGCATTTACTCCATCCATTTATGTCATCCATTTGCATACCAATAAATATCATTAGAAAAAAATGCACAAAACGCTCCTGAAAAACCACAATATAGAGGTAGAGGGGTGTATTTTTAGAGGAGACCCTTCATAGCACTCTGTTAAGGACAAAGCCCCTTGAATGCAAATGCGGAAACCGTTGGTGTTCCCATGAAAACCTGATTATTAGAAAATATATGTATAAAAAATGATCCTGGAAAAGTGAAACATAGAGGAAGAGGGTATTATTAGTTAAGGAGACCCCCAACCCTTCCCTTCCTAATATAAAAGACACATTGATTCCATCCACGTTCATAATCCATTGGCCTTGATAGGCACTATGCCTCTGAACCTGCGAACAAAGGAAAAATGCAAAAATACAAAAATAATGGTCCTATATTATACAACTACCAATTCCATAAACACAATCTCCCTTACATTACAGTACACATGACCCAAATGTTCCCAAATGTAAAAAAAAATATATAGGTGTTTTACCTGACAGTGTCAGATGCATACTTCTTCACTCAACTGAAACACTGTACTGACTCAAAAGAGATGGAAAACCAGCAAGTTCAAGAAAACATTTTCCGCCGCTCAAAAGAAAAAAAAAGACTTGCAATTGCAGTTCTATGGTTGTCTGAAAAATAAAATGAATAAAGTTACTGACATGTTGCAGTTTTATAAATAAATAAATACTAAAAATATACTAAATTAATTTTACTATTTAAATTAAATATTACCACTACTTTTTTTTTAAAATGTATGTATTTGCACCTTTTCGTAGAATTCATATTATAATATAATATTTTAATGTGTTCTGTATTTCAATGAATGTCTTGATCAACACTTTTTGTATAAATCATAAAACATATTTTGGAAAATCCATTCATGTAATGCCTTCTTGTAATAAATTAATAATTTGAGGCAGATTTACTAATTTTGCTCTGCTTCGTTACATCAATAGAAAGACAAAAACAGCGCCATATCTGCAGAGATATGGCACTGTTTTTCTCTCAATTACTGAATTCAACATACTACATCATACATAAATGACTCTGATTATGTTGCAAAAAATATATCAAATAAGATTAGTGCCTGTTCTAAATGCAGTATACCTTTACGTAAAATTCTTACACTTGACTTGGGCATGTCCCTCATATCGGCAGTCCATTGCTGATCGATATGTGGTGTGCAGGGCTTCCACATCAGTTAACTCCAACAGCCTTTAAGTTAAAAAACAAAATGCAAATTAAGGCAGCTCTGTTAAATAAAGCTATTGCTGAAGAGGATACTCATCAATCCCCAGATTTTCTGATGTGATGCACTGAGTTCACATAATTTTGTAACACAAACCTGACGCAAAGGGCCTCATTACGATGCATCGTGTCAGAAACGGGACCTCCCAACAAAGAGTCGGCAGTCCTGCTTCCCAAATTGCGATGCGACTGCCTTCACCGCGGTCGGAAAGTGCATTTTTCCTATTGTGGCTTGTGCTGTGGACCGCAGTACAAGCTGCAATAAGAAAAATACACTTTTTAAACATCCATGCACCGTGTGCCAGGCACCATGCAGGGCCTGCCACACAATGCATGGATGTTTAGGGGGACACCACAGGTGCCCCCCAGGGCCCATAGCGGAGGGCGCGGGGTACGGGGGCCCTACTAGGGGCCCCCAAAGTCCATTTCCGACAGCCTTTCAATGGTGGTTGGACCGCCATTCAAAGGCTGTCTGAAAGGGACATTGTAACCCCTACGGCGGTGCATGAGCAGGCACTGCCCCTATTGTACAGTATTATGTTTCAACCGACAGTTGGAAGGGCTCCTTGAGCCCGTCAGAAGTGTGGTCGGTCCCGCCACCCCCTGCCTCCGATGCCCGCATCATAATGCGGTGTTCAGACTGCGAAACCAGATGTTTGTCAGACCGCAACCGACAGGCCAGCCGACCGACATCGTAATGAGGCCCAAAGTGTTATGCTGGGATTTACTATCCAATGCAAATCAGGATTTGTGTTGGATAGTTTCCCAAAGTATTGCAAAGTGGGCGTTCGGTAGGTGGTATATGAGCATTCCCAGGCAGTCACCCATGGATTCTGACGCAAATCCCTATCTACAAACATTCGTAGACAGGGATTTCTGCCAAAATCTTACACCTCCTTTAGGTATGTGTCAGGGCAGGAGTGTTGTAATTTCTCCTGGTTTTCCTATATTACTTGCATGCTGCATTGTACAGCACACATGCAAAGCAGGACAACTGTTAAAGGATAGTTTTTGTGCTAAAACGGTCCCCTATTAGTGCAAAATCTATTCCTTACAGAAAGCACACATTGCGTAAAGGTGTGTGCATTGGCTCATGGCAACCTAAAGTACTGAGGAGCTGCACCTGCAAATGGTTGAAAGAAATGACAAGTTGGAGGACGATTTGCTGGATCGGCGGTCTTTTATACAGAATCTATGAAACCGTCTGGACCATTTGCATCCTCAGACTATATTTATGCTGCAGAGACTGCGCTCACTCACAGGCAGCAGGACAATATTGCATTCTCCTCAGTAACTGGCAACAAACTGTGTCTGACCCCAATGCAATAGATATTATTTTAGTTCTTATAAAAACTTTGTATTCTGTTCTCCCGTTACTTCCCTCCCCTTGGACCCCATGAAGAGCCACATGCTATATGTGCATTTGTTAATTCTACTGTACCATAAGTAAATGTAGCCGGTTGTTGTAAAATATTAAAATCAGTAAATATATTTAACAAGTAGAAATATGAATAAATGTGCAGTAAAATCGTTATGAAGAGAAAGTAATGAAAGATTCAAGCCTGGTTGTTTGGTTGTAAGTTGTTTATCATCAACAACGATATGGATATTTCTCTTTCTAGGAGAAATGGCTGACGGTAAAACAAAATTTCTCAAACCTGCAAATAAGAACCCTTTAAAATCATCTGGTGACCATGTTAAGGAAAGAGAAGTAAAAAAAACACCTTTGCAGACAAATCGTCACCATGAAGGAGCAATAGCGGCAGAGATGGGCACTCTAGAAGAGACATTTAGGAAATTTGCCATTCATGGAGAGACAAGGGCGACTGGAAAGGAAATGCATGGAAAAAACTGGTCAAAGTTATGTAAAGACTGCCATGTGATAGATGGAAAAAACGTAACTATCACAGATGTTGACATCGTCTTCAGTAAAGTCAAGTAAGTTCAGTTGTGAACTTCTAAGAATAGTTTTTTCCAAGACAAATAACTACTGAATATTTCGCTAAAAATCGTATATGTGTTTATCTTAGCTTCATTTATCAATAGTAGGAAAATGACCACATTAATATGTATATTAATGTTATTATAGAACAAATAAATGGACTATCCGTTCTACCTCTGTCACATATATATATTTAGTTGGAATCTGATTCCTAAAGCGAAGGTCAGCTCTCAGCTCCTGTTTATGCACTCCTATCAATGTCTTTTCTTTAGCAACTTTAGACACCTTCTTTAATGTAGCAGCATCTGTTTTCTGCGAGTGGTTCAGTTATGAGTTCTATAAACATGCAGCCTAGAGCATATATGTACAATGTGAAAGAGGCAATGGGAGAATTAGTAGGGGTTAGGGACAAGATAGTACTAGTGATGAGTGAAATTGATTTTGTTTGTCGCAAGATACAACTAATTTTTATAAAAATTCCTCAAATTCCATAAAATGCATTTTTTCCCAACCATCTAGATCGCATTTGTACAATACTGCATATCTCATATCTAAAAGATAGAGCTTTCAGTGGTAAACTGGATGCAGTGGAAAAGGCGCACATTCATTTTACAGTTCCCGCAAGGCATTTTCTGCTCGAACCAGCAGGCAAAGTTGCGCAAAAAAGCATATCTACACAAGGAGAAAAACATGAGAGATGTACATATCTAAAAAAATGTCATTTAGCGACTTTACACCTGGGTAATAAATATTTTGCCTCGGCAAAGATAGCACCTACTGAGAAGGAATTTCATTTTTTTTGTCTAAAAAATTCGAGGCACCAAAGTCTGAGGTCCTTAGGACAGATATATTTGAAGTATGACAAGTATGGAGGGCTATATGTATGGTCAGGGTCACTGGAATTATGCTGTCGACTAATTCATACACAAGAAAAGATAAATTATGCAATTAAAGTGGCACATTTTGTGTTAGTATTACCTGATTGATTTGCCATTTTTACACGTTAACCCTTTCTAAGTGAAGGTATTACCTCATTAGTACCACTTTGACACCTAAATGCAGAAACAAGCAGCAAAAAGGTGACCAGTCAACCTATGTGGAGGGCCGTCGACTCTGCAGCAAAACATGTTGCTACATTTTTAGATTGAGCCTGAGCCAGCGCGCATGTGCTGCTCTGGCGATCTGCTGTAGTAGAGTATGGAAGTGAAGCCCCACCCACTCTCCGCCCATATTTTTCATTGGCTTATGTCTTTGTCCTTCGTAAATGCTGGCTTCTGATTTCTTAATAGGGTTGTTAGTCCCTCCTTAGTACTGCCTTGTCTTCAGTTGTAACCCCCCATGGCTACTGGCCCCTTTACTTTGGTTTATTTAGTGTTGTAAGCACTATTTTCTTTATTGATTTTGTCCTACTTCAGGTATGACGACGTGCTTTGTTTACATTCAGCACGCTGTGCGCGCTTTCACTTTCCAAGCTGCGGGGATAATCGTGACCGCTTGTTTTTTTGTGACGGAGCATGTTGTATACCTCCCGCTATCACCCAAAAGTGGATAGAAATCGTTAACATACTGGGCTTTTTTGTTAACTAATATAGCAAGTCGTTGACACTTGGTTTACAAAAATAGTTATGCAACAGTAGCAGCGGAGGCAAACTCACTAAACAAATTTTAATTTTTAAAATTCATGCATTGATTATTGTAAACGTAACTATTTTTGACGTTGTGTAAACGATACGTACTCTGCAGAGGCAGCTGCACAGACTTTCAACAATGCTGCACTTTGGGACCCCGAATCCTAACTTGATTGAAGGTCTTCAGTCACACAAGGGGTGAAAGGGTATGTACATCAGGCAAGCGGCGCACATTTCAGCGCAGGGAACATTCTCCTGTTTAGCACCATCTTATAAAAATAACAATTTCATGACCGAAAAATAGGCTCAGTCGTTTTTCAGAATTATTTTGATTTTGTCCATTGTGCACCAAACATGTGAGCACTTACATTAGTAATAAAGTAACATAGGTTAATAAGTCTATCATTGAGTCAAACATTCTATAACTCTGATGTTAATTTGCGTAAATGACAGGTGCTCTTACAACACTTTGTAATTCTTTGACACCGGCCACAACTAAATGGTGGTAGGAAATGAAGGCCAGTGGCTTCGGTTTTGCTTTTCGCGGTCTAACGAATTATCTCTTGGAGAATTTATTTTAATGGTGTGGTTTTTCAGTCTTTGAGTCCGTGAAGTCGTCTGTGTAAACTTGGTTTCGTTGTGTGCATTCTTTTAATTTGGCTCATTTTTTTTTTTGATACCATGCTTGAGGGAGCCCAGGAACGGATATTTACATTTGAGATGTAATGTTTGCATATTGTAAACATATATATATATATTTTTTTACCTAAGGCCAGTTTGGCCTTGTGTGAGAAGTGTTTACTGTTACTAAATAAACACTCATTGTCTGTCCGTCCGTTTCATTCTGCTTAGCAGTGTAATAGCAAAGTAACAATGTTAATGTTGTGCATGCGTCAAGGAACTTTTTATGTTTGGTATTAATGTCCACTCTGCTTGCATGGGTGGTGTCTGACTTTTAGTGAGTAGACACGCCTGTTACGAGGTATAGACTCTTGAAGAGTTCAGAAGTGGCTGTATTGTTTGAGGCGCTATTTGTGTAACGTACAGCGAATACTGAACCACAAGGCCTAATTGTGTACAGCCAAAGTGTCTGCATCGAGCGACCTAGAGCAGGATTGGGGAATCCTTGATATGTTGTGGACGTGAATGTTCTTGCATGGCATATGACTTTGCCTTACGTGTGTCGGTTGTATACTGCTGCGCAGTGTAGCTCAGTGTTTGTTACCCTTGGTGGTTTTTTCCTAGGTTTGTGTTAATACATGCTTTGGGGTTCTTCTTTTTGTGGATTCTAGTGACTTCTATTTTGGTTGTGTTGAGTTTCTTTAGAATGAGGCGCAGTTGGTCTGCGGATGAGTTTCGTGGTTGTCCACGTTCTCGCCTGTAAGGGAGAAGGAATGTAACATCCCTAGTTATTTGGTGTCAGAGTTTGCAAATGGTAACACTAGCTCATCTGCATATATGATTTCTCATAGTAAACTGTTGCCTGGGTGTGTTATCATAGAGTGGTCCTCTTATGCAAAGAAACTCTCTACTGACCCCCCCTACCTTTTTCCTGTTGTCTCTTTATATGAATTATCCTCAAAAAGGACCCTGGTTGAAGGACAAACTGCTTTTCCTGTATACTATATGAATAATATAGTTGGGTTTGCTCTCCTCCCTTGCTTCTAGCTGCATCTCGTCCAAAGCCTTAAAATGCACTTGCCTTGTGGTTTTCTTGTTTCTGTATCTAGAAACATGACAGACCTATGGCAGTATTTTAAGCCTGAAAAGTATAGATTGCTTCTGTTAACATTCAAGGATAGTACTTTTTTTTTCTTTGATCCTTGTACGAACTTGTTCATTTTATTGTGTGCAACGTCTGTTTGGTGGAAACAGCAAAGTGTTGCTATTATAGTCTTTAATTTGGTCAGGCAGCTGCCTCATACATTTTGAACTCCATGTTAGGGTTTTCCAATTCAGATCCTCAAGCATTTTGTGACTCGCAAAATAATCATGAAATCTGCTGAGAAGCGTGATTACTACAATATTTCTTTTTGGCCGCAAAAAAAGGATCCGGCAAGCAGCAAAAAAAAATTGTGACATTTTATGGCTGTACACGCACACATACCTACATGGCACCATACAGCTGTAATAGCTGCCTGAATGAACAATTGTCAATGGGCCCGTTCAGAGCTTGTGTTCTCTTGGGTGTGGATCCAGAGTCAGTTGATGGAGTATGTTTCGGAAACATTCTGTCCTCGAACATTGCCTGTTTTTAGGTCTAGCCTGGGCAGCGCATGCTCTGCTAGGCATGCTGTATTCAAGTAGTGACTTGAAGCATCGCCCATATTTTTCATTGGCTTGTCATTGTCCACTGTAAATTGTGGCAGTTTATTGGTCAATAGGCTTAATAGTCCCTCCTTTTTTTTTTTTTCCTTAGTACTGCCTTGTCTAATTTTGTAACCTCCTATGGCGACACCCCCTGTTTTTTTTTTAGTCCTCATTGTGCAATAAACAGGAGTAGGAGGTATCAGGGGTCCTGATTCTAACTGTTCCGTCTTGGATCAGCCCACTGTTGACGTGGAGACATAAGGAGATCCACATCATCTGACGGGACCCCCTTTTGTTCCTATTCCATTCAGTTCGAGGGGGGAGTAGCCTTCTGTGGCCACCAATGCAAGTCCCTTGCTTTTGCTTGCAAATTATTGCTGTATTACATAATCATTGGACATCCGAGGACCCTTCAGAAGACCACCCCATGAAATCTGTTTGTGCTCCCAGATATCCCAAAATTTGAATATCCTACTTTGCCTGCCACTCCGATCCAACTTATTTACTCTCTGTATCGAAGCTAACCACTCCCACTGGGTTGGCAAATTGTGGAGTATCCACTTAATACAGATTTCACGTCTAGCCAGTAGAATTAGAACAAAAAGGAGGTTTTTCTGTTTTTTACTTAGTTTAAGGAAACCTTCATTATAGGTTCTGACCCTAAATATGACTAGATCTATGCTTACCTCAATTTGTTGTCCCATTACTTCCATGAGAATGTCTGCATTTGGGACAGCTTTTCACCTTCTGTTTATTTAATTTGGACAATTTCTTTGGTGTCCAGTAGGCTCTATGAATAGTAAATACATGTTTTTTTTTTAGACAGGCGGATTTGATAGTATACCAACATACAGACATTGATACTTGCCATGCGACACCCCCTATTATGTGTGTTGTTACTCGGTAGACATTAAATTACAGCCTCCGAGAATTATTCTCGAATAGCTGGACACGCTCTCTCCTAAAGTTTTAAAAAGATTTTTATAGCTTGGGCGCCGAACGCATCTGCAATGCAATAGGTCTCGCATTTGCGAGAGTTTAAGCTATTGGCATTGTAAATGACAATGCCTCTTATCTGTTTTAAAAACCACATATAAATAAAAGGCATTGTCATTTGCTATGCCAATAGCTCAAACTCTCGTAAATGCGAGACCTATTGCACTGCAAATGCTTGTTAATAACTTTTGATCCATTCGAGCTCGAAATACATTTTTACTGAAATCTGCAGTTTATACAGCAGATGATGAATTATGATGCAGAAAATACATATTTTGTGGAAAATGCCGCAGCTGCAAAATCGCATAATTCCATTGGCCCTGCCTACATTCTTATTTTCTGTTATTCAGAGCAATAGCCAAGAGCATAACATTCCAAGCTCTCGGAGAAAGAAGGTAAATAATTCAAATAGATACAGACTTGTTCTCTGTCGGATAGCCCAAGAAAAATGTTTATGCAGTGGATGGTGGCCGAGGTTAACAGCGAGAGATCTTTCAATCAGTGCTTAATTTGTGCTGATGCCTAAAACTCAGATCAGATGCTGGCAGCGGTGTAATGAAGTGTCAGCGCGCCGAATTCCAAGGCTGGTAGTTTTAAAACCACCTTGTACATCTTAAATCCAATACCAGACACTCCCTCCCACTTTTTTACTCCTGTGGGATCCTGCTTTTTCCTTTTGTGACGGTTTTGCTGTTTTTCTTTCCCTCTGTCTTTCCGTCCTGTGTAATTCTCCTCTCATGACCTCGGTTAATAAATGATGGGGAAAAATAAGTGCCGGCCCCCCAAAAATAAGAGCAGGTGCCCCCCACCGTCAACCACCGGCTCAAATTAAGCACTGAAATAAATCCAAACAATGAAGTGTAATTTTAGTTTGCGATTATTTAAGTTAATCACCATATCACAAAATAATTTGGAAATATATATGCAAATTGATCACGCCACATGCAGAGCTTGGTATTACATGTCCTTATTACTCAGCGTGTAACCATTAACTGAACATTCTACATCATGAATTCTATCACCCACTTACTTACGTCACTGTTCTGCAGAGTTCATCAGGAACCAAAAGGGCCCTTTCATCTCTAACTCACAAGACACTACATCTCCCCCTTTGTTAAATACAAATTACAAATAATACATATATACATCACAACTCTTCAATAAGTTGTTTTGGTCCTCTAATCAATTTCCCATATCTGGTCATGTGAGGTTGGGGAAATAACAGAGAAGTGTCCATGACTTGCTCTGGTGACAGAGTCTTTGGTACAGTTGTTGGACTCGCTGGATTCTCAGGTGGATAAGTCTCACTTGTGACATCTGGAGTTGGCAAATGTTGAGGCAGGTGCTTGAAATGCTAAGATTCCCACGTAATGAAATTTCCAGGATGATTGCCAGTCACCATGTGTCCTTCACTAGTCACAGCCCTCAGTGGGTCACCAACAAAAGGAACA
Organism: Calotriton arnoldi; assembly: GCA_963921515.1. NCBI lineage: Eukaryota > Metazoa > Chordata > Amphibia > Caudata > Salamandridae > Calotriton > Calotriton arnoldi. The sequence continues at coordinate 307,443 of CAWUFW010013530.1, forward strand.
TCATACTTGTGTTTCCATTTCTGCCTGACAATAACTTGGTCTCCACTTTTTTAACACAGTGCTCCTAGCACAGCGCCTTCTGTCCACATAGGTCTTCATTTAGCATTTGTGAGACGAATCAGTTGTGCCAAGTTTATCAATGTCAATAGATCTCTCAGTGGTCCATTGTGGCAATTTTGATCCTATGGCTCTCCCAAGCATTAAGGTGCCAGGGTTTTCACCCATAGTGGAATGGGAAGTTGACCTGTATGCACGAAGAGTGGACTGAAGAACTGATTTGAGTTCAAGCATTTCCAGCACAGTGCTCTGAACGGTCTTCTTGAGGGTGCTCATAAATCCCTCAACAACACCATTAGCCTGTGGCCAGAGAGGTGTGCTTTTCTGATGCTTAACATTTAGATGAGTGAGAAAATCTTTAAATTCTGGAATATTGAAAGGTGGGCCATTGTCAAATGTAAAAATCAAAGGAATACCCCATGTTGCAAAAATAAATTCTAATCTCTCAATGACGCTGTCATGAGTAGTTGACGATAGATCTTCCACAAGGGGAAAACAGGAATATTCATCAACAATTACTAGCGAATGATGTCCATTGTTAAGGGGTCCAAAGAAATCAATTAAAATCTTCTCCTGTGCATGTTTGGAAGATCAGACATATTAACGTATGCAGAGTTGTTTTGGATGACAAGCAGTTGCACAAATGACATGCCCTTAACTCTTTTTCGTCTCTTACATCAAGATGAGGGAACCACACTCGGTCCCATAGAGCTCGTTTAGCTCAACAATGTCCTTCATGGGCCAGTTCCAATACTTGTTGTCTCAGACTCACTGGCATGACAATTGTCGATCCTTGTAAGATGATGCCTTCTGGGGTAACTGAAAGTTCTTCCTGAACATTTTTGATTTTCTTGCCTTCAAGGTCATCATGAAGAGGTCGAGTATGCTTTTGCCACGATTGATGTGTAATAATGAATTTGAGTATTAGCAAATCTCTGTCAATGCTCATGGCAGCAATGATCTGTTCCACTGGTATGGCACCAGGGGTACTGGAATTCACGATGAAGTTAACAGAAGCATCAACCGCTTTTGAAGTAGTGCCATGACACTGTATTGGTACACGTGAGAAGTAGTCACCAGGGTTTTGATATTTTCCTCAGCCATGCACAATCGTATAATCATACTCCTGCAATCGCAACCCCCACCTCTCAATGCAAGGGGGCATCTTAGCTTTATGATTGCCGAAAGTGGTGAGCGAGGCTTGGTGGTCGGTGACGTCTGTGAAATGCTTTCCATACAGGAACGCATGAAAATGCTCACAAGCCCACACCACCACGAGGCTTTCTTTTTCAGGTTGTGAATAGGCACATTTTGTTGATGACAAACTCATGCTAGCATAAGCCACAATGTATCTTGGGGCATTGGAATGACCAATGTGCTGGGCAAGGATGGCACCCAATCCCCACTGGGCTTGCATTAACAACAACCTCCGTCTGCAATTTTGGATCAAAGTATGTCATTACAGTGGCATTCTCAATTGCATGCTTGATTTTCTTGAAGCTTTGTTCACATTCGTCTGACCATTGAAATGGAACATTTAGTTTCGTCAAGACTCTCAAAGGATCACTTACAGTGTCAAAGTACAATATATACCCTGAAAAGTAACTGGCCTTACCAAGGAAGGATCGCAGCATAGTTAACATCTTGTGGAGGAGAAGTAGATGACACAGCTTGTACTTTATTTGGATCCGGAGTAATTGCCCCATCAGAAAAGATATGACCAAAGAACTTGAGTTTGGTTTATGAAACTCACATTTTGCCACATTTAAAGTGAGAACTGTATCAGCAAGTATTCAACACACTTGTGTAAGAGCTTTATCATTTTCCTTTCAAGTGGCTCCAAAAACTGTATGTCATCACAGTCATTGAAAGCATTTGTGACTGTCTGTAATATGCGATGAAAGACATCCTGAAGGAGTTCGGCAGCTGAAACTCCGAAACATAACCTTTTATATCTAAATAAACAAGCATGAGTCGAAAAGGTGGTAATGTACCTGCAATTTTCTTCCAGTTCAAGTTGATGATATCCTTTGTTCAAATCAAGGCAGGAAAAGACTTTAACACCATTTAGCTGCGTAATCATGTCAGCAATGTGCAGACCTGGATGTGGTTTCAATCACCTTGTTCGCTTGGCACATATCAAAGTAGATGTGGACGACTCCTCCACTATTCTTCGGCACTACCACTATGGAAACTGAGTAAACAGGCACTCGAGAAGCCCTTTTTTTTTGGAGTTTTAGATAGCGCGAACTTGATCCAAAGGCATCAGGTTTCAGAGCACATTTACATGAGCACCAGTTGCTTTACACAAGGACACATTAATTTTTGTTAGGCACCGGAAGATTAAGTGATTTGCCCAGAATCACAGGATGTTGAGCGTCATTGCCGAGACTTGAACCCAGTTCCCCAGAGTTATTATCGACCGCCCTAGCCGTTAGACCACATGTGCTCCCCAGCTATGAATGAACCTTGACTTTGCAGTGGCTTTGAAGCAGCCCACATATACAATTTGGTTTTGGACAGGGTTAAACAGGTCACTTGAGATAGTTCATTATTCTTTTCCGCTGGCATAATGGTTTTCGACGCACCACTGTCTATGATAAAAGGTATGGAGCACCCATTCACTTTCAGTGTGATTTTGGGACAGAGTCCAAATGAATTTCGCACTTCCACTTGTCAATCTAGCTTTGACCGGCATTCTTCCTTGCAAGAAGCTAATCCTACATGTGCACGTCATCCAGCAGTCAATATTGACATCGCACACCCATTTTCCTCACAATCGCTTGACAATGACGGTGGTGATTGACAAGGAATTTGATGACAATCAATGTTGTTCAGTTTCTACATGCCTCAACTGATGTTGCCACTTGGCCTTGTAGGCGTGGTTGGAACATCTCTGGAACTTTCTGGCATCCATTTTGTTTTCTCGATATGACGCACTTGATCTTTCTTTTGCTTTGCAAACCGTGACAAAATGGTTTCTTTCCTGCATCCTTTGCATATCTGTCCAATGGCAGGATATTTACCTTCATATGGAAAGGAAAATGCACATCAACAATATAACTTCATTTTCTTTGGAGACATTACTTTATGGCCTTCTGCCTTGTATTTTGACTCATTTTTCACACTCTGCACTGATTCATTCTGGGCCATTCTGGCCTCCATGTTAGCTGCTTGTCTGTCAGCTCTTTCTTCCGCTCTGGCAGCCATAAGCACTTACTACAAGCTGAGTGTCTCATTTAGCATTCGTCGTCTGAAGGAATTGGAGAGACAACCATCATCACTCTGAGAGGCATGGCCTCTTCATTGTTGAACACAGTGAACTTGCAATGCTTGATGAGCGAATCAAGTCTTTCTACAAATTCATCCATCGTTTCACCAGGTCAATGCCTTTCCTGACTAAAGATGTACCTGTCATAGTCGACATTCGGCATTGGATTGACCTTAGTGCTTAATGCCTCTTTGATTTGATGATACGTCACTTCATCACCGAGTGGTATTTTCTTTATCACTTCTTTACTTCTTCACCCCTCAAATTCAATTCAAATATTTAATGATCTTTTTGTCATTTACTTCTTCCAGGGCATCAATGAAATCATTGAAGGTTTAGATCCAGGCAGTCCATCTGTCACCAATATTTTGCTTTTAGGCAGTATTGAAGTGAGGTGGTGGTTTCAAGAAGGCGCAGCACTGTATTTGATGCTCTTTTCAGCAGGCATTGGAAAAGAAAATGTCACTATTCCGACCGCCACTCACGGCCTTTCAGTCAATCCGACTTGATTCACCAGCCTCGTAAGCACAACCCCCGTGCTTCTGCTATGGTTCAGTGCCTGGTGCTGAGGTCAGATGGCTCTCTTTACTCAGGTTCTGGTAAGCGTGATTGTATTCTCTGCATTTATCTGCTTCTGCTCACTGTGTTCTCTTGCCCCTGACCCCTGGCTTTTGCCACTCGTTGCACTTTCCGTACCTGGTTGTCACTGCCTTTAGAATTTCTTTGGGTTAGAAATGTTTTCCGTCGTACTGTGTGAATGATGGCTCTGTATTCGGTTGTGGCGCAGTATCTCATGTCTCGACTTTAACAGCAAATTTCTAGCCAGCAACAAACAAACTTTCTGTAGGGTCTTCACTTTCTTTACATGGCTTGCACTGGCTAGAGTTGCGCTTTGACTCCACATATGCCACCCGTTGATTTTCACTTTGACTGAGGCACACGTGGCACGCACAAGCAGTTTGCTGGACCACGACAAACTCTCCCGGAGAGCACTCTCGGTTCTTCGGGTCGTAGGGTTTACGTAATCCATATCTCATCACCAGTTGTAGCATCCTGACCAGGTCGGGTACATGCAAATGATCATGCCACACATGGAACTTGGTATTACATGTCTATTCCTCAGCATGTAACTGTTAACTGAACATTCTACATCAGGAATTCTATCACCCACACACTTACGTCTCTGTTCTACAGAGTCAGTCAGGAACCAAAAAGGTTCCCGTCATCTCTAACTTACAAGACACTACAGACATTACTTAAAATCACTCAAAACATTTATACTGACAACAACCGTGGTTAGTTAGGATAAATAAAAAATAACCATTCTGGACCCCTTTCTTACAAGTAAGGAAGAAAGAAAAGACTTATTTGGTGCCTGTATTTATTATTTTGTACCTTACAGATTTCGTTGACTATGATTTTGCCTGCTTTGAAGACAATCCTGAAATCAACAGTGTGCATTGTGCTTCCTTAATATACTCCAGTGGTTTGGCTCTGTTTCCATTAACCCGCAGAGGTCTGCAACTAGGACTGCGAGTGGCAGCTGAATATTTTAAGAAACATTTAATGATTATTTTGGGTAAAAATAAACTGACTGGTAATGAGAATATGAGATGTATCAGGAAGGATTTTTTGTTTTTAAATTGTTTTATTATCTTTTGCAAGTATAATAAGCCACAAACTGCCACATGAAATTTAAATGAGAACAATCAGCGAAAGAAATGATCAAATAGACGTTTATAACCGTAATATACATATAGTTATCAAATGAAACTGGCATGCCCACACTTATCCTAAAGGACAGGGAATAATGTAACCCATATATATTCTCTATATCATAAACGTCAAACCCCCGAGCTCCATGAACCTCCTTAAAGCTCCACTTTCACCCCTTTAGTGTATGAAAAAAGAGATTCATGTTCAAGTTTCTCTTTCTGTTTCAATTATGAAACACCAGGACCTTACCCTTGATCAATCACTGAACAAACCTGTCTCACTTCCTACTTTTCCATCACATGGCTGCTTTCAGCCTATATTAGTATTTTACCCAATATCACTTCCAGTGCCATGTTGTTCTTAGAAGAGATATCCTTTCAAAATTCTTCTTCATTATAGAGTTCATCAACTTCCCTAATGTTTTGCTCATTTACTCCAGACTGCCATTGCTCTACAGCCATATATTGGATGTGGCTTAGATAGTTTTGTAGGTGTCCAATATATCCGCAGCATGATTTTTTAGGTCTGTCAGAGACTCGGTGCATCTGCAATCCATATGGGGGGAAAAATATGGTTAACTGGTCACCTTAGACAATAAATGAAATTCACATATTAATTATCCGGCATTGCTCAGTCATTGATTGTAGCTTTCATTTAGGACATATTGAGCACTGAAGTTCACTGGTCTTATGAAAGAGAAAAGAGTCCTATACTGGCTTTGTGCTATGCCATAGCTAGACTCTTTCAGGCACATGCATCAAGCCTAAAAAAATTCGCAAAAATTGCGAATCGCTAAATAATGGCGTTTGCGATCGCAAAATAGCGTGTCGCAATGCATCAACTGCATGATAGCGAAAACACAACAATTCGCAAAATCAAAGAATCGCAAAAAATTCTGCGAATATTATTAGCGAATCGATATTTGCGCATTCGAATAGCGATTCGCAAATAAGGAATCGCTAAATAGATGCATGAAAATTCGCAAATAGCGAATTACCTGAAATTCGCAATTTTGCGAGTGCTAAATAAGAAGGATCACAACCAGGTGGTAATCATGAGTGCAAATCAGATACAGCTGAAAATCTACTTAAACCCATTGAAACACACTCAGAATGAGCTACCACATCTCACAATGGCAGGGATGTACCTGATGGCGAGGAGGATGAGGCTGCTGGCTGCTGGACACAGACAGAGGCGAATTAATGAGCGCATCTTCAGAGTCCGCATAACTTTGCTAGGACAGCAAGAGGATGAGATATACGATAAGTATAGGCTCAATGCAGCAATGATCCATGACCTGATCAATGAATTGGATCCCATACTGCAACGACAGACACGTAGGACCAATGCTATCCCAACGCATGTGCAGGTCCTATGTTGCCTACACCTACTGGCGTCAGGCAGCTTTCAGGGGTCATTGCAGTAGCTGGAGGTGTGTCGCAAAGCGCACTTTCAAGGATATTCAAAGCATTCCTTGATGCCATGATGGCCAGGATCGGCTCACACATCAATTTCCCCACCACCGCGCATGACCTTGCAAAAACAAAACAGGAGTTTTACCAGATAGCTCGCTTCCCACATGTTATAGGTTGCATTGATTGCACACATGTGGCAATATGTCCCCCTGCAGCACAGGAATACATATATAGGAATAGAAAATGCTAACACTCCCTTAATATTCAGGTTGTTAGCAATGCCAAAAACATAATCACTGATATAGTGGCGCAATTTCCTGGGAGTGCACATGATTCATATATTTTCAGGCAAAGTGGCATTCACACCCGTCTTGTCAGGGGAGAATTTGGAGAGGCACATCTGCTTGGTAAATATGTGTAAGTGATACTCACAGTCATTGTACGTATGCCAATGTCAAACTGCCACTGACCCTTTGCTTACCTACATGCAGGTGACAGCGCATACGCCTTGCGTAATTACCTTCTGACGCCTTACCGCAATCCCACAACTGCCAACCAACAGAGGTACAATGCTGCACACATTTCAACAAGGAACATCATAGAGCGCACCACATGAGTCCAGGCATGTCCCAGCCACATCCATCCCAAATCCACAAACACAGGGCCGCAGAAGTAATGTCAGAGTCCGGCGTAGGAGAGCTAGATCACGCAGAACACAGCAGGAGGAGCAACCAAATGATGTCTGGGGTGGTCTTGAGGGACAGATGCTCCGCATGCAGCGCCTGCAGACCAACAACGCACATTTGGGCTGCTGAAGAGCCGATTCAGATGTCTCCATAAGACTGGTGGAGCACTCCAATACAACCCTGAACAATGCTGCAAGATAGTAGCAGCATGTGCCATGCTGCACAATATTGCGATGAGGGGAGGAATGGAGATCGAGGTGTCTGAAAGCGACTCGGAGGATGAGGACCAGCAAGTGCCACAGCGCTGTGCAGCACAAGGGGCAAGCGCAGCAGAAGGGCGCAGGAGGAGATTGGACATCACACAAAACTATTTCTGAGGTGAGTAATGATGACACAAACAGTGTATATTACAATCACAGAACGTTTTATTCAAAGGAAATATGGCATGAGTGTCGGAGCACACTTTCAATGTGGCCAGTGGCACAGGATTCTTAAGTAATGGACATAAGTGTTTTTGAAACAAATAATGACTTGTAAGTCAGTCAAAAGGTCCGATCACATCCATGGTTACGTCACCATATCGGAATGTAATTGTATATAGCAGTCTAGCGCTTTCTCCCACGAACACCCAGACGCCTGTCAGAGACAGCATCCTCATCCCTCATGTTGGAAGCTGAGGGGGTACTGCTGCGTGTGTTGCGTCTTCCTGCAGTGGCAACTGGCATAGCTATGCTACTCAAGCTTGAGGCCCCCTCACTACCCTCTTCCTGCGTGGACATGTTGGCCGCAATTGTGGTAGCATTCATCAGTTCCACTGCATTGGTTACATGGTCCAGTGCCTTTGCCACATCCCCGCTCCAATGGCACATTTCTGTTTGCATGGTCACAGACCTACGTGCCAGCAGTGCAGTTGATGTGGCCAGCCTATTGTTGGATTTAGCATAGCTTTTGAGGTGCTGCATTAGTTGCCGATGGTTTCTTCTCTGGGATGCATGTCCCTCCTGCATAACCTTTGTCATTTGCTGCACACTATCGCACAGTACTGCAATGTTGTCTGCCATCTTCCCAATTTGTATCTGTACTAAACGTGTGTTGTTGGTCTGCAGGCGCTGCATGCGGAGCATCTGTCCCTCAAGACCACCCCAGACATCATTTGGTTGCTCCTCCTGCTGTGTTCTGCGTGATCTAGCTCTCCTACGCCGGACTCTGACATTACTTCTGCGGCCCTGTGTTTGTGGATTTGGGATGGATGTGGCTGGGCCATGCCTGGACTCATGTGGTGCATTTGCCTCATCATCAGACTCCATGGTGACCAGTGGTGGGACAGTTGCCCTGCGTGTGTTTGGGGCACTGGATGGATTTGTTGGCAAGACCGGTGTGTCCATATCCTCAACTGCGCTGGTGTCCTGTATGTCCTGGTAGTCACTGTCCTCAGCTTCTACACGTTCTGCATCTGTGAGGTTTAACAGTGCAAAACAGCATTAATTTATGTCTGGGATGTCATGTCACAGTGATCTTTTTTACTTTGACATTAAATTTGGAATATGTTCACTGTTATGAGTTGTTCTTATCCTATTTGTGTGTTTGACATTGTAAATGCTTGACCTGCCTACATCTCCCATAATGCACTTCCCTTCATGGATACATTGTGTACTGGATGTTCTGAGTGTTCACTTGTGCTGTACTGGGGTGGTGTACTACCTTAATTATTTAGGTCAATGGTAACATGCAGTCATCTTACCTTCAGATGTGTTTGCTGCTCCTGACGTGTCTAGCTGTGTCACACCGACAACAGCTTCAGGCTGGATTGTGGATTCAACCATGTCCTCCATGGTAGTGTTCCCAGTGTCTGTCGGTGTTCCCCCTCCTGTCTTCCTTGCTTCCTTCCGTCGGGCAGCTATGCGCGCCTTGGCCCGACTGCGCAAGTCGTACCATCTTTTCTTCAGGTCATCGATGGTGCGGTGTGTCACCCCACTGGCATTCACCCGGTTCTGGATCCGGATCCATATTTTCCTTTTCTCCTGCTCTGCCACTTTCAATGATAGTTTCCCAAACAGCTTATCATGGCTGTGGACAACTCCCTCAATGAGTGTGTCAGTTTCTTTTTCAGCAAATTTCATTTTCCGCTTCCTGCCTGATTGGCTGTCCTCTGCTGTTTGTGAGCTTTCCATTTTCTTGCAGTTACCAGGTTTTTCCACTTGCTCAATCCCACTGCTAGTTAGCTCCCAGAGCCAGCTCCCTCCTCTCCCTCTGACTGTGCACTGGAAATGGGGCTTGTGCTGCTCACTTCCTGGTTCTGATGTCATCAAGATGCATCACAAATGCGACTTCGCTATTTGTGAATTCGCTATTTGCGAATTCGCAATTAGCGGAATCGCAGTTGTTTTTGCGAATATTAGCGATTCTTTAATTTTTCGCTAATTTATTGTTGCATCTGTTTTTGCGATTCGATATTTGCGAATCTTTAAAATTCGCTAATAAGGAATCGCAAACTTTGACATTGATGCATGTGCCTGTACGTCCATAAATTCCCTAGAAAGTCTCACATTTGAGGCCAAAATCTGTCGTTCACTATCATTATGTTAGCAAGTTTGTTCTGACTTTCAATTTCAACAAGCAGGGCAAAGACTTTGGCATTCTGGTGTTCGTAATGGTGTTCGGACAAAATATTGAATAAAAAATATTGTGATACAAAAATATTGTGTTAAGAATATCGGGATGTCAAAAATCAATTTAGAGCAATATCAAAGGTAAGAATATTGTTGTAAGTGTTTTTTATTGTACAGTCTTTGCTTTTATATGTTTATAATTGTTTTTAGTTTTAGCGTTTAGTAATTTATGAATTTCGAAATGTTTGACATTTGTATTTTCAGTTGTATTAATGTGTAAAATTAATGCATATGTAATATTTTTCAATAAAGGGAAGGTTGGGTTTTTGGAGGATAAGGGTGGGGCGATCTTTAAATAGTGAATATTTGAAATCTGATAGAGACTTCTAGCTTTAGATTCCTTATCGTAAAGTTTTCCCCAGGTGTCCGGATCTGGAAACTTTTCGTGAGCAGTACCCCTGCACACCAGTAGGTGGTGTTGTTTGGCTCCATGTGGCATCGTCGGGCATCATCTACGCTGGAAGTGACGTGCTCTGTGCCTATATATAGGCACCACCCTAGCGCGCTAACGTCAGTTCTTTTCTTTCAGCGCCAGTCAGCGCAGATCCGGAGAGAGCTACCCCCAGTCATTTTTTGCCTGACCCTTTTTTGACTTTTTGCCAATGTTTTTTAGAGATATTTCTCCTGGTGTGGCAGGGATGTCCACTAGGAACGCTGGCTTTAAGCCCTGTGGTGCCTGGCACTGACAGATGTTGGTGTCTGACTCGCCTGCATCTTGTTTGCTTCTGGTGGCGTGAGTGCGGCTATGAGGTGAAGACCTGCGTCAGCTGCCGTACCATGTATCCCAAGGCCTTGAGGGAGTGGTCCTTCAAGCTCCTTGCCCCTCGATGTGTGATGCCGTGACAGTCTTTATCACAGTCGAGAGGAAGGTCCGGGATCGGTTGTGGTGCTATCGATCTTCCTTGTAGTGAAAGTCGTCCGGGCATTTGGGTAAGTCCCACAAGAAGAAAAGGAGTAAGAAGTGAAAGAGGTCTTCGACTTCACCCCATCCATCAAAGTCATCCAACGAGATGATGGAGCATCATCATTCAAGGCCTGGCTCTGTGGTTCAGCCTGCACCAGTGCCAGCTCCATGACTCCCCGAGTTTCTGGCAACCTGAGCGAACCCCACCCAACTCCGATAATTTTATGAGGCCATGCACCTAATATTTGGGTGGCCCATAACCGCTGGTGTGCCTTTGGGCCCCAGGGGTTAGGGAGGGGCCTCTGCTGGTTTCCCGCTGGCGGGTCCGCCCCCGGCAACAGTCAGGCTTCTTGGATCAACAGATGGATCCGGAGCAATGGAAGAGGTGTGGCGCAACGGCCAGGGTGCCTGACTCCGGACCACGGGGTTCACGGTTCGATCCCCGGTGCCGGCGCCAGGTTAGCCCCGCACCATGTGACTCTGGGCAATAGCTCGCTTAATCTTCCCGAGGGCCCCCAGCACCGGGACACCTCTCTGGAGGTAGCTGTGCGCTTTACAAATGCTGGTATTCATTTCAATGGCAGTCGTACCACCTCATCCTTCCCCCATGCCGATGTTGGTGCTTCCGGTAGCACCATCCCCATTCTCCCCATTCTCATCCCTGACACGGAGCTGAAGGGGCGGCGCCCGATGCCGACTGCGGCGGGGACTGGAGTCTTGCCCTCCAGACCGAAGACTGAGCGCTATTCTTATGGACTAGGACTTAGGGAAGGTTGGGAGGGGCCATTGGGCCCTGAGGAATACCAGGCCCTTGACACCAACATGGACTGGTGTGAAGAATTGGAAGACGCCAGTGGAATGGACACCTCCCCAGATAAAGGCATGGTTTCTCCTCCTACCATGGCTATGGAGGAGGAAGCTTCTTTTGCTGTGATGGTGAGGAGGATGGCCGAGGTCCTGGACCCTAGCCTGTCCTCAGTGGCAGTCCAGACTAATGTATTGACAGAGGTGCTTCAGCCAGTAGTGACTCCCTCAGAACTGCTTTTCCCATTTAATGAAGCCCTTACGGAAGTCCTTCTTGGGGCCTGGTCCAAGCCCTGCATGGCGGCTCCTGTAAAATGGACAGTTTCCCCCCACCAACACCCCACCCTAGGGGACCCCAAATTCCTCACGCAACCCCCTGCCCTAGAGTGCTTGGTGGACCAAGTCTCCACTTTCCTTATAAACCCTGGTGCATTCCCTATCACCCCACATGATAGGGAATCCACGAGGTTGTAGACCTTAGGCAAGATAATGTTTTCTTCTACCAGCCTGGCACTGTGGTCCATGAACACCACGTGCCTTTTGGGCTATTACTCCCATGCACTGTGGGATTTGGTTGTACCAGTGCTGCCCATGGTCCCTGAGGAGGCCCGGGCCATATTCTCCCAAGCTATTGCAGACAGGAGAGATACCACAAAGTTCACGATCATATGTGGGCTGGACATGATCGGCTCGCTAGGCAGAATGGTTTCTTCATCGGTGGCTGAGAATTACTGGCTTTTCAGGGGATGTCCAATTCTAACTTATAGACACGGCCTTTGATAGCTCTCATTTCTTTGGAGACAAAGCGGATTCAGCGCTTCAAGGATATCAGAGCAACAACCAGGTCCTTGGGCCATTCCATGCCCCCTGCCAACCCCAGTCCACCTTTCTCTCCTTTCATGGCCACAGATGGGGCTTCCAGCCACGTCTTTACCTGCCCAGCTACCACACCATGCAAGCTCCCCAGCCTCTGCGTGGCCGGGGACATGGTACTCTCAGCTGCAGCCTCCAAACCTCTTTAGTTCATCTTCTAACTATCATGGACAACCAGTGGGAGATAGGATATGCCATCTCCTGCACCACTGGAGGTCAAATTATCAGACTGCTGGGTTCTCCAGATTGTCTGAAATGGCTACACCCTCCTCTTCATGACAATTCCTCCACCCATGCCACCCGCTTGTGAAAGGCTGACAGAAGACCTCTCTCCTACTCGCCAGGCAGTGGCGGCTCTCTTGGCCACGGGAGCCACAGAGAGGGTGCAGACACCAGAAGTAGGTTATGGTTGTTGTTCCTACAGGTTTCTGCTTCCCAAAAAAGGACGGAGGCCTTCATCCTATCCTAGACCTGCACCCTCTCAATTTTTTCTTCAAAAAGGAAAAATTCAAAATACTCATGCTCTGTCAAGTCCCATTTGCCCTGGACCCAAGAGACTAAATTGTAGCATTAGACTTGCAGGATGAATATTTCCACTTTTTTTTTTGTTGCAGATTTATATAGCGCAAACTCGACCCGAAGGTATTGGAGCGTTTTACAAGAGAACCAGTTACGTTACACAAGGACACATTCATTTTTTGGTAGGCACGGGGAGATTAAGTGATTTTCCCAGAATCTGTTTGCCACTGCTGAGAACATACAATGTCATCACTTTTTCGTGCTGAAGTTTCCAAGGTGGCTCTTGCTTGGAGATGCTTTTCATCTCTAGTGAAGCTTTGGCCTCCTGTACGCCTTTCTGCCCATACCACTCCTGCCCAGAGTTCTCAAGAAGATCAGGAACGACCAGGCCCAAGTCATTCTTGTAGCTCTGGACTGGGCTTGGAGTGTTTGGTATCCTGAGCTATTGAGCATGGACATCAGTCCTCCGATGAGGCTGCCTCTTCAGGGGGATCTTCTGTTGCAGCATCAGGAGAGGGTTCTCCACCCGAACCAATTAACGCTCCACCTTCATGCATGGAGACTGAGCAGTGACAGTTGACAGCTTTCAACCTTTCCCTTCGAAGCCTGCAATGTTATCTTTCTAGCCAGGCATCCCTCCACCAAAACGGTATATGCCTGCCTCTGGTGTAAGTTTGTGGCATGGTGTGGGCATAAGTAAGTTGAACCTCTTTCTGCTCTCCTTTCTCAGGTCCTTCTGTTTATTCTTTCTCTTGCCCAGCACGGCTCGGCTTTGGGCACCTTAAAGGGTGCCATCTCAGTCTTTCTGCCATCTCATCCTTTCTGTGGTTGCCAGATCAGCCATCCCTATTCAAACCCACTGTTGTAAATAAGGTGTTTGAAAGGTCTCCAACATATGTTTCCAACTTCATCCTTAATCATGCCTCAGTGGGACCTCAATCTTGTACTTACATTTCTGATGTGCAATCCCTTTGAGCCGCTACATAACTGTCCTCTCAGGCTCATAACATCAAGATGGACTTCCTAGTGATGATAACATCAATCAATAGAGTTGTAGAGCACTTCTTGTCACTCGTGAGGGTATCCAGGAGCTGGCAGGGTTGAGTTGATTAGCTGAATAGTCAGGTCTTCAGGGACTTTCAGAACTCTGGAAGAGATGGGGAGGCCCAGAGATGAAAGGGAAGCTGGTTCAATGTCTTTGCTGCTAGGTAGGAGATTACACAACCTCTGCATCAGCTACGTCGGATGTGGGGAGGTGAGGGTTAGAGAAAGGGAAGCAGAGCACAGTTGTCTGGTGGGCTGATGGAAGTTCATTCAGTGGTTCAAGTAGGCAGGTCCACAGTTTTGTAGGGCCTTGTATGCTTAAACTGATATCTTTTCTCTACAGGGGGCCAGTGAAGTCCCTGAGGTAGGGGTGATATGGGTTAGTCTAGCAAGATCCAGGAAGCATCTGGTTCCGGTGTTCTGTAAGGTTTGTAGTCATCGGAGGAGGTGAACTGCGATCCCTGCGTAGAGAGCATTGCCGATCGATCTACAGCCGGCCGAAGATGTGAGCGCTGGGTGATGGTGCGTCTTGAGCTTTGGGGTAACTATTTGAATGTCTTAAGAAGCACGTGGAGAATGAAGAAACAGGAGGAAGAGACGGAGTTCACCTGAGTGATTATGGTTATCTTGTTGTCCAGTATGATGCCTAGGTTCCTACCGTGGTCAATGGGGGTAGGAGTAGGTCCAAATTCTGAAGGGCCACCCGCTTGTGTCCCATGGGGAGCTCTTGTTTATGAACATCATTACCTCTGTCTTGTCCATGTTGAGCTTCAGGCAGTTGTCCTTCATCCAGTTGGTGATGTCTGTCATTCAGTAGTGGAAGTTGGTCTTGGTGTTGGTGCTGTCTTTGGAGAGAAAGAGTATGAGTTGTGTGTCAGCAGCATAGGATATGATGTGGAGTCTGTGAGATTTGACAATACTGGTCAGAGGTGTCATATAAGTGTTGAAAAGGGTGTGGCTGAGCGAGGATCCTTGGGGTACTCCACAGATGATTTCCTAGGGTTCGGAAGTGAAGGGGTAAAGGTTGGCATTTTGCATTCTTTCAGTGAGGAAAGTAGTGAACCATCTGAGAGCAGCTCCTTGGACGTCTATATTGTGTAGCCTTGTGATGAGTAAATGGTGGGAGACTTCATCGAAGGCTGTCAAGAGATCTAGGAAGATCAACGCCGCAGTCTCTCCTCTAGCGAGTAGGGCTCGGATGACATTGGTAGCCCTCTGAGGGCTGTCTCGGTGCAGTAGTTGGGGCGGAATTCTGATTGAGAGGAGTCGAGTAGGAGGTTCCATTTCAGATGTAAGGAGAATGTTGGTTCATGGCTTTTTCAAATACTTTGGCCAGGAATGGGAGCAGGGAGATCAGTTGGTAGTTGAGTTTGCTGGTGTCTGCCGATGGTTTCTTTAATAGGGTATTGACTTCCGCATGTTTCCAGGCCTTGGAGAAGGTGGTTGAGATGAACTTGAGGTCAACGAGGAAAATGTAGTTGTTGGAGTCTATGGCAAGGGGGGCAATGTAGTCAGCGATGAAGTTGCAGAAGGCTGGACATGGTCATGGAGGACGGTAGGTGAGGGATGCCTTGATGTTGGGTTTGCTGTCTGTTTGGAGTTGAAAGTTGAGGTATTCTATGGTTGGGGTGATGTCATCATTTGTGATGGGTCATTGGATGGATTCCTTGTGTATGATGGCAATCCATCTGCCAGGCATGTTGAAGTGGTCGGGGTGGGTGATCTTGTATCCTTCGGGTATATTGGTCGCAGAAGTGGGGTTGAGCCAAGACTTAGTGAGGAAGAGGACATCAGATGTGAGGGTGAAGATGAGGTCCCATATCTCAGTGGTGTGTTTGCATAGTGAGTGTGTGTTCAGAAGAGTTCATGTAAGTTGGTGTTTAAGTTCAGGTGGTGTCTGAGTTGCGTTCAGAATGCGGCTGGTCGGCGCGCTGGTGTGTGTGCTGTGGCAGGTGAAGTGGCAGTGGGTGTAGATGAAAGGTTCTACCATTGGAACATGGGTTGGCGCTGGCTGTGGCAGTGTTTGTTGCGGCATCCGGGGTCTAGGCGGGTGTACAGCTCAGCGATGGTGTATCTGCGGGTAGCAGAATAGCCAGAGGTCATGGTGCTAGGTGGGGTCCATGCGTAGATGGGTACATATGGGCTTGCCTTTGGTGTGCCTTCAGCATGCCAATGGCTCGACTGCTGATCATGACCACGGTGTAGTTGTGCTGCAGCCTGCTTTAAGTAGGTCTTGGGGTGGGTGGGGCTTCTGTCGGCGGGAAGGACGGTGAGCGGGAAAACCATGGCAGGAAAAGCCAGGTGGGAAAACCTGAGCAGCAGCAGTGTCTCTTGGTCAAATGGCGGCAACTGGATCAGGCTGGAACAAGCAGGAACTGAAGGCCACAGGCAAGTGGCAGGTTAGGTGCCCAGGTGCTTATTAGTGTGGCTGTGCTGCGGCCTACATTAAGTAGGTCCCGGCCTGCACGGGACTTTCGTTGGTGGGAAAAACAGTGAGTGGGAAAACCCAGGCAGGAAAACCCAGGAGGGAAAAACCAGGCAGCGACGGTGTCACTTGGTCAAATGGCAGCAACTGGATCAGGCTGGAACAAGCAGTTACTGGAGTCCACAGGCAAGTGGCAGGCTTGCTCCCCAGAAACCTACTCTGACATCTGCCCAGAGGATCAGTGAGCTCTAAGCTTTGTCATCTAAGACTCCATACAGAACCATCTTTCCAGACAAGCTTGTTCTTTGCACTAGAGCTTCCTTTTTGTTTGAAAGTTGTCACTCCCTTTCATGTATGCCAGTCCATCGCCCTGCCTAACCTTTATGGTCCACCGCATCCCTCTAAAGAAAAAGAGTGACGCCATTGCCATTCTACCTTGACCGCACCGTTATGGGTGGACGACCAACTCTTCGTTGGGTATGTCGGAGCCAAGAGGGGAAAGGCCGTACAGAAATGGACCATCTCCTGATGTATCATGCTCTGCATTTAAATCTGATATGCACTGGCCAAGAGGCGATCCCCTGAGGATTTCCATGCTCATTCCACCAAAGCTCAGACTGCGACTACTGCGTTAGCACGTGGAGTTCCGATCCTGGACATGTGCCAGGCAGCAACGTGGGAGTCTCTGCACACTTTCACCAAGAATTACTGCCTGGAAAGTCAGGTCTGTCTGAACTGACACTTTGCCTGTTGGTCCTGCAGGACTTTCTAGTGTGAATTAGTGCCTCAGACCCACCTATAGGGAGGTATGTCTTGGGTATCTATTATAAGGTAAGGAATCTGTGGCTAGCAGTCTCTATCAGATGAAGAAGTTACTAACATTTGGTAACCCCATAGCTGGTTGAGACTCTATCTAGCAGCAGATTCCTTTCCGCCCCACCTATCCTTCCTGATCTCTGAACAGATCTCTAGGGACAGGGTTATTCCCCTTTCAGGGCCCTGGTTTTCCAAACTAGTGGTCAGTATACTTTGTGGCTACATACTCCTGGTGTGGAAAGTTGCAAAAAGGAACTGATGTCAGCACACTGGGGTGGCACCTATATATTCACTGGTCACATGAGTTCAGGCACGGATAACGCCGCTGATGCCACGCAGAGCAGAACAATGCCATCTACTGCCGCACAGTGGTACTGACACCTGGGGATAATTCTAAGGTAAGGAATTTGTGACTAGATAGAGTCTCTACTAGATAAGGCATTACCAAAGGTAAGTACTTTAATAATGTATGTATAAAATGTATGTATAATGATATGTAAATTAATATTGTACAATTAATACATTACTTTTTGGAAGTATTAATAATATTTAATAATTAATTTTAATTTATTGATCAATTAAATGCATTTTAATAAAAATTGTATTTTATTGTAAATAAAAATAAGTATTTTAAATATAGGAATGTAACCTTTATTGCATATTTTATATTTGATTAATTTATTATTATTCAATTTTGTTTAAATGTTGAACATGATACTGTCATTGTTAATACGTTGTTTCAAGTTTTTTTAAAAAGATTACAATTTACATAAAACATATTCAAAATCAAATATAAATAAATTATGAAATGAGAACAAATATGTATTGTTTATGATGTATTAATTAAGATGGTATGTATATTTATAAGTTATACATTTATTTATTTAAATTGTAATTCATTATTATTTTATTGGACTAAGATCTGCTGGGAGTATATATTCGAATATTTATTAATTAAAATATAATATAATTGATATTTATTAAATAATTACAAAATATGTTTTATATGTTTTTATATATTCAATGATTTTTACATTTGGATTATGTATTTATTTTTTATGTTTTAACATTTCGAAATATTAACAAATAATAAATATATATTATTATTAAGTAGTGATTAACACATTTTACACGTTAATGTTTCACTTTTTAGTCTGGGTTATTGTGCCTCCTTAGTACTTTTTATTTTATGTATATAACACTATGGTGCCCGTGTGGCAGGCACCGCATGGACGCTCGTCCGACTGACATAGCGGAATGGAACCGCCCGACCATAGGTCGGCGGTTCTATCTCCTGTATTGGATGCGACCGCCCTATGGGTGGTCGGAAACATCCATTTCACGATTGTAGCTTGTGAGGCGGGTGGAAAAGGCCAGCAGCACAGGCTACAATTGTAAAATGGATGCTTTTAAACATCCCTGCCCCGTGTGGCAGGCAACATACAGTGCCTGCCACACAGTGCAGAGATGTTTAGCCCCCAGCCACCATTGCGGAGGACCAGGGAGGAAGGGGGCCTTGCTAGGTGCTACCAAAAACACTTTCCGACAGCCTTTCCATGTCGGAAAGGCTGACATGAAAGGGCTGTCGGAAACTGTCATCATAATCCCGACGGCGGAGCTGAGCCTAGCTCTGCCGTCATTAGGGGATTATGAGTTGTCCCTCCACCCGATGCCTCCGCCCGCCGCATTATAATGCCCTTCCCTTAAAAGGTTTATATTGGCTTGGGAATAGTAAATGTTTCCCCGTTAGTGTTCAACACCTTCCCCAAAATGGTTTAGATTGGTGTGGGAATAGTAAATGTTGCCCCTCTAGTGTCCAACACCTTCCACAAAATGGTTTAGATTGGAATGGGAATAGTAAATGTCACCCCCTTAGTGTCCAATACCTTACCCAGAGTGGTTTAGGTATGGAATTGCAATAGTATATGTGACTCCTTTAGCATCGAACACCTTTCCAAAAATGGTATAGATTGGTGTTGGAATAGTAAATGTCAACGCTTTAGTGTTGAACACCTTCCTCAAAATGGTTTAGATTGGAGGGGTAATAGTAAATGTCACCCCTTTAGTGCCCAACACTTTCTCCAAAGTGATTTACATTGGAGTGGCAATAGTCAAAGTAACCCTTTTAGTGTTAAATTCCTTTGTTAAAATATACTTCTATGTAGTTTGACATTTATTTAGTATTGATGATGTTTAAAAAGATAATGAACATAGTAGCTGGTTGTATATTTGTAATAAATAACATTATTATTTACATACCTTCGTAGAATAAAGATATGTAACACATTTTTCAATTTTCTTTATTTTTTCCAATTTTATTTAATGTATATTCTTACATTTTAGCGTATATAGTTCTAGTTGTAAAAACCTTTTTATATTGAGAAATACATTGTTTAATAAAATCTTATAAACAATGTAAATCATATTAGTATTCTATTGTTTAACATTTTTTAACATTAATTTAGTTGTTTCATATGCATATTTTTAACATAATTTCTACATACTTTCTCAGTATGTCTTAAATAATCTTGCATTTTTTTATACCATTACTAAATTGATAGCTTACATTTTTTTTAAACATATTTTAACAACATTTTTCACATGTTTACATGTTTAATAATTTTTTACAATTTTGAAAATATTTTTTAAACATTTTTAACTTATAGTTTCATTCATTTCTATGATAATACAGTCTTTATTTTTAGTTTGATTTAGCAGCCACTTGTTTTCCTGCCACCTTCTATTTTGTAGTCTATGGGGCCGATTCCGATCTCGCTCAGACAGCCCTCCGAGAGCTGTCCGTAGCGTTACCTGCCGACCGACTTGTTCCGGGAGCCGGTCCGTCCGAACGATGAAGTACGATGCGCAATTGTGTCCAAATCCCGACCGACACGTAAGCTCCGAATCCAGGCACATTCCCCGTACGAGCCGGGTCCGTAAACGCTGAATGGAGTCGTCCGGAAGGATTTTCACAGCACTTTCCGGCCGGCCAAGTACGATGCGTACTTCCTACGTGCCGAACAGGTCGCCACCTCCAGCACGTCACAGCATCCGGAAGAGCAGTACATCAGGTCCGATTCGCGCCACAACACGATCTACGGCTACGAGCCGAATCTACGAGCAACGCCTACGAGACGAACCAACGATCAACGCCTACGAGACGAACCAACCATGAATCCAATCGCGCAGGTCATCCCAGTCCTGTACATCTATGACCAGATCAACAACCGGAACCGACGCGTAAATCGCAGACGGTAAGTCAGACACCCACCACACACAAAAACGTCACGAACCCGCGAAATGTTACACACACATAGGGGGTGGATATCCATCTCCACTAGCATTGTCCAGCCCATTCGGGGATGGATGGCTTTCACTACCAGCAGTCCCTACCCATAGGGGGATGGATGGCTATCACTACCAGCAGTCTCTACCCATAGGGGGGTGTATGGCTATCACTATCAGCATTGTCCAGCCCATAGGTGGGTGGATGGCTATCACTACCAGCAGTCCCTACCCATAGGGGGATGGATGGCTATCACTACCAGCAGTCTCTACCCATAGGAGGGTGGAGGGCTATCACTACCAGCATTGTCCAGCCCATAGGGGATGGCTGGCTATCACTACCATCAGTCCCTGCCCATAGGTGGGTGGATGGCTATCACTACCAGCAGTCTCTACCCATAGGGGGGTGGATGGCTATCACTACCAGCAGTCCCTACCCATAGGGGGATGGATGGCTATCACTACCAGCAGTCTCTACCCATACGGGGGTGGATGGATATCACTACCAGCATTGTCCAGCCCATAGGGGGATGGATGGCTATCACTACCAGCAGTCCCTACCCATAGGGGGATGGATGGCTATCACTACCAGCAGTCTCTACCCATAGGGGGGTGGATGGCTATCACTACCAGCAGTCCCTACCCATAGGGGGGTGGATGGCTACCACTACCAGCAGTCCCTACCCATAGGGGGACGGATGACTATCACTACCAGCAGTCCCTACCCATAGGGGGGTGGATGGCTATCACTACCAGCAGTCCCTACCCATAGGGGGATGGATGGCTATCACTACCAGCAGTCTCTACCCATAGGGGGGTGGATGGCTATCACTACCAGCAGTCCCTACCCATAGGGGGGTGGATGGCTATCACTACCAGCAGTCCCTACCCATAGGGGTATGGATGGCTATCACTACCAGCATTGTCCAGCCCATAGGGGGATGTATACCTATCACTACCAGCAGTCCCTACCCATAGGGGGATGGATGGCTATCACTACCAGCAGTCCCTACCTATAGGAGGATGGATGGCTATCACTACCAGCAGTCTCTACCCATAGGGGGGTGGATGGCTATCACTACCAGCAGTCCCTACCCATAGGGGTGTGGATGGCTATCAATACCAGCAGTCCCTACCCATTGGTGTTCTACGCCAAATACTCATCCACTACTATCATGCAAATAATGTGTTTTGTGTGCAAACTGCTTGCTACAGTGACACTGAAAGAGAAAACTTACAGGAACTCCCATCACAGTTGTGCCCAAAAGGTGAGTGTGGGGTTCAAACCCCCAGCATTGTCAGGAACATTGTGGATATGGGGTCTAACCCCCCTCACTGTAGTGACCAAAAGGTGAGTGTGGGGTTCAAACCCCCAGCATTGTCAGGAACATTGTGGATATGGGGTCTAACTCCCCCTCACTGTAGTGACCAAAAGGTGAATGTGGGGTTCAAACCCCCAGCATTGTCAGGAACATAGTGGATATGGGGTCTAACCCCCTCTCACTGTAGTCACCAAAAGGTGAGTGTGGGGTTCAAACCCCCAGCATTGTCAGGAACATTGTGGATATGGGGTCTAACTCCCCCTCACTGTAGTGACCAAAAGGTGAATGTGGGGTTCAAACCCCCAGCATTGTCAGGAACATAGTGGATATGGGGTTTAACCCCCCCTCACTGTAGTGACCAAAAGGTGAGTGTGGGGTTCAAACCCCCAGCATTGTCAGGAACATTGTGGATATGGGGTCTAACTCCCCCTCACTGTAGTGACCAAAAGGCGAGTGTGGGGTTCTAAATACCAGCATGTGCAAACAATAAGGTATGATTTCTGGTCCTAAAACCACAAGCATTGTAGTGACACATTAGTGGTTGTGTGCCAGACAAAAATAGTTCCGTTGAGGATAACATTGTTGTGCCTACAAAAATACCCTCAGCCATGTGCAGACAAGGCTCGCCCATGTGGGCTGACAAAGCCTCCAATGTTCAAATGGACAATGTAATAAGTGACCATCATAATGCATTAACACATAGGTTCACTAACAGACACACATACAAAGGAATCCTTCGGAGACCGCAGCATTTAGGTGATCACGTTCCATACTGTACCAGCAATGGGAAATAGCAAACATGATGAATGTACAGACTGGCGATGTAGGAGTCCCAGGGCCAGGAGATAAAAACCTCAAATAAACATCCACTCAATGCCCCACAAAACCAACATCAATACATGGGTGCAGATGCACTAACACAACCAACCACCCAGCCACACACTGCATATCAGACACAACATGTAAGCGTGTGTAAGTGTCCCCAGGCTACAACTACACACATGATGGGGGGCTGGACTCAAATGAGACATATGCGTTGTCAGTCCAATCCTGAAGTATCTCATGAATTGGGTTCCTGTTTGTGGGAAATCGGGCATTGTTAGATGAGCGGCTCACAACAGACACATGTGTAACAAGCTGGGCGGGACAGCAACAAACACATCAAGAAACAGACTCACTCCAGCAGTACCCTCAAGGACCCTACATTGTGGTGACAGTAGCCTGTATGATGATCCCTCTGTGAAGACAAATTTGGATGTTGCCCATACTGTGGAGCACATTCACCTGTGCGCACTGTGTCATGTGTCTTGACAGATCAACTTCCAACACACATAGACAAACACAACTCACTGGGCATGGCCTGTAATGTAAGGCCACAATGTAGGTAGGGGCCTAGCCATGAGACAACTCACATTTGGTCAGTCGCAATACCACACACCTTGATATGCACCAATGTGCATCAGCTTAGCCCACATTGACTGGTGACATTGCACATGCACCCATGACAATCCCGGGGGGGGGGGTCTAAGGTGTACTAACATATTACACATGGCCAGTCACCAAACCTTGTGAATGTCTGTCACACTGCATAGTATGAGGTACATGTGCATGAGGGGAAATGTATCAGACACATTGGGATGTCGGTCACAGTCCCAGACCAATGAAAAACCCTAGTAGACCCACAAAGAACAAATGTTGACATCATCCAACATTGATGGCTAGGACCTGATGAGTGGGAGCAGTCACACACATATACAAGTGACAAAGTCACAGGAAGATACCACATAGTGAAAAGAAGCTGATGTTGGAAACACAAATGTGACTTGGGGAATCGTTAATATGTCACATGTGCGTTTGACCACAGTGCAGGCCCGTACATCAACCACACCCAGGGATGACACCCTAATGACTATTAGTTTTTCATGCACCTACATCCCAGAAACCCAAGGTCAAAGAGGTATAAAAAACACAGGACAACACAGCAAGCATCACAAACAGGAACATCAGCAGGGAATACAGGCTGTGTAGAAAAAGGGATAGGAACACACAGACTCTGGCTCACAGAACACACACCATGGGCTCAGGCAATGTCACCGAATAACACACTGCAATAAGGTGACGTCACCCATGTGGAAGGTCAGCTGTGTCAAACGTTCTCTGTGCAGGGCTCTGTCATGTCAGAATAAAACTCAGACATTGTGCCAACAATTACAACACACTGAAAGCTCTGGTCACATCAGCCTGTGTACAGGAGTGTCTCTTAAGTCATCTGCACATACACAAAACACATGTATAGCAAGTAGCACTGATGACACCGATGACTTGTTCCTCATCAATGCGCCATTCTGCCAGTCCATTGGAGAGGGGCCTACAGTTAGAAAAAAGTACAATGTGCACCAATGTCAGCCCAACATATGTGCAATAGTGTATGCCAAACATGTGAAGTGGTGAAAAGAAGGTTACACTCCCTGTGCCAAATGATTGGGATCATGACAACCTCAAATTGCAGCAAATGACGACATGGATACATACTGTAATAGGACACATATACCATGGACCACATGCAGTCCATCACCTCACCAAATGACTTATTATCAACAAACACTATTACAACAGCAACTTGAGGACACTCTTCAGCAACATCATGTACATTAAATGCAATTCAACAACATAACTAGAATAAGCTTTATTCAGCTTGTCAAAAAATTAAATTGTAGCACAACAAAGCTAAAGGCCAATGGCCAGTCCATTGCAATTGTCCATCATGGGTGACACATGACAAGTTGTCACAATTTGTTTGCCTGCACTGCTACAGCTAGGGGACATCTCCCCTTGGAGGGGCATCCATAGGGGCAGGCCAGGCACCGCAGGGACAGGATCATGGAATAGCAGTATGGGGCAGGGGAGGGGTGGTGGGTGGTGGGTACAGGAGCCTCTGTGCCAACTGCAGTGAACCTGTCAGATTGAGTGGGCGGGGTCTCCACTGCAGTGGCAATGTCCGAAGGTGTGGGCGGGGGCTCAAAAGAAGTAGGCAGGACAGATTGGGGGGACATGGTCTCCACTGCAGTCGCAGGAACAAGCTGAGGCTGGGATGTGGGAGTGGAGGTGCTTGTGGCAGGGGGGGATGGCCTAATCATTTTGGGGATGGTGTACCGGTGTGTGGGGGAACCTGGGACAGGGTGGGGCGTGGGAACTCTTGGAGTGGTGGCTGGAGGACGGAGACTGGTACATCCAAATTTTCATCCATTTCAAAGGAAATAAGGAAGCTGCACTGGCTCCCAATAAGGAGTCGAGTGCGTTTCAAATCACTTTGCATGGTCTTTAAAGCTCTGCATGGCAAAGGCCCAGACTACCTGAACCAGCTGTTCCAGTGGTACATTCCGAAAAGAGCACTTCGCTCGTTAGGGGCTAAGATGGTTTGTGTACCGCCCAGGAAGAAAGCTCTGTGGGGGGGCAGAAGCTTTGCTCTGTGCGCTGCGAAAGCCTGGAATGACCTTCCGTTTCGCCTAAGAAACGCTGCTGATCTGTTAGATTTTAGGAAGGGTTTGTAGACCCGGCTTTTTGCTGAATAAGCTCAGTTTTTCCTTGCTTGCTGCCTCAGGATAGATATGCTAGCGCCAGGACACCCTTGGGTAATCGCCGAGCTTTATAAAAGTTATTAACATAACATTAACATAACTGTCTGGTGGAAGTGAGTGATAGTGGTGGGCTTCTGCTCTTTATGGTCCTGGGGGATTTGTGGGTGGGGACCTCAGTGTTCCTGCTCCTTGGGGAGTGTGTGGGCGTGGTGGGGGATCTTCCGTCTGTGTGTGGAGACTTCCTCTTCCCCTTGTGAGTTGGTTCAGATGGAACTGTGGGGAAGAGGCCAAGGTCACAGAGGAAGAGCTTCTGGGAAGGGGGGTTGCAGGTGAGTCAAGGGAAGGGGTTTTGAAGGGAGAGGTATCTGAGGACTGCCGAGTGGTTGTGGATGGCTGTTTGTGTTTCTGTACCCTATCCCCTGTGTGTGTGCTATCAGTCCCCTGAGTGTTTTGTGCTTGTACGTTTTGCCTTTGACTGAAGTTGCTGTGTGCTGCTTGTGTCTGTTGTGGTGCATGAATGTGCCTGTGTGAGTGTGCGTTGGGCAGGTAGGGTAGTGGGGATTGTGGATGGGGCAGAGGTAGGAGGGGTGAGGGACTGTTGGAGGAGGGACACTGCTGCCGTCATTGAGGAGGCCATGGACTGATTGGTCCCTTGTAGGGAAGACATGTCAGATGAAATGCCCTCCATGTACGACACCAATTGTGTCAAAAGACTGGTGTGGGCATGGAGGACACTCAGCATCGATGTCTGCCCCACATGGATCTGCTTCAGCAAGTCCACAGACTCCACACTCAGGGCAGCAGGGGAGACAGAGGCAGGGGGTGTGGTGCCTGGACCAAAGGAGACATGCTCCCTAACACGGGAGCCTCCATGGACATCTGGGATGGGAGAAGCTGGGGGGGTGGAGATGGTGGTGGTGGCAGGGACAGACTCGCTAGCTGGGGTCTGTGTTCTTGTTACACCCGCCTCCACAAGGGAGTCCTCACGAGCCAGAGTGTTCCTCAGCTGAGGTCGATGTTGCTGAGTAGCCCTCAGTGTGGCTCCCCTCACGCTCCGTGCCACTGGGTCCCTCCGCATCCTCCACAGCGGACCCACTCTGGCTCTGCGCCTCCTCTCGGTCCGTGGAGCTGTCTCCTCCCGTAGCCGTAGATGATGCTGTGAAGAAGGAGGAGAAACAGAATCACATCAGTCATCTGTATTGACTTGACACATGAGTTTAATTGCAAGACATCACAGAGCAAGCCCTGGCATAATGTTAAAGCCACTGCTAAATTGACTGACACATATGTGAACCAGGCACTTGTCAGTCTGCCTGTAAACCATGCTTCTCGTACACATGCTGGCAATGGACCCATCTGTCCAATGTATGTATGATGTCACTTATTACATGGGCAGGCATGCACCATATTGCCTGTTGTCTGAGCTTTACTGATTGTGAGTGTCATGTGTCATAACACACATGTCTCGTCTCATGCTAGTGACTCAGTAATTGGGACAGCAAATGGGATGGCCAAAGTCATTGTTGACAGGATGAACATACTTCCATCCCCAGACACCATGATGGGCTCATGTCTTGAAAGTCAATGCTAGAATGGTGTGTATGCAGGACAACAGACAAGTGACACTACTGAATGCTCTAGATTTGCATGTGGCACACCATGCCACAGGCCTGTGTGGCCAATCAGTCAGTACTGACTCCTGTCACAGTGGCAGTGCATCCCGACTCCACAGTGAGCACTGTGTCACACTCATGTATGCACTGTGAATGCAACCTCTGTAGTGCTCAAGTATACATGTCAACCACATGCTACACACATTTGACATAATCTGATAATCCCACATTCTCCTAATGAGACATTAGAGTTTGTGAGTCAACAAATCTGCACACATGAACACATTACAGGCCCACAAGAAGAAAGTAAAGCTGCTTACACATGTATGTTGAAGCCACCATTAGGTACAGTCAAGTGATTACGCACATATGTTTAGTCCTGTGTGCTGATCCTAATTCCACATATCAGATGTCTGTCCATGACAAACACATTTCCCACTTTTGCAATCCAAAAAGCTATGCCAGTCCACAATGACACAGAGTCTGACACATGATTACCAATTTCACAATGGGCAAACTGTTGTCTGACACCCAAGATTAGGAGGCCAGAGTGTCTCAGATGTCCGGAGTTGGCATCCCTGTCCATGGGCCATGTGAAACATAGGATTACCAGGAGCACTAGGCAGGTGACTACGCATTTGTTACGCTCATACATTTTCTTTGTGTGAGGCCACAACATTGGTCTTACCTGCTGCATGGGTGTGTAGTTAATACCTCAGACACCTATGCTGACCCAGATCAGCAATTTGCACATTGATGTATGGGCCACACAGAGTACAGGTCATATTTCAGTCAATGTGCTGACACATGTCCGACAATTGCCTCACTCATGATGCTCAACTCAATGCCCGTGTTGCAGATGTTGTTCTCAACATTGACCTTGGAAAACAGCAAATACACACAACCCAAGTGACACATGTCACAGAGGGGAAGGGACACACCTGGTCATCAGATGAGAATGGGACATCACCAAATTTAGACACATGAGTCTTGTCTCAGCAGACAGACGAACAGTGGGAGTGTCACCAGGCTGAAGGAGTGCAAATTGCATGTTATACACAAATCACCACAAAGGCATGGACTTACCCCCTCCTTGCTGCTGTCTGTCCTTCAACTGCCCATCCAGGTCAGGGAAGACCACCGTCAGTATCCGGCGCATGTGGGGGGTCAGGGTCCGTCGTCCGCCTCTCCTGCGAGGAGGCGACAGCTTGAGCTGGACTCTGGCTATCCTCCTGGTCCAGCCACGAAGGTCCTGCCACCTCTTCTGGCAGTGGCGGATGCGGCGCTTGAAAACCCCCACAGATCTCACTGCCCGGATGATGGTCTGCCAAATCTCCTGTTTCTGATGGGCATCAACCTGTAAGGATGACAAAGTGAGACACCATTACTACACATGCAACATGTTTGTACATCACACAGTTGGACATACATATTGGTATCAGAAGGGCATATGATGTATACAGGTAGTGCAACTATGGTCATGGGCAGTTGTCCTGTGTGCAAGCCTGCATTGACAACATGAAACAGTGCCTGGAAATACAAACCATGAGAAAATACACTTTTCAATCACTGCACCTGTACAGTACATGTATCCACACACTTTGAGACTTAAAATTATTTGGTGTGCATGCTTGCCCTTGGTATTTACAATGCTAGTACTAACAGTCAGATAACATGTACAATTGAAATGGCAGTGGACTCCACACTCACCTGCTCCCCTGCTTTCCCATACAGCTTGCAGTACTGTGGGAGGAGGCTGTCCAGCAGGGCCTGGTTCTCCTCCTCTGTGAATGCTGGGGCCCTCTCCACAGTACGTGCCATTTCAGAACACAGAGGATTCAGAGACAGCAGCAGTGGTAGTGAGAGATGTAGTCCTGTAGCATGTAGTGCAGGCAAGTGAAGTCTCTGGGGAATAGACAGCCTTATATCTGTGCTGCAGAGGCAGAATCAGTTCCATGCGGCCAAAGAGATAGGTCCGAGACGTTCGCATTATCCGAAATTAGCCAATCCATGACATTGCACGCATCGTACATGCCTTCCGCGTCGTTCAAATATTCCGCATCATGACACCATTGACTTTGATACATTGTTGTTGGTAGCCAACGGAATTTGTTTGCAGTCGATTCGTACACGTAGCAATACTGCGTCCGTCTCCATGACAGTCAATAGCCAATGCGTGCGTCCGGATCGGTCCATTAGTGTACGACGCGTCTTTTGAATACTCACCCGCGTCCGTCTCCATGACAGTCAATAGCCAATGCGTTCGTCCGGATCGGTCCATAAGTGTACGACGCTTCTTTTGAATACTCACCCACGTCCGTCTCCATGACAGTCAATAGCCAATGTGTGCGTCCGGATCGGTCCATAAGTGTACGATGCGTCTTTAGAATACTCACCCGCGTCCGTCTCCATGACAGGCAATAGCCAATGCGTGCGTCCGGATCGGTCCATAAGTGTACGACGCGTCTTTTGAATACTCACCCGCGTCCGTCTCCATGACAGTCAATAGCCAATGCGTGCGTCTGGATCGGTCCATAAGTGTACGACGCGTCTTTTGTACACTCACCGAAGTCTGTCACCATTACAGATAACAGGCAAAGGATGCCACCCACAACATTTTGGCAGAGACTCAGGTGCTTTACAACAGACATACAGCCTGTCATACAGGAAATTAAATCACTTTTCAGGCTTCATACCATGTGTGTACATGGCTTCACATGTCATATTGTAGGGAGCACATTGTAGCACACACTCCCAGGATATGGCATGTTTCATGGGGACCAAAACCATTGTGTGTGATGCACATCACTACTGTGAGTGACAACTTGTCAAATCACCACCCGAGGCCTGTACACAGTTCCAGGGGCCCATTGTGTGATGACATGATTACATACACCATGGTTTACAGCTGAAATTGACTGTGGGTAACAAAGTGTGCCAGAGCTAACAGTGTGAGGTTAATCCAGAGTATTTGTGTATTGTGCTAGGCACATGTGTATTTTTGTATGTGGCAGATGTAAGTTGTTTCCAACATCCTCCTGTTTTTGGCATGTGAGTTGCTGTTGTGTCTGTGTGTCACATACATCCATGTTTGCCATGCCAAATTAATCTGGAAGCACATCATGTGTGTCATGGGTGTGATGGTATGTGTACATCAGACGTTACATGATGACAATGGCCATGTGGCATTACAAGATCCCTGTGTGTGGAACTTACTAACACCAGTCATTTGGACAACACATCTATCCTCACTAGTCACTGAGGTGTGTGTTTAGTATGTGACATTTGTTCAGGTGTACTGTGATAGACCCCATAGATTGTTCACAGCACAGCATTGCACTTGTTGTGTAACCATCTGGAGCTGATATGTTAGATGGGGGCACATAGCTGGCACATGTGTCCATGCTCAACAGCACACACTGGACTCAATTGTGTCTTGCTATGATGTAGCATGTGATATTTAGCATGGTCATTGCCACATATGTAGGGGAACTGACAATCTTTCTTTGCTCACCTATGTACTGCAGGGGAGCAGCTGTCCACAGACCGTTCCCAGACCTTGCAACCATGGCTGAACGTGACTGCATCCGACGGTACCGCTTCACCGCGCCACTTATTGAGGAGTTGGCAGAGCAGTTGGCCCCACATTTACAACCTGGACGCCCATATCCATCAGCGCTGACCCCCAAGGTGAAGGTGATGGCAGCCCTACACTTCTTTGCCACCGGAACATTCCAGTACACAGTGGCTTCTGCTGGTGGGATGTCACAGACCATGTTCAGCCGTGTGCTTCGCGATTTTTTGGAGGCGATGTTGTATTTCCTGAACCGGTACATCCAATTCCCGACCCCACGACAATTTACTGACATAAAGAGTGACTTTTATGCACTGGGAAGGATGCCACATGTCATCGGCTCCATAGATGGAACACATGTGGCTTTGGTACCACCATAGGCACATGAGCAGACATACCGGAACAGAAAACATTTTCACTCCATAAATGCCCTGGTGGTATGTCTGCCGGACATGACGATATCACATGTATGTGCACGTTTCCCTGGTTCGGCACACGACGCTTACATCATGAGGAATAGTCGTGTACCACAGATGATGTCACAGCTGCAGAACCAGCGTGCCTGGCTTGTCGGTGTGTAATATCTGTTTACCTTGTGTGCTTTTTATATCTTGAAGTTTTACACTCTTTTCTGACCCATGAAATGTTTGTTTGTTTGTATGTAGGTGATTCCGGGTATCCCAACATGCCGTGGTTGCTGACACCTCTCAGGAACCCTGTGACACCTGCGGAGATACGCTATAATGAGGCACATGGGCGGACCAGGAGAGTGATAGAGCGGACATTTGGTCTACTTAAAAGCAGATTCCGCTGCCTGGACCGGACAGGAGGGGCCCTCTAATATGCACCAGAGAAGGTGTGCAAGATCATAATTGTCTGCTGCATGCTACACAACCTGGCAGTGAGGGAGGAGTTGCCCTTCATCCAGGATGATGACGACCAGCAGCCACCAGCCGTGGAGGATCCTGCCCTGGGTCATGTTGCGAGTGATGATGAGGGTGAGGGGGATGTTCGCACACAGCTCATCAACAACTTTTTTGCATGATTGTGAGTATACAGTGATGACTTGTCTATGTTTTTTCATTGCCTGATATGTGTGTGTAGTGCAATGTCGCTGCATACGTGTGGCTGAATGCTACTTGACAGGAGGCTTGCAGTTATGTGTCCATAGAGTTAGTATGTTCTCCCAAACAGTGTTGACATGATTACTAGGTTGTTTTCACGTATCTTCAGAATTGTGTATGGAATGTCTATAGGTGATGTATGCAGTTATTTAGTAATTTAAGTACTGTTGTATGGCTGTCCTTCACAGGTTCCTTTGGCTGTTGTCTGGTGGCATGGGACCTCCAAAACACTAAATCTTGTTTTCGTGGAGAACAGATGCAGTGCCACACACCCAAGTACTAACATTTGTTACACACTTGGTTACTGTGTGCTCACTGCCACGTGAGGTTACCTTGCTTCTGTTGTGGAGTTAACATGTTGTGATTGTGTAATAAAGCAGTGCTTCACTTTGGGATGTGCTTCGTCTGTATCCACACATCCGACATTCATTTGCATTCTGTACCTGTGGGCTGATTGCCACTACCTCTGGATGAGTGTTGTGTATGTGCATTCCACTGTATTTTCAGTTCACAATAGTGGAGGCAATGAGTATGATGGCCATGGGAAATTTGTGTTGTGTTGATCTAGGAGTGTGTATTGCTCATATGTGTCACATCACAATGACTCACAAATCAGTGTTTACATTGCTGTAGTAGTTTTCATGCACAGTCTTTGTTTAGCAGGTAATCATCTCTATGTCACCAACCAATGATGATTCACAACAGAGGCAAGTATTGTGTGATTATGAATTTATTTACATGCATGTGTGAGAATAGTAAACGTAATTGAAAGTGCTGGACATTGTGATTGAAATCCAAAGTTCACAGAGGAGTTGGTAGTGTTGGTAGATGAGATTTCCTGAGTAAAGTCCACAGTCATTTGATTCATTATTCCAAATTAGACCCTCCATCACATGTGGGAGAGTTAAGTGACAGTCAACAAGGTGTACGCTTTGCACACAATGGAGGATGTCATGAGCAGGTGTTCACTTTCTGGGGGATATGCATGGCCATCTGCCTCTCACTTGTCCTTCTTCGGATGACCCCTCTTCTTCTTTTCAGGGGGACCCTCAGGTGCAGGCTGCTGAGGTGCCACGGAGTCTCCGCCAGAGTCCTCATCCCTCCCTGGGGCAGTTGCAGATTATTTGGCAACAGATGTAGTGGGCACACAGGGAGGTGTGGTCATGTTGCCAGCAATCTGGCGGAGGCATGTGAGTATGTCCCTATGCACCGCCGTGAGTTCATCAATTTTGTCCATTTTGGACTCCATTCTGGACTCCATTCGGGACATGTGTGTCTCCACCCGGGACACATGGGAGTCCAATCTGGCATGATGGGCAGCCTGCTGTTGTTGGATGTCCGTGAGGATCCCCACTACCTGGCCAAAGCCTCCTGTGCTTTCCTGGTACGTATCTATGATGCGTCACAACTGTGGATCACCTTGCAGTGCAGACCCATCTTCAGGCCGTGGCCTCACCCTGCCCACACTCCCACCACCCCTACCCACACGAGCAGGACCTGCAGTTGCTGGGACAGACAACACTGGGCCTCCTTCTGTGTTGGCACTGGTGGTGTTGTCCGCCACCTCCAGAGTGCCCTGTGTAGCTCTGCCGTCGGTGTTATGTTGACTTGGTCTGTCCGTGTTGGTAGAGGTCATCTGGGTGTTTGCAGATGTAGCAGGAGAGGTGGCAGGGGGTGCTGATGTCACAGCTGCTGGTGCTGCCCGCTGACCCACACCGGAGGGGCCATGTCGTTCTTCGTCGTCCGAAGAGGACTGAGAGACATCTACACTGGAGAGCTCAGGGTCAACCAGAGTCTGGAACTGGGATTCCTCTTCTGTTCCTGCTGTGTCTCCAGCATCCCCTGTGGGTGGAAGAGACACACAATGTATGTTGTGGTTCAGCACACATCAACGGATCACACACATTACAGTTGCTACTGTACTTCATAATGAGTGTATGTACCTTGCATTGTCCTGAATTGTCACAGACTGAGGTCTATATTGGTTAAGTACATTGTCATGACAACCTGAAGAGTTTTGATGGGCACATGGAGCTGTGTGCATGAACAGCTCATGTATTCATTCATTGACTGTACATGGCCATTGCTACTCAAGTGCAATCCCGTGCATGACACAGGTGTGTTGTCCTTGTCAACATTTGTTCTTTAACAATGACATACGTGCACTTCCTCTTACGATGTGTTGCAATATTGGGGCATGTGTGCTGGCATTTGTGCATGTATTTTTGAGTCACATTGGTGTGTCTATACGACATGGTCAGAGTCCGGTATGTCTCAGATTTCTTGAGAGATACTATTTTGTTGTATGTGTTCCTAGTTTACATCTCATTGCACACATGTGATGGTGTTACCGTAGCAAATGATGTAGCTGCTGAGCTTTGTACGTGATAACGTCATTTGTCTAGTCAATGTCCTCCATGGAAAGAGAAGTTAACCAGGGCAGCTCTCTTTATTTTCCATGCTCATGACAGTGAGGGCCAGAGGTTTGTGTGTTTGAGTTATGCTACTGTCAGTTGTATGCCTCCTCCAACCCAGTCCAGGTTACTCCTTGTGTTGCAAGTGTCAATGACAGTGAGGGTAGTGTTGTGTCAAGGATGCTGACAATGCTGCATGATTTAGGAGTAGCTTGCAGCTCACAACAGCACCTTTTGTAAATGACACCATGCAACAGTGTCAGCTATCTTGCAGTGGCCATTCCATTCCCTGTCAGGTGTCCCCTGTCAATGATGTATATGTGGCTTTGTGTGTGTGTTTTGATATGTGCTATGTCTGCATCTCCCCAATTGTCATAGAACCCCCACACCTTCACAGCCAGGCCAGGCGGCACCCTTGGGACACCGCATCCCCAGATAGTGAGTGGAAGCATACAGTTGAGATGGCTGTGAGTGTGAACATGTGTGATGGGGCCAGTGCCTAGGTGTGACTTGCAGCCAATTCATACATCAGGCCCATGTGTCAGCCATTTTGCCAGGGCATTTACTTTCACTGTAATGGAGGGACTGTTCCCAAGAGTGCTATTTGTTCTGGCTGAGAAGGTGTGTGTAGAGCTGGCCTTGATGGCATTTGGAGGCATTGCAGGACCTCCTTCTCCCCCAGAGGCCAGGTAATGACCCATGACGCATGCTTCCATTGCAGGGAGTCACAGTCAACTTTCAGGATGGCTGACAGGGGTGTCCTGGTGTTTGTTTGAACACAAGTCCCAACAGGGCCTTGTGCTTCACACAGCAGAGCCCAGTGTGAGGCCTCTTTGTAGGAGATTTTACTTGGCTCTGAGGGAGTGGATTATCCCAGGTGAGTTGTGTGGAGTTTGTGGGAGGGTGTGTGTGTGTGACAGGGCCTGCTGGTAGATGAAGTCAGAGCTAGCACTCCTCCTCCCCCCTGGCCCAGATAGGCCACCATGGACCATGCTTCCCTGGCAGTGAGTCAAAGTTTACGTTCAGGATGTCAGGCAGTGGTGTCCTGTTGTTTGTTGGTGCACAAGTCCCACCAGGGCCTTGTGCTCCCCACAGCAGAGCCCAGTGTCAGCCATCTTGGCAGTTCTTTTCCACTCCCTGTGCGGTGAGCTTGGTTCAGGGTGGGCTTGATGGGCCATGTGGGAGGAGGAGTATTGGCTGTGACTACGACTCACATCATGCTATCGGATACACCCACCTTCCCAGAATACCCAACCGTCCTTCCTGTGACTCAGCTTCCCTGTGAGGTAGTGTAACAGTGCTGGCAAGATGGCTGACAGTGGTGTTCTGGTGTTTGTATTAGCAGTACTCCCAACAGGGCCTTGTGCTTCCCACAGCAGAGCCCAGTGTCAGCCATCTTGGCAGTTCTTTTCCACTCCCTGTGCGGTGAGCTTGGTTCAGGGTGGGCTTGATGGGCCATGTGGGAGGAGGAGTATTGGCTGTGACTACGACTCCTATCATGCTATCGGATACACCCACCTTCCCAGAATACCCAACCTTCCTTCCTGTGACTCGGCTTCCCTGTGAGGTAGTGTGACAGTGCTGGCAAGATGGCTGACAGTGGTGTCCTGGTGTTTGTATGAGCAGTACTCCCAACAGGGCCTTGTGCTCCCCACAGCAGAGCCCAGTGTCAGCCATCTTGGCAGTTCTTTTCCACTCCCTTTGCGGTGAGCTTGGTTCAGGGTGGGCTTGATGGGCCATGTGGGAGGAGGAGTATTGGCTGTGACTACGACTCCCATCATGCTATCCGATACACCCACCTTCCCAGAATACCCAACCTTCCTTCCTGTGACTCAGCTTCCCTGTGAGGTAGTGTAACAGTGCTGGCAAGATGGCTGACAGTGGTGTCCTGGTGTTTGTATGGGCAGTACTCCCACCAGGGCATTGTGCTCCCCACAGCAGAGCCCAGTGTCAGCCATCTTGGCAGTTCTTTTCCACTCCCTGTGCGGTGAGCTTGGTTCAGGGTGGGCTTGATGGGCCATGTCGGAGGAGGAGTATTGGCTGTGACTACGACTCCCATCATGCTATTGGATACACCCACCTTCCCAGAATAACCAACCTTCCTTCCTGTGACTCAGCTTCCCTGTGAGGTAGTGTAACAGTGCTGGCAAGATGGCTGACAGTGGTGTCCTGGTGTTTGTATGAGCAGTACTCCCAACAGGGCCTTGTGCTCCCCACAGCAGAGCCCAGTGTCAGCCATCTTGGCAGTTCTTTTCCACTCCCTGTGCGGTGAGCTTGGTTCAGGGTGGGCTTGATGGGCCATGTGGGAGGAGGAGTATTGGCTGTGACTACGACTCCCATCATGCTATCGGATACACCCACTTTCCCAGAATACCCAACCTTCCTTCCTGTGACTCAGCTTCCCTGTGAGGTAGTGTGACAGTGCTGGCAAGATGGCTGACAGTGGTATCCTGGTGTTTGTATGAGCAGTACTCCCAACAGGGCCTTGTGTTCCCCACAGCAGAGCCCAGTGTCAGCCATCTTGGCAGTTCTTTTCCACTCCCTGTGCGGTGAGCTTGGTTCAGGGTGGGCTTGATGGGCCATGTGGGAGGAGGAGTATTGGCTGTGACTACGACTCCCATCATGCTATCGGATACACCCACCTTCCCAGAATACCCAACCTTCCTTCCTGTGAATCAGCTTCCCTGTGAGGTAGTGTGACAGTGCTTGCAAAATGGCTGACAGTGTTTGTTGGTGTTCTGGGCCAATGCCTTGCTGTATTTGTTAGTAAGTTTGTACATGTTAGGACATAGTTCCATATTACTCTGAGATTGCAGGTATTGTGTTTGTCTAACTGGCATACACATCACAGGATAATTGGCTTTCGGTTGATGTGGCTTTGCTAACAGTGATTAGTTTCACTGTCCCCTTGACAGTGATGTGTGTGTATTGGCTCACAATATTGGCTAGTTGGTTATGTACTCAGCAGGCTCTGGTAGTCCTGTTAATCCATGGATGCCATCCGGTGGAAGGATGGCTCGCACCTTCTCCTCCCAGGAAGTGAAGTGCGTAGGTTTTGCAGGAGGGCCACCGCCGGTCCGCTGGCTTAGTGCATGGTCTCTGCCAATCAGCTTCTTGACCCTCCTTCGCACATCATAATACCTGTTCCTGAGATCCTCCATTGTGCGCAGGCAAGGTGCTTGTGCATTCACCTTGTTGACAATCCTCTCCCACATCTTTGTTTTCTGGGGCATGGGGGTCTGTTGGACCAATGTGCCAAATAACTGTGGCTCTACTCTGAGGATTTCATCTACCATGACTTCCAACTCACTATCTGTGAACTTTGGATTCTTCTTTGGGGGCATGGTGATGGGTGGTGGTGGAGATTGATGTGTGTGTGAGGGTGCAAGTGAGGGTGAGTGGCTGTCAGTTTAGCTGTGTGTTTGTGAGTGTGTTTTTGAGAGGTGCTAATGGTGTGAAGGTTGTGTGGTGGGTGAGTTGTGAGTGTGTCTCTGAGTGCAGTGTGGTGGTGTTCTCTGCTGTCAGATCTGTAGAATTTGCAAAGGATCATGGTAGGCATTTTGGCCCTTTATGTAGGTGGAGTTGTGGGTGTGTCTTTGTTCATTTATTTTTTTTCTTTCTTTTTTTTAAATTGACTTTGGCAATGCTTGTTTGGTCTTTTTCTGTCTGTTTCTATTTGATTTTGTTGAGCATGACGGAGACGTTCAGTTGTCTGGGACGGACGCTTACAGCGGCAATTGCGGGCTGATCCGAGTCTGTCACACTCACATTTTGCTATGTTGCAGCGTTCGCGTACGTGTCGGTCGCGACGGGCTCTTTAACGTGGTAGTCACTGTGTTCCATACGTTACGGTCTTACTGATTGTGCTCCGTGCGAGTCGGTTTAGTTTCACACGCATTGCATCGTACTGCGCCGGTCGTACAGCGCGTGTTCGTGTCGGTCGGAACCATTCCCGGTCCGTGTCGTTCGGAACGCTTCCAGTCCGTTTACGGGCGATTCACTATTTTCCGTACGTTTCGGTCTTGCGGATTGTGCTCCGTGCGAGTCGGTTGTATTTCACACGCATTGCATCAAACTTTGCCGGTCGTACAGCGCGTGTACGTGTCGGTCGGAATCCAGTCCCGGTCCGTGTCGGTCGGAACGGTTTACAACCGGGATCGGAATCGGCCCCTATGTGTGTAATTTTTTGTCTATTTTCTGGTATCCACGCCATGGGACGGTGCTGCTGTTCGGTGGAGCAGGTAAGTCCTTCTTAACGTTTATTTTTAGGATTTTGAGGGTAGATGGGTATGGGGGCGTTCTAGAGGTTAGTTATAGCATTGTTTGTGGGTTTTTAGTACATTTAGGGACCGATTACGATTTGGGTCGGAAAAGCTCCAAACGGCATTCGGTTTGTCCAAATCCGATTCGGAACCCGTGTTTCCGACTGACTCGAAAACATTTCCGACCGACCGATTATGATGGTAGGTAACCGTTCGGTCCTTCCGACTCGGTTCCGACTGGCATTCGGAGAAACCGAGTCAGTCGGAGCCAACTCATACGGCTCTACAGACAGTGTTTCCGCCTGACACATTACAATGTCGGATTTGGACAGCTGTTCCGACTTGGTTTGTCTGACACGGATCGGCTGTCGGAATCTGACTTTTGGGGGCCGTAGCAGGCCCCCCTTCACCCGGAGGCCTCCGGTTGGGGCCCGTGGGGGTACTCATGGGTCCCCTCTTTCCGACCATGCACAGTGTGTCAGGCACCATGGAGTGCCCGCCACAGGGTGCAAGGTTATCCGTGACCACCATTTTTTTCAATGGGAGCCTGTGTTGTCGGTCAGAACACAGGCTTCCATTGAAGTCATTGTAAATCGATCGGTCGGACTCCCCGAATCCGATCGGAAACCATTGCTTTCCGACCAACATCATAATGAGGCCCTTAATTATAGTAAGGTTTTTTTTCTAGTGTGTCGGATTAGGTTTTCGTACAGTGTTTTAGTAATATATAACGATAGGTTATGTTATATTGTGTCATGTTACTTGCTTTTTGATATTTAAGTGTAATGTTTATGTCGTTTTTAATGTGTTTATTTGCAGTTGGGTATTCTGTTTTACTTTGCAGGTTTTTTTTGACGAATGTATCTTATGGACATTTGGATTTAGCGTTTCTTTTAAAAAAGGAATTTTTTTTATATTTCTAATAAACCAATATTTTATACTTTGATTTCCTTGTTTTTCAGGTTTTCAGGAGAGTTTATTTTTAAAACACTTTTTGGGGTTTTATGTGCTTCTTGGATATTTTATTAAATATTTATTTTAGAGATTTTTGGAGAATATTTTTTACAGTTTTTGGTGGAGTATACTCTTTGACAAAATTGATCTATAGCTACAGAACAGTGAGTGATATTTAATTTATTTGTTATGGATGGGAAATATTATATTTTAGCATTTATGTTAGTGTTATGTGATTGTTATTTGGTATTGTATATTTAACATGCTGTATTTACTTTTCACTATGGATTGAGTTTGTTGTTTGAGGCTTATTTAAAATTGGAGCTCCATTTAATGTTTTGACTGAGGTAAATAAAATGTTATGTTATTATATAAAAAGGGTTTGTAATGTTGGTTAAGATTATGTTATATTTTTGGGGGAGTTTTGTAGGTTAGAATTTATTTTATAATATGCTTTTGGCTATTATTTCTAAGTAATTGTTGTTTATGAAGAGTTTCCTTTAAATTGCAGCATGTCGTACATTCTTTTGGTTTGTTTGCTAACTTTAGGTGCAATTTGGGTTACGGTTTGCTCATTTGTAGTTCTTGGTAACTTCGCTCTTTTGAGGGGGCTTCTGTTAATGTGTAGAGTGCAGGTTGGGCTCTGCCTAGTGTGTGTTGGAAGGCATTGTTAGTTATGACTTTCTGTGCCAAGGTGTTGTCATAGATATTCCGCCATGGTATTTGGAATTTGGGTTGGTGTCTGTGTCCGGAGCGATGTAGTTTGCCAACCCCAGTGTCTTCAAAATAATAAATTAGTGGCCTAGTTTATGCTCATTTTGTGGGGAATAGGTCTTTCTATTTTTAAATTGTGGTGGTTGGCTACCTCTGTGACAGGGACATAAGCTAGTGCTATACTTTTCTTTATTTCAAAGGCATATTGACTGTTTATAGCATATTCCACACAGTGCAGATTGTTAAAGATGTCTCATATTCTTTAACTGATTGACTGCAATGGTAGTAACAGCCTTATATGGCTGGGTGTGGGTAAACTTTTAAAATGATTTGAATCATGGTTTGTTTAAAATCTACGATTATTTTGTGGGTAGTAGTTATTTGCTTTATGTTTAATGTGGTTTAAAAGTTTGTAGTTAGTGCTACTTTGTTAATATGGCAGTAGGGCATATATAAAAGGGATATTTGAGTTGTGATATTCTCCATGAATGGAGTATTTCTGAGTGGATAGTTTAGAGCATATTTCGAAGAACCCATCCATCATCTAGGTTTGACAATGGCTTAGTTTTAGTTAGGCGTGGGCAGAGAACTCTGCTCCGCTGGCGGAGCTTGTGGATTTTTGCATACTCTGCGTTCCACTGAGAACGCGAAGTTTATGCAAAACTCCAGACTCCGCAGTGGAGCAGAGTTCAGCCCCGGGCCCTCCCCGCCTCCAGCCCCCACTCAATAAATATTTTTAAAATAAAAATAAAAATTAAGGTAAAAAACACACTTACCTTTATCGCAGCATCTCCAAGCTGCTCTTCTCCTCCTCGCCGTGGTCTCTCCTGCAGAATCCCCTACGTCAGACGTACGTCATTGTAGGACTGCGCATGCTCACGCAGTTCTACCCACAACATACGTCTGACATAGGGGTTTTGGTTTCCAGAAGAGACCATGGCGAGGAGGAGGAGGGCAGCCCGGAGACACCGAGATAAAGGTGTGTGTGTTTTTACCTTAATTTTTATTTTAATTTTAAAAATATTTATTGAGGGGTGGTGGAGGCGCAGAGTGGAGTTTTTGCCCAACTCCGTGGAGCTCCGCGTGAAGCAACTACGCCAGCTACGCCCGGGCTTAGTTTTAGTAAGCTATCTGTTGTAGAAAATATTCAGATTCATTTATCATTGTTTAATTTGTCATCTAACAGGGAGGGTTTCTGTGTTGTTTTTAAGTGTTCAAGTAATTTGATATCTTGGTATCTTTTAGGGTAAGGAGGTGAATCACTGGCTGCCTTTTTAGTTCATGAACTTAAATGTTTTAAGGTAGATATAGGTGGTAGTTGGTGTGTTTGGGATCTTTAGGAAGTATATCTTTTATGATTTTTGTTGTGGGATCCTGGGAGCTAGTGCATGCCTTTCCTACATCCTGCATATCATCCCTTACTTCTGTTTCTGTCACATTTAGGGTGTGTGTTCCCTTACATTAATTGCAATATAATCTTTTGTAATGGCCCTCCATTAGCATGCATTAGAGAAATGTTTAGAACATTTCCAATTCACAGTTTCCATCAATGGACTTTCTTGGTTGTAGGTGTAGCCCATGTGACTTAATAATTGCTTTCTTTTCCCTGATGAGATATATCTTGCTCATTCTGTCATTATGTTTGAAAATAGTGTCATTGTGTAAAGAATTACAATTTTAAAGTGTTTATACATTTGTTATTTGCATATAAAATTATACAACTACACTTCTTAATTATAGTTACATGTATGTTCTTCTTAGACGTTTTGCACTTTCTTTGTAGTGGAGGTGTTGGAATGTGGAGCAGGTGCTTTCTTTTCTGATGGTAAAAACAAAGAGCATCAGTTTCATTTTAAATGTTAATTTGTTTGTAGTTTGTGGAGGTTGAAGTTGTTAGGTTTTATTATTTTCTGTTTTCGGTTGAGTTGCATTTTTATATTAATTTACATTTACTTACTTTTTATTGTCTTTTGTCTGGATTGTGAATGTTGTTGTTTTTCAGTAGCATAACAGTTTCTCGGTGTAGTATTTTCTTTTACCAAGTACATGTGAAGAGACAGAAGTAGTAGAGTGCTTAGTTAATTATTTTACAATTATAATTTTAATTAAAGTAAGTTTAAGTTTAAATATAAGTTTTACTTACTTTGCAAGGTAGTTGTCGATATATGTATACTTTTGTTTTCAGGTCTGGCCAGAGAATCTGTCTATTTTTTTAAATATTTAGATTGTTGTAGTAATGTTTCTAGTTTATGTAGATTTGTTTTTAACTCGTGGTTATTATTGAGCTATATTTTTATTTGGGATGATTTATAACGATTTTGATGATTTCATTTTTTTATTGTTAAAACATGTTTATATGTTGTTTAACCCCTTCGCTGCTAGGCCTTTCCCCCCCCTGTGCTAAGCCTTTTTTTGGCTATTTGGGGTAGTTCGCGCTTAGGCCCCTGTAACGTTTTGACCACATAAGGTATCCACGCAAAATTTGCGTCCTTTTCTTCCAACATCATGGGGATTCTAAAGGTACCCAGAGTTTGTGGATTCCATTGGAGGGGACCCAGAAATTAGCCAAAATACAGCTACATTTTTCTTTTTTTTTTTTAAATGGGAAAAAGTGCTGCAAATGAAAGCATCTGGCTTTTTCCCTGCAAATGGTATCAACAAAGGGTTTATGGGGCTGAAATCCCCATTTTCCCAGCTTTCAGGGACTGACAGACTTTTTTCAGAAAACCAACATTTTTTACACAGTTTTGGCATTTTACTGGGACATAGCCTATTTTTGCTATTTTTTGTGCTTTCAACCTACTTCCAGTTAATGGTAGAAATGGGTATGAAAGCAATAATGGATCCTGGAAAGCTATACATTTTAGAAAAGTAGACAAAATTCTAAATTCAGCAAGGTTTCACTTGTGTAGATCCTTCAAGGTTTCTTTATAGAAACTAACAGTTGAAAATAGGAAAAATTGAAAATGAGTTGAAAAAAACAGCCATTTGTGCCAACATTTTCACCTGTAACTGCTACTAATTATGACAGATGTTTGAAAGCAATATACCGTTACATCCCCTGGACCTTTCTGGTTGTGGGGATATATAGGACTTGTAAGTTCACCAAGAACCTGACGAACCCAGAGCCAATAACTGAGCAGCGTCTTACAATGGTTTTTTATTATGTCCCTGGTATATAGCAATTAATTTGGGAAAATATATACAGTGAAAAATCGGGATGAAAGACACCTATGTATTTCTGAAATTGGAACAAAATATAGAGTTTAGAAACAGTAGCTATTTGCACATTTCCGAAATTGTGAGTACGCATGAGAATTATAGGTCATTTTTCAAAGTGGCTTATTTTTTACACATTGTCTTTCATTTGGAGGGCGGAAATGCATCAAAAGTCAATAGGTAAAAAGAGTTGCTCTATAATTCTGTGTTACCCTAAGTCTCCCGATAACAATGGTACCTCACTTGTGTGAGTAGGGCTAGTGCCCGCAACAGGAAACGGCTCAAAACACAACATGGACACACTTCATTTTTACAGTGAAAACTGACCCCTTTTTTTGAAAAGTGCCTAGCTGTAGATTTTGAACTCTAGCTCTGACGGCACCTATGGAAACCTAGCAAACCAATACATTTTTGAAAACTAGACACCCAGGGGAAACCAGGATGGGGTGACTTGTCTGGCTCTCACCATGTCCTGTTACCCAGAATCCCTTGCAAACCTCAAACTTTGTAAAAAAAAACATATTTTCCTCACATTTCGGTGGTGGAAAGTTCTGGAATCTGCGTGGATCCAACAAATTCCCCGCATCCCGCATTCCCCAAAGTCTTCCGAGAAAAATGGTACCTCACTCGTGTGGGTAGGCCTGGTGCCCATGAGAGGAAACGGCCCAAAACGCAACGCGGACACACCACATTTTCACAGTGAAAACTGACCCTTTTTTTGCAAAGTGCCTAGCTGTAGATTTTGAACCCTAACTCTGCCGGCACTTAGGGACACCTAGCAAACCTATACATTTTTGAAAACTAGACACCCAGGGGAATCAAGGATGCGGTGACTTGTCTGGCTCTCACCAGGTTCTGTTACCCGGAATCCCTTGCAAACCTCAAACTTTGTAAAAAAAAACCACATTTTC
This sequence comes from Calotriton arnoldi, assembly GCA_963921515.1. Lineage (NCBI taxonomy): Eukaryota > Metazoa > Chordata > Amphibia > Caudata > Salamandridae > Calotriton > Calotriton arnoldi. The sequence goes on from CAWUFW010013530.1 coordinate 351,612, forward strand.
CTCACATTTCTGTGGTGGAAAGTGCCGGAATCTGCATGGATCCACAAAATTCCACCCACCCCGCGTTCCTCAAAGTCTTCCGAGAAAAATGGTACTTAGTGTCCGCGACAGGAAACGGCCCAAAACCCAACGTGGACACACCACAATTTCACAGTGAAAACTGACCCTTTTTTTGCAAAGTACCTAGCTGTAGATTTTGAACCCTAGCTCTGCCGGCACCCAGGGAAACCTAGCAAACCTATAAATTTTTGAAAACTAGACACTCAGGGGAATCCAGGATGGGGTGACTTGTCTGGCTCTCACCAGGTTCTGTTACCCAGCATCCCTTGCAAACCTCAAACTTTGTCAAAAAAAACACATTTTCCTCACATTTCTGTGGTGGAAAGTTCAGGAATCTGCATGGATCCCAAAAATTCCACCCACCCCGCATTCCCCAAAGTCTTCCAAGAAAAATGGAACCTCACTTGTGTGGGTAGGCCTAGTGCCCGCGACAGGACACGGCCCAAAACACAACGTGGACACACCACATTTTCACAGTGAAAACGGACCCTTTTTTTGTAAAGTGCCTGGCTGTAGATTTTGAACCCTAGCTCTGCCGGCACCTAGGCAAACCTAGCAAACCTATACATATTTGAAAACTAGACACCCAGGGGAATCGAGGATGGTGTGACTTGTCTGGCTCTCACCAGGTTCTGTTACCCAGAATCCCTTGCAAACCTCAAACTTTGTTAAAAAAACCCACATTTTCCTCATATTTCTGTGGTGGAAAGTTCTGGAATCTGCGTGGATCCAAAAAATTCCACCCACCTCGCATTCCCCAAAGTCTTCCAACAAAAATGGTACCTCACTTGTGTGGGTAGGCCTGGTGCCCGCGACAGGAAACGGCCCAAAACGCAACGTGGACACACCACATTTTTACAGTGAAAACTGACCTTTTTTTGCAAAGTGCCTAGCTGTAGATTTTGAACCCTAGCTCTGCCGGCACCTAGGAAAACCTAGCAAACCTATACATTTTTGAAAACTAGACACCCAGGGGAATCCAGGATGGGGTGACTTGTCTGGCTCTCACCAGGTTCTGTTACCCAGAATCCCTTGCAAACCTCAAACTTTGTCAAAAAAACATATTTTCCTCACATTTCTGTGGTGGAAAGTTCTGGAATCTGCGTGGATCCACAAAATTCTACCCACCCTGCATTCCCCAAAGTCTTCCAAGAAAAATGGTACCTCACTTGTGTGGGTAGGTTTAGTGCCCGCGACAGGAAACGGCCCAAAACACAACGTGGACACACCACATTTTCACAGACAAAACGGACCCTTTTTTTGCAAAGTGCCTAGCTGTAGATTTTGAACCCTAGCTCTGCCGGCACCTAGGGAAATGTTAGAATTGGCATCTTTTGGCGTGTTTCCCCTGACTATTTGCTTTCTGACCTCCCGTTTTTTACTCTGTTTTTGCTGGTGTAATGATTCTGCGCACTTTCCTCACTGCTGTCCAGTGGGAAAGTGCAAGTGCTCCTGTAGAAAATGTGTTATGGATTGGTGTTTCCATGATTGGCCTATTTGATTTATGTGTCAGTCCCTAGTAAAGTGCACTGCGAGTGCCAGGGCCTATAAATCAAATGCTGTTGGTGGGCTGCAGCACTGGATTGTGCCACCCACGCAAACAGCCCGTAAAGTGTAACTCTGGCCTGCCCTTACAGAGCCTGTGCGCAGCCTGGGGCTGCCATGTCGACTTGGCAAGTGCACACACTTGCCAGTCCCTAAACCTTCCCTTTTCTACATGTTAGTCACCCCTAAGGTAGGCCCAAGGTACCCCTGTGGGCAGGGTGCATTGTATGTGAAAGGTAGGACATGCCCTGGTGTGTGTGGCATGCCCTGATAGTGAAATACAGCCTACTTCGTTTTTCACTATTGCAAGGCTACCTGTTCCCCAAAGGCCAGAATGGGCGGTTTTGATTATTACATCCTATGATCCTAACTGACCCAGGGAACATGGTAGAAATTCGAGTTTAGTATGCCTGAACTCAGAATGATAAAATGCATCTTTTAGTGAAGTTGGTTTTAACATTCTGTGTTTGAAAATACCACTTTTAGAAAGTAGGTATTTTCTTGTCTAACCATCCAAGCCTGCCTCTGCTAGGTTGTGTATTCCTTGTCTGGAGTGTGAGTGACAGGGGCTGGGGGATTCCAGGAGACAGGGTGAGTCAGCACAGGGCTGAATAGCCAGATCTACATGTAGATGGGTGGGAGGAGATACACCTGGGACCTGAATAGGGCTGGGCCTTCCTTCCACCATGCTGGCTCCACCTCCTGTGGTGTGTCTGATGTCCCTGGCCTACACTGCAAAAGGAAAGAAGGAGTCTTGTCAACAAAGTGCTCCAGGACTGACCAGAACTGGTTTGGACTAGGCAAAGGCCTCTCTGCCTTCAGAGAACAAAGAGAAAATGAGGATAAAAAGGGGGACCCAAACCCCAGAACTTTAGAACTCTTTTGGATCAAGAAGACTGCCAAGAAGAAGAGCTGGAGAAGCTGTGAGGAGGAACTACCACTTTGCTGTGTGCTTTGCTGTGTTGGCCTGCAGTGGCTGCTTCTGTCTTGGGCAGTGAAAGGACTGGACTGAACTTTCTGCAATCTACTTTGTGAGTTTCTCCAAGGGCTTGAGGTAGAGCTTGCCCCCTGTTCAAGAAGTCTCAGGAACAGCAAAGACTTCAAGCCCGACGCCGTCTACGATGCTGCTGCCGACTCCATGTCCTGAAGGCACCGCAGAGGGCACCGCCGCAATGTCGCACCGCGACCCTGGTCTCACCAACGACGCCTGCTGATGCCGCCACCGAGCCGCTGCTCGCACTGTGACCTGTGGGCCCTGCACTCCGCACCGCCTCGCTTCACGACGACGCCGTGGTATCCCCGACGATGCCGCTCCATGCCGGACTCGACGCCGCTGCTTGCACCGTGGTTCGAGGGCACCGCTCGTACAGTTACACGACTCACCGCCCTCATCCCGCACCGCAGCCTTGACCTACCGATGCCGGTGCCATCGACTCCAGTTCGTCAGCCGACGACAGCACTTCAGCAACGACGACGCCGCTGCTACACCGTGACCTGCCAGCACCGTGACGAGCACCACCTTCATCTCACACCACGACCCTGGTCTCACCGACGACGCCATCTGACGCCGCCACCGAGCCGCTGCTCGCACCGCGACCTGAGGGCACCGCACGCCGCACTGCTGCACTTCGCACCGCAGCATCCGACGCCTGCCAACGCCAGCGCTCCTGACTTCAACAGAGAGGAGATCGATCTGCAACGCATGTGACTTCGAGGGCCCCGACGACGCCTGCACCGACCTCCGGAACCAACGCCTGCGGACGCCGTGTTTTCGGAAGCTCACCGCGAGGTCATCGACGCCCTGCATTTCTGAAAGGTACTGTTTGCGGGTCTTCCCGACACCGTAGCTGACCCGCGACGTTGCGGTCAGCCAGAACTGTTTGGATTTGTTTGTTCACGACGCCGTGATAGCCCCGGACGGAGCTATCGACATCAAGGAACTGTTTTTAAGGACACTGTGATAACTGAAGATTTTTAAAGTACTATACTGTGTATTTTTATCGTATTGATCTTGTTTTAAATATATAAAAATATTGGATATTTTTCTAAACTGGTGTGGTGTCCGTTTGTAGTGCTTACACTGTATTACTGTTGGTTATGTGCAAATGCTTTACACACTGCCTCTAAGATAAGCCTGACTGCTCATGCCAAGCTACCAAGGGGGTGAGCAGGGGTTATTTTAGGAGTGTAACTCCCTTATCCTGACTAGGAAGAAGGGTCCCTACTTGGACAGAGGTGCAAGCCCTTGCCAACTAGAGACCCCCATTTCTAACATTGGTTGTCAGCGGTGAGGATAGGACTTGTGTTTGCACTTGACTTACAGTGATTGGTGTGCACTACTACCATATCGCAGACCATTACGTACCACATACAGGTTCTTTTTCTTTTTGGCCTATTTTTGATCTTGCCAGTTTGAATTTGCTACTTCAACATGCCTGAATCTATAGTATCATCAATTGCATCAGTAGAAATTGCCTTTGAGGAGGATCGATTGGAACCCTACAATGTCAAGGAGTTAAAATCGATTTGCAAGAACCTGAAAGTCCAGGTCAGAGGCCTCACCAGGAAGGATGAGCTACAAAAGGCACTGAGGGCCTGGGTAGCAGCCAGACATGCCAGTGAGCAATCTGGTGATCTCAGTGGAGAGGTGGAGGAGCCTGTTCCTAGGGTGGATGTGCTTTTGGGAGGATGGGAGCCCTCCAGGCCAGGCAGCAGTAGCTTGTCCCCAGAGGAGCTGGAGGACAGGCGGGAAGCAAGGAAGTTTGAATTGGAGAAACTCAGAATAGGAAGTGAGAGGGAAGACAAGAGAATAGCCATGGAAGAAAGGAAAATGATGTTAGATCATGAGAGAATTATCAAGGAGCTGAAGCTAAAGAGTAGAACCGGCTCAGATGGTGGCAGCAACGCTTCAGCACACACAGACAGGATTGTACACATCCCCAAGAATGTAGGTAAAGAGTACAAAAAGGGTGATGACATACAAAGGTGGTTTCAAGGGTACGAGTCGTCTATTCATATGAATGGGGTCCCTGAAAGGAACTGGGGGGCAGGGTTGTGGCATCTCTTTCTAGAAGAAGCTAGGGATACCTTGATAGCTTTGGGTAAGGGGCAGGACCTCACCTATGCTGACATGAAAGACGCTCTCCTCACTAGGTATGGGCTCACTCCTGAGAAGTACAGGGATCAGTTTAGGTCCAGTAAAAGTCTGAGGCCAACACTTGGTTGGAATGTGTGGATATGTTCTGTAGGTCGCTGGATGGTTGGGTGAAGGGCAGTAATGTAACAGATTTTCAGGGGCTCTACAATTTGATTGCATGGGAGCACTTGTCTAGTCTATGTTTTGCAGATCTGCGCCAGCACCTAGTTGATAGTAAGCTAACTGACCCCAGGAAGCTTGCTATGGAGGCGGACCGCTGGGTGAGTACCAGGGTCCACAAGAAAGCGTTTGGGGGAGACTCAGCCAAAGGTGGGCAGGGTCCCCAGCAGAAAAGTGGGGGGGACAAGGGTAAAGCACAGGAGTTCTCTAAAGGGCCCCAAACTAGTACCCAGGGTAAAGGTTCCCATCCCCCAGGTGATAAGAAGAAAGGGGTTGAGACCGGCCCCCGCAAGTGTTTTGCATGTGACCAGGTGGGTCACTTGAAGGGGGACCCCAAGTGCCCAAAGGGGACACAGCCACCCACCGGTGGACAGTCCAAAGTGTTGGCTAGTGTAGCGCTTGGGGAGGAGGGGTGCCCGGAGGGTGGGGATCCCGCAGAAATGGCCCTCGTCTCACTAGGGGACAGTGAGATGGTCCCAGGAAACCAGGTGCCCCCTAACACAAAGAAATATAGCACCTGGGTGACCATTAATGGGAGAAGGGTAGAGGCTCTCAGAGATACTGGAGCCAGTGTGACCTCAGTCCGGTGTCACCTGGTCTCTGAGAAGCAGGTAGTCCCAGGGGCATTCCACCAAGTAGTTGCTGTAGACAACTCTGAGCGCCAGTGTATGGTGGTGCAGGTTCCCTTTGAATGGGGGGGTCTCAGGTCCCTTGAGGGTGGTTGTGAGCCCTACCATGCCTGTAGATTGTCTGCTAGGTAAAGACCTGGAACAGTCCTTATGGAAGGATGTTGAGCTCAGGTCTCACTTCGAGATGCTTGGGTTGCCAGAGTGGGCATGCGTGTCTACTCGGTCAATGGCAGCCAGAAAGGGTGATCAAGAGGACTTGGAGCCTGGAACAATGGCCCAAGTCCCTGCCAAGAGGACGGGCAGGGGGCACGGGAAACCGGCCCCCGAAGTTCCCACGGTCCGGGAGGAGGCAGACCTCGAGGGGGACGCCCCGGTGCCTACAGGGGAGCAGGTAGCCAAACTGGGAGACATCTCTGAGTTGACCCATTGGCAGCAAGAAGGGGGTCCCACCAGGGAGGAGTTCTGCAGGGAGCAGAACGAGTGCCCTACTCTGGAGGGTCTGCGGCGGCAGGCTGCAGACCAGGCAGCTGGTAATCAGTCCGGGTCACATCTGATCTACTGGGAGAATGGTCTCCTATACAGTGAGCCTAAGGTTGCTGAGCCTGGGACCCCAGCGCTTCAGGACCTTCCTACTGGGTCTGGCTCATGACGTGCCTTTGGCAGGACATTTGGGGCAGGACAAGACCTTTGACAGGCTTGTCACCCACTTCTTTTGGCCCCAAATGCGAAGGCAGTCAGATGCACACTGTAGGTCTTGCCAAACTTGCCAGGCAAGTGGTAAGAGTGGGAGGAAGGTCAAAGCTCCTCTCCAACCTTTTCCTGTTGTTGGAACACCCTTTGAAAGGGTAGGGATGGATATTGTGGGGCCACTGGATCCCAAGACAGCCATGGGCAACAGGTACATCCTGATCTTGGTGGACCATGCCACCCGGTACCCAGAGGCAATCCCTCTCAGGACAACGACGGCGCCAGTGGTGGGCCGGGCGTTAATGGGGATCTTTTCCCGTGTGGGCTTCCCCAGAGAGGTGGTTTCTGACAGGGGGACCAATTTCATATCCAAGTATATGACATCCCTGTGGAAGGAGTGTGGTGTAACCTACAAGTTCACCACTCCTTACCACCCACAAGGAAACGGTCTGGTGGAGAGATTCAACCAGACCTTGAAAGGCATGATCAAGGGTCTAACAGAACCCATGAGGCGTAAGTGGGACGTCCTCTTGCCATGCCTACCCTTTGCATACAGGGAAGTGCCTCAGAAGTCTCTTGGGTACAGCCCCTTTGAGCTCCTATATGGCCACCCTGTCAGAGGACCTCTGAGTTTGGTAAAGGAAGGCTGGGAGGCAGCTCCCAGGAAAACTCCCCAGGACGTGTTTAGTTACATGCTGGCCTTTAGAAACCAAACTGCCCGCTTCAGGAAACTCGCTCAGGCGAACCTAGAAGCAAGCCAGGAAGAAATGAAGAGGTGGTATGACCAGAATGCCACTCTGGTCGAATTTCAACCTGGGCAAAAATTGTGGGTCATGGCCCCAGTGGAACCTTGTGCCTTGCAGGACAAGTGGACTGGGCCATATGAGGTGGTGGAGCGCAAAAGTAACGTCACCTACCTGGTGGATTTGCAGACTCCAAGGAACCCTTTGAGGGTCCTTCAAGTGAACCGCCTCAAGCCCCACTTCGAGAGGTCCGAAGTGAGTATGCTTTTGGCGACAGATGATGGGGTGGAAGAGGAGAGTGAGCCTCTCCTTGACCTCCTGTCTACCAAGGAGCATGATGGGTCAGTGGAGGGTGTGATCCTCTCCCCTACACTGACTCAAGAGCAGCAGGGGGACTGTCGCCAGTTGTTGGGACAGTTTGCCCCACTGTTCTCTCTGACCCCCGGTGTTACTCACTGGTGTACCCATGACGTGGACACTGGTGACAGCCCTCCTGTAAAGCACAAAATGTACAGGTTGACTGACCGGGTCGGGGCCAGCATCAAGGAGGAGGTCTGTAAGATGTTGGTGTTAGGGGTGATTGAGCCCTCCAACAGTCCTTGGGCCAGCCCAGTGGTCTTGGTCCCAAAGGCTGCTGCACCCTGTGCCACTCCAGAACTCCGGTTTTGTGTGGACTACCGTGGGCTTAATGCCATCACCAGGACTGACGCGCACCCCATCCCCAGAGCTGATGAGCTCATTGATCGGTTGGGAGCTGCCCGGTTCCTCAGCACGTTTGATTTAACGTCTGGGTACTGGCAGATTGCCTTAACCAATGGGGCCAAGGAGAGATCAGCATTCTCAACCCCAGAAGCTCATTACCAATTTCGGGTGATGCCCTTTGGGTTGAAGAATGCCCCTGCCACCTTTCAGAGGTTGCTCAATCAGGTGTTGGCTGGACTGGAGGATTTCAGTGCCGCCTACCTGGATGACATTGCTGTGTTCAGTTCCAGCTGGGAAGAACATTTACAGCACCTTGAGAAAGTGTTGAGGGCTCTGCAAGGTGCGGGCCTCACGATCAAGGCCAGTAAGTGCCAGATCGGGCAGGGTTCTGTGGTGTACTTGGGACACCAGGTAGGAAGTGGCCAGGTGGCGCCCTTACAACCCAAGATTGACACCATTCTGGCTTGGGAGACCCCCAAGACCCAGACAGAGGTGAGAGCCTTCTTAGGTCTCACCGGCTACTATAGGAGATTTGTTAAGGGCTATGGCACCATCGTTGCCCCTTAACAGAGTTGACTTCGAAGAAGCAGCCCAGGAAGGTGATCTGGACTGAGTCCTGCCAGAAAGCTTTTGATGCCCTGAAGACAGCCATGTTCACGGCGCCCGTGCTCAAGGCACCTGACTTCTCCAAAGAATTCGTCATGCAGACTGACGCTTCAGAGCATGGTGTGGGAGCGGTGCTCTCACAACTGAACAAAGAGGGCCTGGATCAGCCTGTAGTCTTCCTTAGCAGGAGACTACTCCCCAGGTAACAGAGGTGGAGTGCCATAGAAAGGGAAGCTTTTGCTGTGGTCTGGGCACTGAAGAAGCTGAGACCATACCTGTTTGGGACTCACTTCCGGGTTCAGACAGACCACAGGCCCCTCAGATGGTTGATGCAAATGAGGGGTGAGAATCCAAAACTACTGAGGTGGTCCATCTCCCTACAGGGAATGGACTTTACGGTGGAACACCGCCCTGGCACAGAACACGCCAACGCAGATGGTCTGTCCAGGTTCTTCTGCCTTAGTAAAGAGAACTCCCGGGAGGTTGGGTAGTTCTCCCTACTTTCAGCTGGAGGGGACATGTGTTAGACTTGGCATCTTTTGGCGTGTTTCCCTGAATTTTTGCTTTCTGACCTCCCGTTTTTTACTCTGTTTTTGCTGGCGTAATGATTCTGCGCACTTTCCTCACTGCTGTCCAGTGGGAAAGTGCAAGTGCTCCTGTAGAAAATGTGTTATGGATTGGTGTTTCCATGATTGGCCTATTTGATTTATGCGTCAGTCCCTAGTAAAGTGCACTGCGAGTGCCAGGGCCTATAAATCAAATGCTGTTGGTGGGCTGCAGCACTGGATTGTGCCACCCACACAAACAGCCCATAAAGTGTAACTCTGGCCTGCCATTGCAGAGCCTGTGCGCAGCCTGGGGCTGCCATGTTGACTTGGCAAGTGCACACACTTGCCAGTCCCTAAACCTTCCCTTTTCTACATGTTAGTCACCCCTAAGGTAGGCCCAAGGTACCCCTGTGGGCAGGGTGCATTGTATGTGAAAGGTAGGACATGCCCTGGTGTGTGTGGCATGCCCTGATAGTGAAATACAGCCTACTTCGTTTTTCACTATTGCAAGGCTACCTGTTCCCCATAGGCCAGAATGGGCGGTTTTGATTATTACATCCTATGATCCTAACTGACCCAGGGAACATGGTAGAAATTCGAGTTTAGTATGCCTGAACTCAGAATGATAAAATGCATCTTTTAGTGAAGTTGGTTTTAACATTCTGTGTTTGAAAATACCACTTTTAGAAAGTAGGTATTTTCTTGTCTAACCATCCAAGCCTGCCTCTGCTAGGTTGTGTATTCCTTGTCTGGAGTGTGAGTGACAGGGGCTGGGGGATTCCAGGAGACAGGGTGAGTCAGCACAGGGCTGAATAGCCAGATCTACATGTAGATGGGTGGGAGGAGATGCACCTGGGACCTGAATAGGGCTGGGCCTTCCCTCCACAATGCTGGCTCCACCTCCTGTGGTGTGCCTGATGTCCCTGGCCTACACTGCAAAAGGAAAGAAGGAGTCTTGTCAACAAAGTGCTCCAGGACTGACCAGAACTGGTTTGGACTAGGCAAAGGCCTCTCTGCCTTCAGAGAACAAAGAGAAAATGAGGATAAAAAGGGGGACCCAAACCCCAGAACTTTAGAACTATTTTGGATCAAGAAGTCTACCAAAAAGAAGAGCTGGAGAAGTTGTGAGGAGGAACTACCACTTTGCTGTGTGCTTTGCTGTGTTGGCCTGCAGTGGCTGCTTCTGTCTTGGGCAGTGAAAGGACTGGACTGAACTTTCTGCAATCTACTTTGTGAGTTTCTCCAAGGGCTTGAGGTAGAGCTTGCCCCCTGTTGAAGAAGTCTCAGGAACAGCAAAGACTTCAAGCCCGACGCCGTCTATGACGCTGCTGCCGACTCCGTGTCCTGAAGGCACCGCAGAGGGCACCGCCGCAATGCCGCACCACGACCCTGGTCTCACCGACGACGCCTGCTGATGCTGCCACCGAGCCGCTGCTCGCACCGCGACCTGTGGGCCCCGCACTCCGCACCACCTTGCTTCACAACGACGCCTTGGTATCCCCGACGACGCCGCTCCATGCCGGACTCGATGCCGCTGCTTGCACCGTGGTTCAAGGGCACCGCTCATACAGTTACACGACGCACCGCCCTCATCCCGCAAAGCAGCCTTGTCCTACCGACGCCGGTGCCACCGACTCCAGTTCGCCAGCCGACGACAGTGCTTCAGCAACGATGACGCTGCTGCTGCACCGTGACCTGCCAGCACCGTGACGAGCACCACCTTCATCTCACACCGCGACCCTGGTCTCACCGACGATGCCATCTGACGCCACCACCGAGCCGCTGCTCGCACCGCGACCTGGGGGCACCGCACGCCGCACCGCTGCACTTCGCACCGCAGCACCCGACACCTGCCGACGCCAGCGCTCCTGACTTCAACAGAGAGGAGATCGATCTGCAACGCGTGTGACTTCGAGGGCCCCGACGACGCCTGCACCGACCTCCGGAACCGGCGCCTGCGGACGCCGTGTTTTCGGAAGCTCACCGCGAGGTCATCGACGCCCTGCATTTCTGAAAGGTACTGTTTGCGGGTCTTCCCGACACCGTAGCTGACCCGCGACGTCGCGGTCAGCCAGAACTGTTTGGATTTGTTTGTTCATGACGCCGTGATAGCCCCGGACGGAGCTATCAACATCAAGGAACTGTTTTTAAGGACACTGTGATAACTGAAGATTTTTAAAGTACTGTACTGTGGATTTTTATCGTATTGGTCTTGTTTTAAGTATATAAAAATATTGGATATTTTTCTAAACTGGTGTGGTGTCCGTTTGTAGTGCTTACACTGTATTACTGTTGGTTATGTGCAAATGCTTTACACACTGCCTCTAAGATAAGCCTGACTGCTCGTGCCAAGCTACCAAGGGGGTGAGCAGGGGTTATTTTAGGAGTGTGTCTCCCTTATCCTGACTAGGAAGAAGGGTCCCTACTTGGACAGAGGTGCAAGCCCTTGCCAACTAGAGACCCCCATTTCTAACAGGAAACTTAGCAAACCTATACATTTTTGAAAACTAGACACCCAGGGGGATCCAGGATGGGGTGACTTGTCTGGCTCTCACCAAGAATCTTCTGTTACCCAGAATCCCTTGCAAAGCTCAAACTATGTAAAAAGAAACACATTTTCCTCAGATTTCTGTGGTGAAAAGTTCTGGAATCTGCGTGGATCCACAAATTTCCTACCACCCAGCATTCCCCCAGGTCTCCCGATAAAAATGGTACCTCACTCGCGTGGGTGGTCTAGTACCCGCAACAGGCAAGGGCCCAAAACGTATTGAGGAGACATCAAAATTACCTATCACAAAACAACCTGGTTTTGCAAGGGGGGTCACCTGGGTTTTTGGTCCCGGGCTCGGCAGCCATCTAGGGAAACCAACCAAACCCACATATTTCTGAAAACTAGACACCCAGGGGAGTCCAGCGAGGTATGGCTTTTGTGGACCCCCCCAACGTTTTCTTACCCAGAATCCCCTGCAAACCTCAAATTTAGCTGAAAAAATCACTTTTTTCTCAAATTTCTGTGTGGGAAAGTTCTGGAAGCTCCATGGAGCCACAAATTTCCTACCACCCAGCATTCCCCCAGGTCTCCTAATAAAAATGGCACCTCACTCACGTTGGTTGGTCAAGTACCCACGACAGGCAAGGGCCCAAAACATATTGAGGAGACATCAAAATTACCTATCAGAAAACAGCCTGGTTTTGCAAGGGGGGTCCCCTGGGTTTTTGGCCCCGGGCTCGGCGGCCATCTTGCTAAACCTACCAAACCCACACATTTCTGAAAACTAGACACCCGGAGGAGTCCAGTGAGGTATGGCTTGCGTGGACCCCCCAAAGTTTTCTGACCCAGAATCCCCTGCAAACCTCAAATTTAGCTGGAAAAAATCACTTTTTTCTCAAATTTCTGTGTGGGAAAGTTCTGGAATCTGCATGGATCCACAAATTTCCTACCACCCAGCGTTCCCCCAGGTCTCCCGATAAAAATGGTACCTCCCTCGAATGGGTGGATCAAGTACCCGCGACAGGCAAGGGCCCAAAACATATTGAGGAGACATCAAAATTACCTATCACAAAGCAACCTGGTTTTGCAAGGAGGGTCACCTGGGTTTTTGGCCCCGGGTTTGGCAGCCATCTTGGGAAACTACCAAACCCACACATTTCTGAAAACTAGACACTCAGGGGAGTCCAGCGAGGTATGGCTTGCGTAGATCCCCCAATGTTTTCCTACCCAGAATTCCCTGCAAATCTCAAATTTAGCTAAAAAAATCACTTTTTTCTCAAATTTCTGTGTGGGAAAGTTCTGGAAGCTCCATGGAGCCACAAATTTCCTACCACCCAGCATTCCCCCAGGCCTCCCAATAAAAATGGCACCTCACTCGCGTGGGTGGGTCAAGTACTCACGACAGGCAAAGGCCCAAAACGTATTGAGGAGACATCAAAATTACCTATCACAAAACAACCTGGATTTGCAAGGGGGGTCACCTGGATTTTTGGCCCCAGGCTCGGCAGCCATCTAGGGAAACCTACCAAACCCATGCATTTCTGAAAACTAGACACCCGGGGTAGTCCAGCGAGGTATGGCTTGCGTGGACCCCCCAACATTTTCTTACCCAGCATCCCCTGCAAACCTCAAATTTAGCTGAAATAAATCTTTTTTTTCTCAACTTTCTGTGTGGGAAAGTTCTGGAATCTCCACGGATCCACAAATTTTCTACCACCCAGCATTCCCCCAGGTCTCCAACTAAAAATGACACCTCACTCACGTTGGTTGGTCAAGTACCCACGACAGGCAAGGGCCCAAAACGTATTGAGGAGACATCAAAATTACCTATCACAAAACAGCCTGGTTTTGCAAGGGGGGTCACCTGGGTTTTTGGCCCCGGGCTCGGCGGCCATCTTGCTAAACCTACCAAACCCACACATTTCTGAAAACTAGACACCTGGAGGAGTCCAGCGAGGTATGGCTTACGTGGACCCCCCAAAGTTTTCTGACCCAAAATCCCCTGCAAACCTCAAATTTAGCTGAAAAGAATCACTTTTTTCTCAAATTTCTGTGTGGGAAAGTTCTGGAATCTGCATGGATCCACAAATTTCCTACCACCCAGCGTTCCCCCAGGTCTCCCGATAAAAATGGTACCTCCCTCGAAGGGGTGGGTCAAGTACCCGCGACAGGCAAGGGCCCAAAACATATTGAGGAGACATCAAAATTACCTATCACAAAGCAACCTGGTTTTGCAAGGAGGGTCACCTGGGTTTTTGGCCCCGGGTTTGGCAGCCATCTTGGGAAACTACCAAACCCACACATTTCTGAAAACTAGACACTCAGGGGAGTCCAGCGAGGGATGGCTTGCGTGGATCCCCCAATGTTTTCCTACCCAGAATTCCCTGCAAATCTCAAATTTAGCTAAAAAAATCACTTTTTTCTCAAATTTCTGTGTGGGAAAGTTCTGGAAGCTCCATGGAGCCACAAATTTCCTACCACCCAGCATTCCCCCAGGCCTCCCAATAAAAATGGCACCTCACTCGCGTGGGTGGGTCAAGTACTCACGACAGGCAAAGGCCCAAAACGTATTGAGGAGACATCAAAATTACCTATCACAAAACAACCTGGATTTGCAAGGGGGGTCACCTGGATTTTTGGCCCCAGGCTCGGCAGCCATCTAGGGAAACCTACCAAACCCACGCATTTCTGAAAACTAGACACCCGGGGTAGTCCAGCGAGGTATGGCTTGCGTGGACCCCCCAACATTTTCTTACCCAGCATCCCCTGCAAACCTCAAATTTAGCTGAAATAAATCTTTTTTTTCTCAACTTTCTGTGTGGGAAAGTTCTGGAATCTCCACGGATCCACCAATTTCCTACCACCCAGCGTTCCCCCAGGTGTCCCGATAAAAATGGTACCTCACTCGCGTTGGTTGGTCAGGTAACCACGACAGGCAAGGGCCCAAAACGTATTGAGGAGACATCAAAATTACCTCTGGGACTCATTTACAAATTTTTGACGCAGAGCAGTGCAGTAAGTCACTTTTCTGTACTGACCTGCATCAAAAGGAAAGGGCAGGAATAGGCTGTATTTATGATATACATCGCATTCCTGTCCTTTCCCGCTGCGCTGCTGCTGTTTTGACTGCATTGTGCCAATGCAGGCATCCTTGCACCGTGGTGCAAGGGTGTCTGCACTATTGGCAGGATTGTTTTTGTGCAGGAAGGGGCACCATCCTGAACAAAAACAATCCTAAGAGGCGTTTTACACTTTCTATGTGTGCTGCAGAATGCAGCACACATAGAAAGAGGAAAAAATGAGGAGAAATAAACATATTTCTCATCGTTACGCCTGCCCTGGGGAGATGTACAGTCTTGACACATTCCCAGGTTTACATATCCTTGTAAATCTGGGGATGCGTCAAAACACATGGGTGTTGCGTGGGAACACCCACCGCAACGTCCATGGAACGCCTTCCTGACGCACTGTAAGGCAACGCAGCGACTGGCTCTGCGTTGCCTTACACCATATCTTCGAGGCCATGAAAAGCCACGCAAAGTGTCTTTGCGTGGCCTCATAGATATGGGTCTGCAATCTGCTTCGCTGGAGCATCATAAAAAGTGATGCACCGGCGGTGCAAAGGGCTTGTAAATAAGTCCTTCTATTTCTCAAAAATATCAGGTTAAGTAAAGTGTGACATGCCTGTAGAAATTTAAGACAGCAGCAAAGAAGTTGGAGAAAAGATTCTCACCTGTAGTTTGGGTAAGAATTGGTCCATTCCTTCAAGATCCTCTGTACTCCTCGAAAGGGAGAACCAGAAACTTTGCCCAGAAAATATTATGACTACATGGTCTGCTTTAAGACGTCTTCAGATATGACTGAATGCAATCTGTTTCATACAAATTACAAATTGGGTCAAATATTGCAGGTGATTTTATTTTTCTTAGATCTGCATCCCACGGGAGTGCCTAGGCTTGCTTGTTCAATATGAATTTCACCCAGGTTAATTGAGAACCGCGTTAAAATTGCTCCTGAGGACATTTAGAAAGGCTGCTGCTAAATAAGTGGACAATGGTTATTTAGTGAATTAACAATTGTTTTGATCCCCATTTTCATTGTGTCAGAATTTGCCTTTGTCACGTGGTAATAATATGTATTAGTTACTAACATACTTTCCAAATCATAACTAACAAGGACAAAATCCAAGCGAATCTGAGCTTGCTGTGTGCACTGGGGAAGATAGAATATCTGTTGATATGTAATGTATTGCCAGTAGCGGCTGCTTCCGGGGAGGAGTGGTAGGGCGGGCGTGAGATGGGGGTGTTAAAAAAAGAGAAAAGGGGGGAAAAAATTAAGAAAAAAACACTTGCCTTCCCAGTGGTCGGCTCTACTGCGTCCTTTTCATCCATGTTCACGACACACGTAGGAACAGGAAGCACCCAGGCTCCCTCCCCTAAGCCAAACACAACGCTGCAATGCAGCGTTGTGATTGGTCTGAGCACCGTGGTTCGGCGCTCAGATGGGGAATGGGAGCCTAGGCATGTTCCCCACGGGCTTTGTAAATCAGCCTGGTGGGGAACATCCAAAGTGTCCTATTTATCAAAAGAGGGGGACTCTAGGAGCTATTCTAAAAGATCTAGTGACCCGTGCTCCCAAAATTAAACTTATACCAAAGGGAGTCACCGTTCCTGAGTGGAGATGGAGAGAAGGGAAGTAGGGGGTACTCTTGTCGTGTGCTACTCTGCTTGTGGGAGGCAGGGTGTCCTCATCTTGATGCCCTCACAGACCCCGAAGGATGTCATGCTTCATCATTGGACTTTTGCTCCTCGTCGGGCCGGCGCTGCAATGCCCTACAGGTCCCCCGAAGGGTCTCTTTTCGGAGATCTTTTGATGAAGCCGTATGGGTGCGTGGGTGTAAGTGGCAGTGAAGTCCTAGAAAGTGTATTAAAAAATGGCTGGAGGGAGAGTGATTAATTTTTAATAAAGTGATCCCTCTGTCATCATTAAAACAAAGTGTATGGAGCTGCTTTAAGGGGTATTATGTCCCTTGGTAGCTGGGTGATTATATGTCCCTAGTGGGCATATGTTATGGTCAACATGTTTCGCGCTTCAGTGGTCTCAGGGGGAGATCCAGGGCGCTTCGTCAGGACCGAATAAGAAAGTTATATCTACAGTGGCCCGAAAATTTCGGTGCCCCCGGATAAATGAAATGAGTAGAGATTCCCTTAGTAGGTAGGGTAAGATCCCATGAGATCAGTGAGGGTCACTTGAGAGGGTTACATCTTGGGCAGCCTCCTGGTTCCCCTCCAAAGGCAGTCCGAATGCGGTGAGGGGTCATATACGTTATGTGAACATAATTAAATTGTAAGTATTTTAGACGGGTGTTGCAGGAGATTTTCTTGGGTGATTCTAGTATGCGGCACCATTCTACATCAGTAAGCGTCCTATCAAGGGATCTCTCCCATCTCCCCCTTATATTTAGCATCGGAGACAAGGACGCCTCCAGGAGCGATGCATAGAACTACTTTACTTGATGCCCAGCTGTACCCAGTGTGAGCAACGAATGGAGAATCGCGTGAGTGGCCGGTTCCTCCCTCCCCGCTCCCCACAGCCTCCCATATGTTTGTACCAGTGCCTCATACATAAGATACTGGTGTAGGAAAGTGGCTCTGTATATTCTGAACCAAAGGGAGGTTCAGGGTGCACAGGGTCCACAGTCCCCAGAGGTTTGGCAGAGGCTAAAGTTAGATATAACCTTACTCTCTAAAGTGGTAGCTTGGTCGAGCAGTAAGGCAGTAACAGAGGACAGTGTAAAGCATTTGTTGTACACACTCAGTCAGCAAATGAAGCCACACACTCAAGAACTGAACTCTAGGCCAATGGTTTGTATATAAAAATATATGCTTGTTTTATTTTAGAACCAACAATAGGTATCAAAATATACTTTCTCAGAATGAGATGCTTTGTTTAACCACTTTACAAATAGGCAATATACTTTTTGATGATAGTAGTCACAGTTGGTGCAAGAGGCACCACAATTTCAAACACAATGCAACATTGAGCTCAATGGAAAGTTTTAGTTAAATGCAACTAATTACTTTGTAGATTACTTTTCTAACCACAGGACTGGATCCTGGATTCAGTCCCGGGACACTTCCTGTAAACAGGTAAGAAAAAACGTTTTGGTTATAGTAGTGATTTTTGAGGAATATTACTGTATTTCAAAAGTTGACACTTAGAAACTTTTCTGGGTAAAATTACCAATGTTATCCTATGGAAGGAAATGCAGTTTGCAAGCAAAGTAGGTTTACGTTACTTTTGTAATCCAGTGCTGGGTTCTCCGGTTCAGCACTGGGGTATCTACCTAAAACAGGCAAGTAATTACGTTTGTATCGTTGGCACGATTTTTAAAGAATATTTGTAAGATTCAGAAATCTACACTTAGAAACTTTTCCAACAAAAAGCAGGCAATGATATCCTATGAGAGGAATTTTAAGTTACTGGTAAGTACGGTAAAAATTACTTTTCATGGTCGGTACTGTACTACAAGATGCAGTACTGAGGTCTCTCCGAATAGTAGGTGAGTAATTCGGAATTCGTTACTGTTGTGATTTTTAAGCAATATTTTAGTAATTCAAAAGTAGACAGAAGAAATTTCACAGAAAACCAGTCAATGGATCCCTATGGAAGAAAATTGAGTTAGCGGTAAGTAACGTTGGGATTACTTTTCAGGGTCAGTGCTGGGCATCAAGATCCAGCACTGGGATCTCTCCTAATAGCAGGTGAGTATTTCCGTTTTCGTTACTCGGTTGATTTTAGGCGAATATTTTAAAGTTTCAAAACTCCACACTTAGAAGAATTTCCAGGGGGGAGCCAGTCAATGTTACCCTATGGAAGACAGGCCGGGGGCCTTTGGTTGGTGGCTGCTGGCAAGCAGGCCATGCGGCTGTGGGAGCTGGGCTCCTGGTCACTTGTTCAGGGCAAATGGGGGAGTAGATTAGAGTAGAGGTTGCACTGCCAGGGGCACTCGGGCGGCTGGGTGCAGGGTACTTTTGAGCCGTCGGGCGCTCAAGGTTATTCAATGGGAGACTTGGAAGCTGAACAAAGGCTGCAGGCTCGGGACGGAGATTCTTCAGGCACGACCACCACTTCGAGGGGTAAGTTGGGATCTTGGAGGATAGGTAGGCACCCAGGAGTTGGTCACAGGGGGCTGTGGGGCACCGGGTGCAGGGGTGTCTTTTGGCATCGGGAAATCTTACCCTCTGCTGGTCGCGGTTGGGGGGGTCCCTGGTTGTGAGGCTGCAGGCGTCGTC
The DNA here is from genome assembly GCA_963921515.1 of Calotriton arnoldi. Taxonomy (NCBI): domain Eukaryota; kingdom Metazoa; phylum Chordata; class Amphibia; order Caudata; family Salamandridae; genus Calotriton; species Calotriton arnoldi. Next base: position 370,234 of record CAWUFW010013530.1, read on the forward strand.
GGGGTCGTCAATGAGGGTCCTTGGGCACTGGATTCCAGGTCACAATCGCCGGGGGGACGTCCTCGTGGTCTTGGTTCACTCAGGCACAGGCCGGGCTCGACGGGTGCAGAGTGTGCTGGATTCGCGGTTCCTGGCTGGCACCAGGGGTGTTGTTTGTTTGAGCAGAACCACTGCTCGTGGGAGTCCCAGTCTTTAGATGAGCAAGGCAGGCAGGTCCTCCGGGGTTTTCGAGGTTGCTGTCCGCTGGAGACACCAGGGTTTTAGCAGGGGCAGGTTCAAGGATCAACAGGCCTGTAGGGCTGGGGCCAAGTCAGTTGGTGTCGTCCTTTTGTTAGCAGCTGCACGGCAGGTCTTCTTCTTGTTCTTCTTTCTTGTTGCAGAATCGGGATCGGTGGAAGGAAGGTTCGGGGAGCCCCTAAATACTGAATTTAGGGGTGGTTACAGGTAGGTAAGGGCAGGGACCAATGGGGTCCCGTCCCTGGGGTGGGTACACCCCCTATTCTACCACTCTCCAGTGGGAGGGGGGCAGGAGCCTGTCCCTGGTTGGCTGGGTCCCCCCATCCTCAAGATGGCGGAGACTCGAGTTTGTGCTTCACCTCGCCTCCCCCACCTTAGGGGTGGAGTTGGCAGAGGTGGGCACAACCCATTTCCTGCCTCTGGTTTTCCCGCCGGTTCTTCCGCCAGAAGTGGGGGTAGAACCAGTGGGGACCAGTTTGCTGGGAGCAGCAAATGGTCTGGGGAAGCTCAAAAGGCGGCAGGCCTTTGAAGCTTCCCCTGCCCATCCTGGGGGAGGAGGCTTTGGTACCTCGCCCCAGGATGCGCATTGTTTCAGGCCCCTGAGAGCAGAGGCTCTCGACCCAGGGGTCCAGAAATATGTCTGGTGGTGGCAGCCTGGGCAGCCACTCAGTCCGGACACTGGAGGTCGGGTTGGTTTCAGGGGGCATCTCTAAGATGCCCTCTGGAGTGCGTTTTACATCAAATCCCACACTGGCATCAGTGTGGGTTTAATGTGCTGAGAAGTTTGATACCAAACTTCTTAGTTTTCAGTGGGGCCATTATGGTGCTGTGGAGTTCGTAATGACAGACTCCCAGCACCATATACTCTTAATGGCAGCACTGCACTTACAATGCCCAAGAATGGCCTTGGGCACTGTAGGGGCACAGGGCTCATGCCTCTGTGCCCTCACCACTGGCATAGTGCACCCAGCTAGAGGGGTGGCTGACCTAGGCCAGGGCAGTGGCTTGTAGGCATGGCACACAGGGATGTGTGCCATGTCGACTCTTCACTTTTGTTCTGCACCAAGACACGCAGCCTGCAAAGGCAGTGTGTGTGTGTAAGGTACAGGGTCCCTAAGGGTGGCACAACAAGTGCTGCAGCCCTTAGGGGCCTTCCCTGGTCACAGTGCCCTGGGTACCCATGGTACCATTTACCAGGGGCTGACCTGTGGCCAGGGATGCCAATTGGGTGTAGGCATCAATGCAGTTTTAGGGAAGGAACACAGGCCCTGGGTACCTGGTTGGCAGGAGCCCAGGGCACACTCAGTCAAAGCACATCAGCAATTCAGCAAAAAGTGGGGGCATACCATGCAAGAAAGATGGCACTTTCTCACAACTGGCCAGTAGAAAGTCTGTACCCATCCACTAATTCAGCAAAAGGGAGTAGACATTTATCTTGAAAACAATTTCCCGTTGTCTCAATCCCGGCCACAGTCCAAGGCACCAGTTGCTCTGTCCCCAAGATCGCCTGGGGCTCTCCATAAGGTAACCCCACCAGCGGTAATGTCGGAGAGTATCTCGGGGTGACTGGTAGTCGTACCATGCACCTTCTCAAGCACTGTAAGGCCGTGGACTGCAATGTCGAGGTATAGGGCACCCTCACAGCCTGATTCAGCAGCTTGGCCAGCAACAATCCTGGGCGCTGTCCTGGTTCTATCAGATAGGTTCCATCCTGGTTCACCCCCTCCAACCACTGCGCTACCCATTGTAACTGCGCAGCCAGCTGATAGAGATCAAAATCTGGTACTCCCAGTCCTCCCTCTCTCATGGGGCGCTGTAGGGTCCTTAGTGCCACTCTGCATCTCCCATCTGGCCAAATGAGGTCTCGTACTAGCGCATCTAATGGCCTGAACCACCCCACAGGCATCATCACCGGTAGATTAGCGAAAAAATACAGTAGGCGGGGCAGCATAATTATCTTGGTCAATGAGATTCTGGCCATCAATGGTAGCCGTAACGAGCTCCAAAAAGCCACACTAGAGCGGAGCGAGCAGAGTGCCCTGCCCAGGTTACCCTCTCTTATATCCTCTAGTGAGTGAAAAATCTGGATGCCCAGATATTTAAAGGTTCAGGGGATCCAGTTATACTCAACAGGTGAAGGAAGTGACCCACTAGGGTCACCCGGGTCACTCTTGACCTCCTCTTGCCTTCCAAGAATGAAGAGTCGATGACGCAGTAGAGAATACAAGCAAACTAGTTGATTCACAAGATACACTGCAGTGGAGTCCAGTCTGACCAGCCTCCTATGATGGCTGACGAGGGACTGACTCTAACAAGCATAAAGTTACATTATGTAGGTTGCGGAGCCCACAAAGACCCACCTATTATGGAAAAATACTGGTAGCTGTAGTAATACAATGGGGGCACAGAACATAAGTTTCGATTCCGCAGCCTGGTACAAGCTATCTACTATCCAAGGTCGTCTGGCCTATCCTCCCTTCTAGACAGGTGGGAGAAGGCCTCTATGTAACAGAAAAGGCATGCGTTAATGAGCAAGTTTCAGCATTGGAGAAACAAAACTTACCAAGGACCATTTCTCGTAAATGAGCAAGCACAGTTTCAATTATAATAGAAAATGGCGTCTTCGAGAGCTAAAATGGTGGCACAGATGTCAACCTAACAAACGCAACATCTGTATTTACTGATTGCGTCTACACACAATATGCAGATATAATGTATTAGCCATATAAATGCTAACATAATATTGGGTAAAACACAAATAAGATGACAATGTTACGTTTCAATTCTATCAGACCCTCCTTTTTGCATTTTATGCTAATACGGATAACCTTTATTCTTGCTATCAGGTAAGGGTCTTTACAATTCTAACAGAGTAAAGGAGAATATGGTTATACAAATGATAATATATCAGGTTCAAATATGTATATAGACATAGCCTGCGTAAAGAGAAATATGACACTAAGCATTAGCAGTACAAGTAACATCAGGAACAGAACCTGCAAGAGAAGTAAGTAGTTGAGCCAAAAACTCCTACGTCCAACTGCATAAGAGTATCAAGCTCTTTTTGAAGCATTATAGTTGCATTTGTATCATGAATCGAAATTCTTTTGTGAGTAAGATATGTTGTACAATACGAGCAACATAAGGGAAGACACTGGATCAAAACACAGCAGCACACTAAAAGGACAATGAAATATATCACCTTTTCTAAAATCCAACCCCAACCACCGAACAAAGACCAGCTCCAATTTCCGCACTCCATCCCTTTAACATTTTCCAAAATGTCTAAAATATGCTGTGTAATATTCTTTTCCATATTCGTAATACCGACCACACACTGCTCTCCTATTATTGCGCATGCACCACCGTTTTTGGCTAAAATAAAATCGACTGCATATCTCGTTTGTTCGGAGTATATGCGCATACTTTCCAACTGAGTGGTGATGTCCCGTAAAGCTGCCACTGTAGAGTTAGATAAAATTTGCAACTTACACCCAAAATACTCTATCTCGTTCACCCCTGGCCATGGCGGTACCACCAAACGTAATAATAGAGGAAAGGATATATCCAAAGGTGATACCATTACTATAATTATTAACTTCCAAATCGGTAACTCCCTCACAAAATTCCTTGGTCAATGTTCTTTTTACCCATCTTATTTTTGGTCTACTATACCTACAAGGTACCCCAAGAGGTAGCACCATTCCCAAAGCCACGTCCTCTGTACCGTTGTGCATATTAGAATACGTACCATTTGATAAAAAAAAAAAATCTGGATGTGCATAGAGTGGACCTTGATAATCTAATGGAGCATATCTAGTATTCATTCCCTTCATACTAGGATCATCCTTTTTCCCTAAACGCATTACATTTTTATACACTACTTCTCCAGAACAATTTAGATACAAATAAGTGTCAGTACTGTTTATTTCAGGACAACACACAGGATAAATACCTGCCTCTTGAGTAACAGTCAGATCCTGGTAGTGCCAAACTCTCAGGGTGATATTCCTTTTACCAAGGTACATATCACCACAATACATTTCGGGCATGCATCCAGGGTACCCTGTTCCCCTCGGCTTTCTGTAATATAAGCAAGGTCCATGATATCCCAGGCCGAATTCACCTTTTACCTCTACGAATTGGGGAGGACGAACATATGTGTAATTCACCAATTACAAGGGGTAGGCAGTCCATAAACTTGTAACAGAATCAGTGAGATAACAAGCTGTGTTATCCCAATTTTTTTTTCGATGTTTGCCTAAGAAGACATTGCTATACATGGCTCTTTTGCTACGATCTGAGGAAACAGCCTGATATAGGACACATGATGAGGTAACTTCAGAGCACTCCAATATCCAGAACAACCCCCCTCCCACCAATAGGAACAACAATGTAACTACAACCCAAAATATTTTCTTCATGAGCAACCATTCAAAACTAACCTGCCCCGGGCGCAGGGCAACAAGAAACTGTTCATCTTCTGCAAGAGGTCGACCAAACAGATACATGTTTACTACAATTTTACAAATCAAATCACCAGAGAAAGAGACGTCATATGATGGAGCCAATGATGGAAAGGACACAAAAAACAAAAAGAAAAAAACGTCAAAAAAAAGAATCAGGGTCCGTTGCAAGCCTCCCTGGCAGGCTTCTATTGTCCAATCCTCGGTGGTGCTATTGAGCACGTCGCGGTGGAGCCACACTGTTGTAGCCCATCTGCAAATGTTCAATGTTCTCAGGATAGGGCACTCTCCCTCCTTGGGAAATACCCTCAGTTTATCCTGTCCTGCGTCACAAGCAGTGCACCAGATCTTCCACTCCCTAATCTATTGGGAAAATGCAGAAACAAGGGGCATTGGCACTAATCTTATCCAATAAAGTCCATCCCTAACTTCACTCATTTCTCTTTTGGTGCACTACCCTTCCGTCGAGGACGCAAATTGTACCTTTCTACTCCAGGTACTGTCTCATCTCGGAGAAGAATCTGAAATTCAGGGGGCGCCGGGGACCGAGACTCAGGTTCGTGCGGATCAGATGAAGTGGAAACCTGAGCAGCCTTAATTTCTGGTGTAACTGCAGCATTCAAAACAGCATCATTTTCTTCCTCTGTCTGCGTCCAAACTAGTTGGGCATCGGAGAACGGAAGAAATCTTGGGACTTTCTCTGTCTCGTGGTCTCCAATGCCATCATGCACCCAGGCGTCGTAGGGAAGGGGTAGCGGCACCCGTCTGCAGTGGGAAGCGTGGATCCAGTGCTTCCGACCTTCCACTCTTACCGCTGTCCTTGTTGTGATGAGGACCAGATAGGGTCCCTTCCATCTAGGCTCCACACTGTCTCGTCTCTGGAAGCTCTTCATGAGTATATAATCACCAGGCTGAACGGTGTGCCCAGGCCCCTCAGGTGCTGAAGGTAACACCTCGTGAATCTGTTGGTGAATAGAACGCAAGTTTTTAGTGAGTTCACACAAATAATCAACCAATAAAGGATAATCTATCTCAGAAAACTTCTTCGGTCTAGGGACACCCCACACATTCATTGGACGACCAAAGATCACCTCGTAGGGTGATAATCCTGTTCTAGAATGGGCTGTCATTCTGGTGGACAATAGGGCAAGAGGTAAGGCATCTGGCCATTGCAACCCAGTACTTTCCTTAATTTTTGCCAATTTTAGTTTGAGAGTACCGTTGTACTTCTCAACTAAACCTGCTGACTGAGGGTGATTGGCTGCATGGAATTTTTGCTTGATGTGCAGACCATCGCACACCAGTTGGATCACCTTTGCGTTGAAGTGACTTCCGTTGTCACTCCAAATCAAACGGGGCAAGCCGTAGCGCGGGAAAAACTCCTTAATAAGAGCCTTTGCCGTTGCCATGGCAGTGTTTTCCTTTGTTGGGAAAGCCTCAATCCATTTGCTAAATGCACAAACTACCACTAACACATATTTCAAATTATTAACTCGCTGTAGCTCTATGTAATCCATCTGGAGTACCTCAAAAGGGAAAGAAGGGGGTGCAAAATTACCAGAAGGTGTAGGGGTACCCTTCCCAGGATTGTGTTTCAAATCATACAGTGCTTTACTAGATGAGCAGCAACTTTTGAAATATTGTCATTTTGCCACACAGGTTCTAGCAATTTACAAATGCCTTTGGCGCTAATATGGGCTGGACCATGTGCCATGGTAACTACGGGAAGTACATATGCATCTGATAGCATCCATCTCTGTTTCTCGGATTTGTCAGTCCAGCATCCTTCGTCATCTAGACGCCCTGTACTTTCCTGCCACACAGCCAACTCCTCTACTTAACCTAACAAATAGCGCTCCCGGGCACCACAACAATTGTCTTCCATCCGGAGTACAAATCAAAGGGACGGGTCGATATATTAAATAGGGGAAACATCTTACACCTATTAAGGTCCATCAGCAGCCTGAAGAACCTAAAAACCAACGACCTGGAATCAGTCGAATTCGTAGAGTCACCAGACCAACCGGGAGTGGAAGCAACTAAAACCGTCTGGGCCACATCAGACTTAGCTGAGACAGTTTTAAAAGAACACTCTAAACTCAACGCCTGGGGCATCAAGCTACGACCCTTCATCAAACCAAGATACCCGGACCCCTTAATAGCCGATACAGAAAACCAAAGAGACTCTGGACAGGCCCATTTGAGCATGCGATCATTCTCTGTGCTGCGAGGAGCCCGCAGCAAAAGCCCCGAGAACACAGAACCCAGAGAGCGGGAGGCCCACAGGACAAACACAACTAAAAGCACAGTTTCACAAGAGTGGAGCTGGTTATCCAGGACCATAAACACCGAAAGCCATAGTCCGTGACATCTCAAGCCTACCGCAACGAAAGCTAAAAATACCCTGAAACTTTGTTCTTGGAACATCAATGGCTTGGGAGATAAGACTTTGGACCCGGAACTGCAATCCTATTTAAATTCTTTTGACATTATCTCATTCCAAGAAACTTGGTGCGACTCACCAACAGCACTGCAGGGATTCAATTTGCACTTTCTACCAGCTATAAAGAGCGCAAACTTCGGCCATAGCAAGGGAGGCCTTGCTACATACAGCTCTATAAAGAGCATCTATGCAGTGAAGCCTTTGGCACACAACTTAACTCCTCCAAACGCAATGTAAGCACTACGAATCACCATATAGGAGACGGAAATAAATGAGCATATAATACTTATAAACCTCTACTTACATCCGCGTGATAAAACTAAAGGCAGCCAGCAGCTGAAGGAAGAGCAGGTGAAAATATTAACGGAGGAGAAAACAAACAGCTTGATCATCACTGGGGACTTTAATTTAAACATGCTCAGTAACACAGCTGAAGACAACCATATAGAGGAGGACCCATTCGTATGGGAAGCAATAACACAAGACAACAACACAGGCGGAAGACATACGAAAACGGCTCAGAAGCTTCTTGCGACATTAGAGCAGCTGGGCTTTGGTGCATTATATGGAAGATTCCCAGGAGATCGCCCACAGGCAGCAACATTTCACACTGCAGTAGCTAGCACAACAATATATTACACATTTTCCTCACGCTGCATGTTCCCAAAAGTAAAGGACTACCACATTGGAGCCATAGACTACAGCGATCACCTGCCTCAGGAAGTCATGATAGTAGTACCACCAATAGCTCAATCATTGCCAGCAAAAGCATACTGCCAAGAATACTCAGCTAACGAGAAAAGAGTAAAGTGCAGAACAGACGATCAAAAAAGCCTCCTCTCTCTCGCAAAGCAACTACTCGGAGAAGCTCAAGCAGCTGAACCTGACAGAATAGAAAGCTGGGAAGCGTTTACAAAAATACTACGAAACAGCTATGGAGCCAAAAAGGGAATCCCCCAAAACAGGAGAGTAGCCTACCCGCAAAATCAACGGCTATACCACAACATCAGAAATAATGCTCAATTAAAAAAGCTAAAGGCACTGATAAATTGCGTGCTCTGGAGAGTGAAGAAAGACCCCACGGCGCTACAAGAATTGAGGCAGTTAAAAGCCACCCGTAGGAAATTAGCCTGGGGCCTCAGAAAAGAAGCTGATGAGGCTTTCTGGGCTAAACTCCTACATGACATCAAAAATAACAACAGTTCACAATTTTGGCAAAAGATCAATACTCTGGCCAATCCATTGAGTCAGGGCATTAACTCACACGTCACAGAAGAGGCATGGACAATCTTCCTCGAATCACACTTTAATAAAGACCGAGAAACCCAAACCTGCATAAATAACCTCTCGCCCGAATCGGAAGTTCGAGCATTTCAAATCGACCCCAATTCAACACTGGATCAGGATATTACAATCACGAACAAACAAATCTGCAAAAGAATTTCCAAGGGCAGACGCGAGGGAGCTCCAGGTCCAAATGGGATCCCTCCTATACTGTTCAAACAAGACCCGGAATTCTGGGCCTCAGCACTCAAACCAATCTTTGAATCAATCCTGCAAACATCAGCGATACCATCATCATGGAGGGGCTCAATCATTTCAACTATTTACAAAAAAGGCAATAGGAATGACCCAAAAAGCTACCGGTTGGTAGCCCTATTGGATAATGAGGCCAAATACTATGCAGGATTATTACTTCAGGAACTAACGTCCTGGGCCACAGAAATCGCAGCAATTCCATATAACCAAACAGGCTTCTGCAAGAATATGGGGACCACTACCAACATCTCAGCCCTCTCACTAATGATAGACGCCGCTCTTGCAACAAAACAGCCCCTGTGCTTCATCGACTACAGTTCAGCATTTGACCATATAGATAGAAACCTACTTTGCCAAAAACTAAAGAGGCTGAACATTCCACCGCTGCTCTTAAAACAACTAATTCTTTTGCACAGTGACACCTGGGTGCAAGTAAAACTGGGTGCAGGAGATTATCTAACAAAGAAGATTTCAACAACTTCCGGAGGACTAAAACAAGGCTGCGTGCTTGCCCCAATACTTTTTAATCTTTTTATGGCAGAGTTATCAGCCTTCCTGAATGAAAGTAACTCACATGCTCCTAAGCTAGGGGGCCTCCAACTATCCAATTTAATCTATACAGATGACCTGGTGCTCATCAGTCGGACTCCCATAGGCCTACAGCGCCTGCTCGACATTACATCTCGATACTCGGAAGACAACAAACTCAGTATCAACCAAGAAAAAACTAAAGTCATGAGCGTAAACATCCGCAAAACAAAAACAAATCACAACTCGTACCTGGCAACTTGCAAGCTGGAAGCCGTACAAGATTATAAATACCTGGGAGATATCATCGATAACAAAGGGAACTACACAGCACAACGTGAGGCCATAAGAAATAGGGGACTAATGACAGCAGTGGCATTAAGAAACCTAAAAAACAAGATCACGGGCCTGTGTCTTCTTCCCCTAACCAGGGTGATACAGGCAAAACTAATACCATCTATTACCTATGGGAGCGAAGCCATGAGAGGGAGAGACGCTGAAACACTGGATGGCACCATAGCAAGAGCACTGCGAATGATCTACGGGTTACTAGGATATACATCCCCCGCACAAATGAGGTTAGAATTCGGGCTACAAAGAAAAGAGCTGGCCCGCAAAGGAGCATTTATCAAAAGCTGGTACAAAATCAGAAGGGGGGAGCCAGAATCGCTAAATGCCTACCTGTGGAAAGAACTGCAAGCCAAAGAGGCATGCCCTGCCAGATGATATTTGGACACCGCACTCGATCAACTGGGGTTACTGCACCTTTGAGAGCTATCAGGGACTTGCGCAAGTTTAAAAAAAATAGTAAATGACATTGTAAAAAAAGAATCCCTCATACAAGACAAAGCCACCCTATCAGAACACACACATGGCTGGCTTACCATACAGTCCTACAGCAAAGCTTCACCCCAAGCATATCTTCACACTAGCTTCTCCAAAACCATCAAAGAGAAGTTCCTGAGATTCCGCCTCGGATTATTGCCATCTGCACACCATTTGCCCCCGTGGCTACGCCCCCCGAAGCCAGCAATTTGTCGGCTTTGCAGGGAAGGAGAGGAGGACATAGCATACCTCATCACTATATGCAGGGAATTACCACGGGAGCGCCGGACCCTCCTCAGACCACTCTTCAATAGGAAACATATACGGACCTGTAGGCAAGCGGTGTTAGCATGCTTCTCCGGTGAGGACGTCCAACTAAGCTGCCGCTTGGTAAAATTCCTAAATGCCGCAGAATCTAGTATCAAAAAACAAAGTGATTGCCTGGGAGGCGGCATTGTAGCTGCAGCAGGGCTGAACTTGGTACCCTGACCCAATTCGCGCTAGACTCGGACGGCATTTCCACTCTACTGAGAACCCGGGTGCACGCACGTCCTGGTACATCACGCACTTTAAATGGAACAACCAATTTCGAATGGTTGAGGGGCAGCCCTCCCATAGTCCTCCAAAACAGCAACAGGGCCAGGAGCTTCACGCTGTGGAACACTAGCACTGAATCTTAAAATCAGTTGCTTGGACCCTACTGCTTCACAGAAGTCACCTCTATTTTGCACAATCAGTCTTCTCCATCCTTTTTGGTCTTAAATGAATGTATTTGTTTTACCCTAGTGCTTAGGTTTTAATCAACTAAGCACTGAAACAAGGAAGATTGCTTAATGTATTTTCAGAGCTAACATCGGACACAATGGTGGGTCAACCTTGGCGGCCCGGTACTGAGACATTAAGTTGTTCTTGCACTCTGCACTTTCCCCATCACACTTCTGTACTGGCGCTTTGCTGCTTTATTTGTCCTGCTGCTAAGTATCCGATTAAGGAGGTTAATCTGCCCTGCTTTGCTGCAAATTTTTCGTCCATAAAAATTGTCCGTCTACTTTTTTTTGTCCACCAAGGTTTTAAGGTGCCTATTTTAATGTGTGGTTTTTTTTTTATACATTGGTGGCCCACACTTTGTTTTAAACTGTTATGTAGAGAAAATGATATGAGATGTATGTTTGTAAAGGTTTTAATTAACTGTACAATAAATAAATAACCTAAAAATAACTCAGCTACTGTTGCCTCACTCTGTATCTCTCTAACACTCTCCAGCGAATTCTCAAACATACCAACGTCTGGTACCCATCTAGCAGGACCTGCCACAAACATTTTCGTCATTCTCGACCTAGCTGTCTCTTTCGCTATCTGATCAGCAAAATCATTTCCCCTCCCCGCATCATCCGTAATTGCTTTATGAGCACTACATTTGACTATTGCAAGTCATTTGGGAAGAGTCAAAGCTGTCAGGAGTCTCTCTATCAACGGACCATGCTGAATTTTGGTCCCATGTGAAGTCAAGAATCCTCTCTCTGCCGAGGCGTCCAAAATTATGGGCCACCCCGAAGGCATACTGGCTGTCAGTATAAATATTGACAGCCAGTCCTTCACTTAATTCACATGCTCGCAAAAGACCTATCAGCTCAGCAGCTTGCGCTGATTGATGAGGAACATGTGACGTCTCAACTACAGTGCGCAGCGTGGTAATAGCATACGCCGCTGTAGTGGTGCCATCTGATAATTTGAAACAAGAGCCATTAACATATAGTTCCCCTTGAGGATCAGATAAGGGAACATCAGTCAAGTCTACCCGTCCCTTCGTCTCCTCCTCTGTACGAAACAGACAATTATGGACATCCTTGTCCTCTTCTTCCGAAGGGAGGGGTAGGAACGTGGCTGGATTCAGTGTGGCACATCTTTTGATAGTAATATGAGGTGCAAACAATGTTAATTCGTAACCAGTCAGACGAGCACTGGTAAGGTGTTGCGTCTTTGTTTTATTCAAAAGTACATCCACAGCATGCGGTACCATTACTGTGAGATCATGATTGAGACCGTGCCCTGCCGATTGTCGGAGAGAGACCGCCGCAGCCGCGGCGGCTCTTAAACAGCTCGGGAGGGCTCTGGCAACAGGGTCAAGCGTAGCAGAAAAATAAGCACACAGCCTCTGCTTACCTCCAAAGGCTTGTGTTAACACAGAGAGTGCACATCCAGCCGCTTCGTGTACATACAACACGAAGGGCTTCTTATAATCAGGCGTGCCAAGCACAGGTGCAGAGCAAAGCGCAACTTTTAATTGTTCAAAAGCATGCTGACATTCATGCGTCCAAGGCAAGGGCTCATGCACATCTTTAGTTATCAAGCGAAGAACAGGCTGTATTAAGAAAGAATAAGCAGGTATCCAGTGCCAACAATACGAGGTGATGCTTATGAAAGCACGCACATCCCTCTGAGTCTCAGGGACAGACATCTTAACAATGGCATCAACTCGCTCAGGTGTTAGCCTCCGACCCTCCTTCGACAGCAGGTGACCTAAATAGGTGACCTGCTGTTGACAATATTGGAATTTGGAAAGGGACACTTTATGTCCTGTGTTTGCCAAATGCTTTAACAATTTGACCGTGGCATCCCGACAACCCTCTCTGGCATCGGAGGCTATCAAAATATCATCCACATACTGCAATAATACGTTACCTGCGGGTAGAGAGAGAGAGTCCAATTGACTTTTCAAAGCTTGGCTATAAATACTAGGACTTTCAGTATACCCCTGAGGAACTATACAGAATTGAAAGCTTCTGCCAGCTAAAGCGAAGCCGAATAAATACCGGCTGTCAGGATGGACAGGAATGCTAAAAAAAGCATTTTTCAAATCAATAACAGAAAAGAATTTAGCTGTGGAATGAATCATTGTTAAAAGGACGGTAATATCAGGGACTACCGGAAACTGAGGAACAACTATTTTGTTTATTTCCCGCAGATCAATAACAAAACGATAGACATCAGGATGAGCATCAGGGGAATCCACAGATGCCTTTTTAAGAATAGGGAGAATAGGGCTATTGCACACGTTCGCTACTGTCTCCTCTACCACCTCCGATTTGATCAGGTCCTGTATAATCTGCATCAAAGCCTGTTCCCCAGCCTGTGATATTTTGTATTGGGGAATACGAGGAAGTACAACGTTAACTTTGACCTTTATTGAAACTGGTAGTATCTGTAACAACCCCACATCCGTATCCCCTGTGCCCCACAATGAGGACGGCACATCCCTAAATTCAACAGGAAGCGGTGCAACTTTCGCCAAACACTGTTTTGCACTAACCACATTAGGTCCAAAAGTCAGATAAACAACATCCGGGGAACAATAAATGGTGGCATGTAACTTCTTCAACAAATCCAGTCCTAATACATTTTTCCTACAATTTGCCGTCAACAAAAATGGGGAGTCCACACTAAAAGGACCAACAGTAAAAGCAAGAGGTCGGGATATGGGGCACACAACCGGTACGCCTGAAAAACCTACTGAGACATTATTACGGCCAGACAGGGCTGCCCCGGGGACCAGCGATTGAGAAACAGAGCTATTTATTGCACCTGTATCCACCAAAAACTTCTGTGTCGAACCATGCAAATCTGCCGTGACATAAGGACCACGCTGATCTACAGGAATTTTAACTGGTCCCTCACCCTGTCCCTTGCTGTCCTAGCTATAAGACATCCCTGTAACTTCATCCATATCATACTCGTCATGATAGTACTGCCTTCCCCGGGGGTCATCGAAATAATTCTGATCTGAACGACCCCCTGAAGATGTACCAACTTGATCCTCATCCCGACCAATCTGTCCACGGCCCCTTCCACCTGGACCCCGCCCTCTGGGTACTGCAAGTTTCTGTAACAGTTCCGGACATTCGCTTCGCCAATGTCCCTCCTTTTTACAGTACGCACACTGATTCAGCCCCAAGGGCGCACCACCTCTACCAGCACCCCGTGACCTGTGAGCCAGACCAGTGCCTCGACCCCTTCCCTACCCCCTTGCAACCTGCTGTAGCAACACCTTCGTCTTCAAATCCTTACTCTTTTTCTCCACTTTATCCTTTTTCTCATTTTCTCGATGCTCATAATATTGAGCCATACTCAATATCACTGAAGGGGAGGAAGTAGTCCAAGTACTCTCAGAAGCTTGCAGCCGAGCCGCAATTTCAGGAAGCAAATTCGTAACAAACCTATTAACAAACAAACGAACACCGCCTTCAACTGACAAATCCTGCCCACTGAAATCTAGAAACACCCCTTCAAAAAGAGTGAAAAAATCTGACACACTCTCCTCTTTCTTCTGACGACATGCCGTTAACTTGTCCCAATCCACCCGTCTAGGTGGGATAAGAGAATGCATATAAGTAATAATGCGGCTTGGCAAGGCCAAAATTTCAGCTTTGGGCTTTTCACCAGCCTTTCTCTCCTTATCCCATGCCCTTATCTCATTCCAAGTACCACCCAGCTCCGCTGCATGATCCTGCGTATGCACTTGCCACCAAATGTCCACTGGCACCAAAAGCCCAAAAAACATCTCAATGTCTGCTAAAGTCATAACTGATGAGGAGGCAGCCTCTGTTAATTCTTTATAGTATGCGGTAGGATTTTTCCTAGGGTCAGTTAACTGACTTTTAAGAGCAAGCACCTCACTTCTTTTCCATGGGGTATAGACCCATTGTTCCCGAAAATGAGCCTCTACCCGCTGCTGAACCACATCTCCATTCTGGTTACGCTGTTCTGGGATCTCAGGGTAAAAAACAGAGTGCACCTCTCTCATTGGAAATTGGGACACTGTAGTTGGAGTACGGTGATGCAATCTTTCTCGATAACCAAGGAGCGTTCCAACATTACCAAAAACTTCTGCAGGTGCCATACCAACTGAATATACACGATCTCAAATATCATAAATAACTTGAGGAGCTGTGCCTCCAATACAATGTTCCCACAAACCAATCAATGTAGCCGACATATGCTGAAGGGCATGCTGTTGTACAAACGGGTCAAAATCTTTTATCACACTCCATATATCTTCCACACTATAAATTGGATTCCGAACCCATTGTGCTACCTGACTTGCAATCATCTTCTTCTCCTCTTCACCCACATCAGACCGAATCAATGCCCGCCCCATTCAGTCCCGTGCCGCCACCCAATCCCCTCCATCTGACCCTCGCAACAGTGTCCCAACACTACCCAACACCACGGATGAAATGCTTGGGAAAGACACAAAAGGTACAGACGCAGGTGACAATGTCAGCAATGACAGTGTGGTGGGTGTAAGAGAAGGAGGAGAAACATGAGGGGCAGCAGCAGACACTGCGGGGGTGCCTGCAGTCACAACACTCTCATGTTGCGAAACTGGAGGGGAGACAGATAGGGCTGGAGCCAAAGCTGTTGAATCTGTGGAAAGACCAGAAGGGGGCGGTGGGGCAACGGAGGACTGAGGCGATGGAACAACAGGATATTTTCTCTGTGGGGCATAGGGAGGTGGGGGGCGAGTGTCCAACAGATCCTCCACAAAAGGATCCTCATCCTCTCAAACAACATAGGACTTATTACATTGCAATCGAAACTTCCTATCTGCACACTCAATACCCTTTTCAGTTTGCTCCTTATCATAAGCTACAGCTTTCTGAACCACTGTTTGCATTGCCTTCTTCCTAGACTCCTTCTCGGCATGTATACGCCTCTGCTTAGCTTCCTTCTGCCATACCTGCAAAGTATCAAACATCGACTGCCTACTTCTTCTAGCACATAATTTGTCCTGTAAATAATTCAGTTTTTGTTCATCAAAGGTACCTTCCAGTGGCCACTGAAGCTCAGTATTGTCCCTCGAATACTTGTGCCACAATGTACGAAACATAATAGGGCCAATACCGTGCTTCACATACATCTCAAAACTCGGAGTGCCTTCCGGAGGCGCAGGCTGCCTTTCCTCCAGCCGATGCTCAGCAGAACAACAGCGGCACCCCAAGCACAACACTTTACTCCAACAAGGCATTCTAGCATCAGACGCATTCACTCTCCACCTAAATCAACACACACATATACAACAAGAACGCACAAACCAAAGAGCTCTCCAAGTCAGTCCTTAGACTGCACCAAGACAAGATAGGCTCTAGGCCCAGGCCTTTTCAATATTAAACCAAATTCAGCAAGTGGCCTGGCAGAACGTTCAAAACGCTCAGTATCACAAGGGTCCACAGACCCACCAAGTTAATCAAGACGGCGCCGCACTTACCAAAACTCACGGGGTACACTGGGTAAACAAGATTATTCTCCTAAGCCAACTTTTCGGACCAAACGTTCAGATCCAAGGGTTTTGCCTTTTCAGGACCCCAGCCAAGATGACCACTGGACGAGGAGCCACCTGATCAGACAGGCGGGGCAGCCGCGAGAACCAAGCTCTATCATATGGGGATCCCGGATCCGCCCATCCGACCAGATGCAACCCGACTCCCTCGACCCGATAACGGGCGGGATGGGTCACCTGGTGGAGTCCCTGTTCGGTCGCCAACTGAAGGAAGTGACCCACTAGGGTCACCCGGGTCACTCTCGACCTCCTCTTGCCTTCCAAGAATGAAGAGTCGATGACGCAGTAGAGAATACAAGCAAACTAGTTTATTCACAAGATACACTGCAGTGGAGTCCAGTCTGACCAGCCTCCTATGATGGCTGACGAGGGACTGACTCTAACAAGCATAAAGTTACATTATGTAGGTTGCGGAGCCCACAAAGACCCGCCTATTATGGAAAAATACTGGTAGCTGTTGTAATACAATGGAGGCACAGAACATAAGTTTCGATTCCGCAGCCTGATACAAGCTATCTACTATCCAAGGTCGTCTGGCCTATCCTCCCTTCTAGACAGGTGGGAGAAGGCCTCTATGTAACAGAAAAGACATGCGTTAATGAGCAAGTTTCAGCATTGGAGAAACAAAACTTACCAAGGACCATTTCTCGTAAATGAGCAAGCAACAGTTTCGATTATAATAGAAAATGGCGTCTTCAAGAGCTAAAATGGTGGCACAGATGTCAACCTAACAAACGCAACATCTGTATTTACTGATTGCGTCTACACACAATATGCAGACATAATGTATTAGCCACATAAATGCTAACATAATATTGGGTAAAACACGAATAAGATGACAATGTTACGTTTCAATTCTATCACAGGGAGATCCCACGGTGTAAAGGAGGGTCCAGCCACCGGGAACAAATGTGTCTAGTGATTGTTAACCCGAAGGACCGACAGGCAGCCAAATCTCTCCAATAATTCAAAAGCAGTTCCCGCCCCTTTCACAGCATCTCCCAAATAGATCAACAAGTCGTCGGCATACAAAGAGATCACATATATTCTACCATTCAACGACATTCCCAGACCCTCACCCCCTTTGCGAAAAAGTTCGGCCAACGGTTCCACCGCCAACGCAAACAAGAGCGGGGACAGAGGGCCTCCCTGGCGGGTCCCATACGATATTGTATACTCGAGAGAGATGGTACTGCCCGTCTTAACCCTCGCTGTTGGAGAAGTGTATAAGAGTTGGACCCAATTCAGCCACCCCGTCCCCAGCCTCATTTTCCGCATGACTGCATTCAAATAGTCCCAGCTCACCGTAGCAAACATTTTCTCCAGATCAACTGAGAGAAAAGTAACTCGTGACAACATCCTGCTCTCTGGGTGGTAAAGCACCGAGTATAATCTATGTAAATGATACAATGTATTACGGGAGGGGATGAACCCATTTTGGTCAGGGTGAATCAAATGCTTCATGTGGGGGAGTAATCTAAGTGCTAATATCTTACTTAATAACTTAAAGTCGGTGTTAAGCATAGACAGGGGCCTGAAATCCTTCTCCCCGGCCACCTGGCCCATAGTCTTGGGGAGCAGGATCACCAACGCAGACCGAGTGGAAGACGGAAGATATCCCAGTTGAAGGGCCTCATTATACATAGTTACCAAGCGAGGGGCCAGTACAGCTCCATACTTCGCATAGAACTCGGCCGGCAGGCCATCAGGGCCTGGTGTCTTACCACCGGCCATCAGGGCAATGGCACCCCTAACTTCCTGCAAAGTAACCAGCCCCCCCAACTCCCTCCCAGCCTCGTCATCCACCACTCTGAGAGCCAATGGGGCCAGGAATCCGTCAATCTCCCCCTGCAAGGCACCCTGCGGGGCGGTATATAATTGTTCATAATGTAGGAGAGTAGGATCTGCTTCACATGGGTACCCCCACTTTTTGCTGATGCTTCACTGTTTTCCGACCTTAGTCTGGCTGGGACCCTGCTAATCAGAACCCCAGCCTAGCTGCTTCCTCTCTAAAATGGTTTCCATGTGCCTTAGGCACATCACTGATTGGAATCTGGAGTGCCCTTATAAGTCCCTAGTATATGGTATACTATGTACCCAGGGCATAGGTACCTCAGAGGCCTACCAGGGGCTGCAGCATGTATTGTGCCACCCCTGGAAGGCCATCCAAACTGACACCACAGGTCTGCTACTGCAGCCTGGGTAAGGTGGTGGTACCTATATCACTATATACATACACACATATAAACCTATAAGTCACTCCTATGGCAGGCCTTATCAATCCTGAAGGCAGAGTGCGTGGTTCCTATGTGAGAGGGTGCCCCTGCATGAGCAGGGCCCCTCTGCAGCATTCGGAGAACCTTCTCTGATGCTGTTTGTAGTGCAGCCTGACCATATACTCTTAAGCGCATTATAACCTCGCGTTAAATGCTAACTTTGGAATGGCTGCACCGAAACATGTCGTGTTTGGTGTCAAACATCTTGGAATACTACCCCCCGGCCAATTCTGGTGGCGGGGGTAGCATTCCACCCTTCTAGAGGGAGAGACATGTTAACCCTGGCCTGGCCGGTAAATTCTTTCTAAAGCCCTGGCATCACAAAATGGATGCTGCTGCCACAGACACAAGTCTGGCCTCCTGCTGCTGGACGAAACTCCGGCAGGGGAGGCCTGGACAATAGGTTTCCTGTCCCAGGGAGGTGTGACCACCTCCCCAGACAGGATAGTGTGTATTGGGGCTGGGCGGGAGCACTTTCGGGTGCTTTGAAGTCCTGCACTGGGGGCACACTTGGTGTCCCTGTGCATACCCCAGTTCAAACCGGATCAGGGGCTTTCAGCCCCTGCTTTGGCGCGAACTGGACAAAGGGAAAGGGGTGTAGCCACCCCTCTGCCCTGACCCCCCCCATAGGTGGGGCCACAGAGTAGTCCAACCCCTAAACTTAGTATAAGTATAGGAACCCAGTCCTTAGGACTTTAGATTATCCCTGGACGAAACTCTGACACAGAATCCTGGACCTTCGACGCTCTACTCAAGACTAGAGGACAGAAGAATCTCCCTTGGGGTCAAGGAGTGACTCCCCTGCTTGGCAGGCACCAAAGAAGCAATTGTCCGGTCTGCATCGCCTAAGCTCCCGTCGGACGCCGAAGTCTTTGCATCACCTGAGGTAGAGTTCTAGACTTCCTCGAGGCTGCCCTGAGTCCCCAGCAAAGCTGAGGCCCATAGCTGTCGTGGGTAATGTGGAACCGTGACCCCTGGACACTGCATGCATTTGCTAGTGCATCCTCTTCTGGGTCTCCCACGAAGTCGTGCTTTGGGCTCCGAGTAGCCCTAGCCTCCAGCACCAACTGCACCGAAGATCACTGGCCTCCACTCCACGAGTGTCCTGTGAGCCAGCTCCACGTCCATCGTCTCAAGGCTCCTTCGCGGTCGCTAGCCCATTGGCTAGTAGCCCTTCACGAAGGCCAATCCTTTTCTTCTTGGGCTCCCTGGTTGCTCTAGGATTGCCCTCACTTACCCTTGCTGGATGAGTTCCTCAGACCTTGCTGGTCTGCACAATCGTCAATCTTCAACTTCATCGAGACTTGCCGTTGCCAAGGCTTGTTGGGTCCAATCTGGTCACTGATACCTCAGCACTCGACAGACATCGTGTCCCAGCCTGAATCCTGCTCCTGGTCGCCGACAATGCCTCCTGGATCTCGTGGCTGAAGAGTCAAGACGACTGTCAACCTACCTGAAGCACTCGACATCGGTGGGCATCTGCTCATCGCCTTCCTGGTCACTGGCTAGTGACCCAGACTCTGTCCCCTCTGCTTTCAGGTTCTTCAGATCTCCGATCCACTCTTGGATCCACCCGGACACTTTCCACTTGGTCGCCAGCAGCACTTTGCAGCAGATCGCCATTCAAATCGACGACGAAACCCTACCCCGAAAGGCACCTATGCACCCGGCATCCCTGGGTGAGGTAACAAGAGTACTCCGGTGCTCCCGTGGGTAGAGACTCTAGAACAACCTAGTTCTCAAAGGGTTTGCTCCAAGTCCTTCTTTAAGTGTCCCTTTTCTTTAATTTCCAAACCGCGACTTTCTCCATAGAAGTTAAAGGCGTTTTGCGGCTGTGTATTTACACTGCACGCGTCCCCCGTGGGTCCCCTGTGTCACTACCTTGGGTGGTTCCTTGTGGTCCAAGCACTTCTAGAGGCTCTAGGCCTAGTGTCTAGCTCAGTCGTGGTTCTTATACCACTTTATTGGTATATGGTTTGGTACGCCCCTAGGGCCCAAACGTGTATTTGTGCTATTACTGTGTTTAAATAACTTATAACTTATGTACTTCGAACTCTAGCCTCATAAAGAGACTAGAGGGGTGTGTTTAGCAATAAATACATATATTTTGAATATATACCTGGTGTGGTGCTCTTTCATTTGATCACTCAAGAGATTATAGACTGGTAAAACAAGCTGCTTTACATTCCTTCAAGACTTAGCCTGAAGGCTGCTCTCCATAGCTACCACTAGGATAGCTTTCAATAAGGTTGTCTTTAACCTATCTCCAATAAGGGGTTGTTTGGACTGGTGCAAGGTGCCCACTATAATTAGTGGACAGCATATGCCAGGCCAACTTCTCACATTGGTGTGCAGCGTGTGGGATTCCCGCTTGCTATTGTTTTACCAGATAATCTCAATTGAATTGATCAACTGAAAACCACTAAAGGTACCTAAGGTACATATAAATTAAGCTTAGAATACAGTAAGTTCTACTGAACTTAGAGTTGTGTGTTAAGGGATAGCACACCCTTTCTACAACTCAAGAGAGTTTAGTAGGCCACACTAGAGTAGGTAGTGCATACACCACACCTCACTAGTGATGTCTTCAAAGCCAGGACACAGTGAGTCCTTTCCAGAAGCCCCTGGGCTTCTTCCCTCCAAGTATGATACACTCCCATTCTTGGAATTGAGAGCATTATGCAATTTGAGGAAACTGAAGACAGGCCAAAGCCCCACCACCCAACATCTGAGAGAGATGTTAGAGGCTTATGATCTCAGCAGGCCCTTAGGGACTGAAGGGGTAGGAGCAGAGGGTGGGGCAGAAGATGAGGATGGGGCCAGGGGTAGCAACACCCCCAGCCCCCCCCTCTGGAACTGACCAGGAGGGTGACAATGACCCTGACCTGGATAACCCAATTCCTCCTGTGGATGAGGAGGAGGCTCAAGATGACCTCCACTTTGTCCCCCCAGGAAGGATTGTGAGTGTGCCCAGAAGGTCTAGGTCTCCTTCTCAGGAGTCCAACCACTCTGGCACCTCAATAGGGACCTCTGTCTCCTCTCATAGGAGGGAATCCTCTCATGAGAGGAGAAAGAAGCTGATTCAATATGAGGAAGCTCAGCTTGAACTCAGAAAACAGCAACTGGCTATAGACAGGCAGTCCCTAGATCTCTACAGAGAGAGAAGAAAGGTGGGACTAGAGTCCCTTGGTGGCAGCCATGTCCCTAGAGATAGGGAAAGGTCTTATGACCATAGAAACCTGAGCAAGATTGTCCCTCCCTACCAGAGTGGGGATGACACCCACAAATGGATAACTGCTCTAGAGAGGGCCTGTAAAGTACAGAAGGTCCCTCAGGAGCAGTGGGCAGCAATCTTGTGGCTCTCCTTTGCAGGCAAAGGTAGAGACAAGCTCCTCACTGTAAGAGAGGAGGATGCTGATAATTACAAGGTCTTGAAGAGTGCTCTTATTGATGGGTTTGGCCTAACCACTGAACAATACAGGTTGAAGTTCAGAGATACCCAAAAAGCACAGACTCAAGACTGGGTAGACTATGTGGATTGTTCTGCTAAGGCTCTGGAAGGCTGGTTGATGGGCAGTAAGGTGTGTGACTTCACAGGATTGTACAATCTGATAATGAGGGAGCAGATTCTTAATAACTGTCAAAATCAGCTGTTGCATCAGTACCTGGTGGACTCTGATCTGACCTCTCCCCAAGAATTGGGAAAGAAGGCAGACAAATGGGTCAGAACCAGGGTGAGGCAGAAGGTACAGAACCAAGGTGGTGACCCTAAGAAGCAAGATTCTAAGAACTCTGATAAGGGTGGGGAGAAGGGTAAAGATCAAAAGTCTTCACCAAGCCCCCAAAAATCTTCTTCAGGTGGGGATTCACAGTCTACAAAAGGGAAAGGCCAAAGAAAACCATGGTGCAAGGTCTGTAAGCAAAAGACCCACTGGACCAGTGATTGCACCAAGTCCAAAGACTCAAGTCCAGCCCCCACCAATGCCCCTAAGGCACCTGTTCCCCCTAGTACAGTTACAGTTGGTGGTGGGAGTACTACAGCCAAGGGTTTAGTAGGGTTGACCCTGGGTACTGAGGTGGGCTCTGACCTAGTCAGAGAACTCACTCAGGCTGTGTTAGTCTGTGATGGAGGCATGGATGTGACCTCCTCTGTGAGTCCCAGTAATTTGGGCAAGTACAGACAACAGCCTTTAATCAATGGACGAGAGGCTTTGGCATTTAGGGACACAGGGGCAAGTGTCACCATGGTGACACAAGACCTTGTGAATCCTGGGCAAGTTATACTTGGTGAGATGTACCAAGTGACCAATGCTAGCAATGTCAGAACAGACCATACTCTGGCAGTTGTTAACTTCTCCTGGGGAGGGGTAACTGGCCTTAAGAAGGTTGTGGTGAGTGCAAACCTACCAGTCGAATGCTTGCTTGGCAATGACTTAGAAACTTCAGCTTGGGCAGAAGTGGAGCTCAGGACCCATGCAGAAATGCTGGGGATCCCTGCAGATGTGTTTGCTGTGACCAGGTCACAAGCCAAAATGTCTAGCACTGAACAGGCCTTGGATTCTGGAATAATGGACCAAGTGCCTTCCAAGAGGAGGAGTAGTAGGGTAAAGGCAGTGCCTTCCCCTTGGCTCAGAAGGAAGATCAGTCCCTTGAGGGGGATGATCTCAGTCCTGAGGAAGGAACTGTCCCAGAGGAGCTTGAACCTGACCAGGTTGAGTTCTTGGGGACAGGGGGACCTTCCAGGGCAGATCTGAGCCAGGAGCAGCAGAGCTGCCCCTCTCTTGAACCCCTCAGACAGCAAGCTGCTGCTGAGGCTGCTGGGAAAGCTAGTGGTCCCCATACTGTGTATTGGGATGATGGACTCTTGTACTCAGAGTGTAGAGACCCCAAGCCTGGTGCTACCAGGAGGTTGGTTATACCTCTGAAGTTCAGGGGCTTCCTATTGACCCTAGCCCATGATATTCCCTTGGCAGGTCACCTGGGCCAGAACAAGACTTGGGACAGAATTGTCCCTCACTTTCACTGGCCCCACATGTCTGAAGACACCAAGGAGTTTTGTCGCTTCTCTGTAACCTGCCAGGCCAGTGGCAAGGCAGGTGGCACTACAAAGGCCCCCCTGATACCACTACCTGTGGTGGGGGTTCCCTTTGAAAGGGTGGGGATTGACATTGTTGGTCCCATGGATCCCCAAACAGCATCTGGGCACAGGTTTATCCTGGTGGTAGTGGATCATGCCACCAGGTACCCAGAGGCTATTCCCCTTAGGACCACTACAGCACCTGTGGTGGCAAGGGCCCTCCTGGGAATTTTCTCAAGAGTGGGCTTTCCTAAGGAGGTAGTATCAGACAGGGATGCAAACTTTATGTCTTGATACTTAAAAGCAATGTGGAAGGAGTGTGGAGTGACTTACAAGTTCACCACACCCTATCACCCACAATGCAATGGTTTAGTTGAGAGATTCAACAAAACCTTGAAGGGCATGATTAAAGGGCTCCCAGAAAAGCTTAGGCGAAGATGGGACATACTCTTGCCCTGCCTTTTATTTGCATATAGGGAGGTGCCTCAGAAGGGGTTGGTTACAGCCCTTTTGAACTTTTGTTTGGCCACCCTGTCAGGGGTCCACTGTGCTTGGTGAAGGAAGGATGGGAGTTACCTCTCAAGCCCCCAAAGCAAGACATACTGGACTATGTACTTGGTCTCCGCTCCCGGATGGCTGAGTATATGAAAAAGGCAACTAAAAACCTTGAGGCTAGCCAGGAACTTCAAAAGGCCTGGCATGACCAAAAGGCTGTACTGACTGTTTATCAGCCAGGACAGAAGGTGTGGGTGTTGGAGCCAGTGGCCCCAGCAGCTCTCCAAGACAAATGGAGTGGACCCCACACTATTGTTGAGCAGAAGGGTGAGGTTACCTACTTAGTAGACCTAGGAACACCCAGGAGTCCCCACAGGGTTCTCCATGTCAACAGGTTAAAACCATATGTGGACAGGGCAGTCATGGGCTTGCTCATGGCTACTGATGAAGGGCAGGAGGAAGAGAGTGACCCACTCCCTGACCTGCTCTCACAGAACCCTGACGATGAGTCAGTAGATGGTGTAGCCTTGGCAGACAGCCTCACTACCCAGCAGCAAACTGATTGTAGACAGGTGCTCAATCAGTTTAGACACATGTTTTCACTGACACCCAGTCAGACCACCTGGTGCACTCATGAAGTGGACACTGGGGACATTCTGCCTATTAAAAATAAGATTTATAGGCAACCTGACCATGTCAGGGACTGTATCAGGACTGAAGTCCAGAAAATGTTGGATTTGGGAGTTATTGAACCCTTAGATAGCCCTTGGGCTAGTCCAGTGGTCCTTGTGCCAAAACCTCACACCAGTGGTGGAAAAAGAGAGATGAGGTTTTGTGTGGACTACAGGGGTCTCAATGCAGTCACTAGGACTGATGCCCATCCAATACCAAGGGCAGATGAGCTGATAGACACTTTGGCCTCAGCCAAGTATCTAAGCACATTTGACTTGACAGCTGGCTACTGGCAGATCAGACTAGCTGATGCTGCAAAGCCAAAAACAGCATTCTCAACCCCTAGTGGGCATTATCAATTTGTGGTGATGCCCTTTGGTCTGAAGAATGCACCTGCCACTTTCCAGAGGTTGGTGAATACAGTCCTCACAGGTCTGGAAGCCTATAGTGCAGCATATCTAGATGATATTGCTGTCTTTAGCTCCACCTGGGAGGATCACCTGGTCCACCTCAGGAATGTTTTACAGGCCCTGCAAAAGGCAGGCCTGACTATCAAGACCACCAAGTGCCAGATAGGGCAGAGTCAGGTTGTGTACCTGGGCCACCTTGTGGGTGGAGGCCAGGTTCAACCTTTGCAGAGCAAGATCCAGACTATCATGGACTGGACTGCTCCAACTACCCAGACTCAGGTGAGAGCCTTCTTAGGCCTGACTGGGTACTATAGGAGATTTGTCAAGGGGTATGGATCAATAGTGACACCCCTGAATGACTTAACTTCCAAGAAAATGCCCAAAAAGGTTCAGTGGACAGTTAGCTGTCAAAAGGCATTTGATGACCTGAAGCAGGCCATGTGCACTGCTCCCATTCTACAGAGTCCTGATTACTCCAAGAAGTTCATTGTTCAAACTGATGCATCTGAATTGGGGGTAGGGGCTGTACTGTCACAATTGAATGAAGAAGGTCAGGATCAGCCAGTAGCTTTCATTAGCAGAAGGCTGACCCCTAGAGAGAAACGTTGGTCAGCCATTGAGAGGGAGGCCTTTGCTGTGGTCTGGGCTCTGAAGAAGTTGAGGCCATACTTGTTTGGTACTCACTTCCTTGTTCAAACAGACTATAAGCCCCTCTTATGGCTAAAACAAATGAAGGGTGAAAACCCCAAACTGCTTAGGTGGTCCATTTCCCTACAGGGGATGGACTTCACAGTGGAACATAGACCTGGGAGTAACCATGCCAATGCAGATGGACTCTCTAGGTACTTCCACTTAGAACATGAAGACTTAACTGGGCAAGGTTAGTTTAATGTCCCTACGTTTGGGTGGGGTTGTGTAGGAGAGTAGGATCTGCTTCACATGGGTACCCCCACTTTTTGCTGATGCTTCACTGTTTTCCGACCTTAGTCTGGCTGGGGCCCTGCTAATCATAACCCCAGCCTAGCTGCTTCCTCTCTAAAATGGTTTCCATGTGCCTTAGGCACATCACTGATTGGAATCTGGAGTGCCCTTATAAGTCCCTAGTATATGGTATACTATGTACCCAGGGCATAGGTACCTCAGAGGCCTACCAGGGGCTGCAGCATGTATTGTACCACCCCTGGAAGGCCATCCAAACTGACACCACAGGTCTGCTACTGCAGCCTGGGTAAGGTGGTGCATGCACCCCTTACTGTGATATAGGTTACCTATATCACTATATACATACACACATATAAACCTATAAGTCACTCCTATGGCAGGCCTTATCAATCCTGAAGGCAGAGTGCGTGGTTCCTATGTGAGAGGGTGCCCCTGCATGAGCAGGGCCCCTCTGCAGCGTTCGGAGAACCTTCTCTGATGCTGTTTGTAGTGCAGCCTGACCATATACTCTTAAGCGCATTATAACCTCGCGTTAAATGCTAACTTTGGAATGGCTGCACGGAAACATGTCGTGTTTGGTGTCAAACATCTTGGAATACTACCCCCCGCCAATTCTGGCGGTGGGGTAGCATTCCACC
This sequence comes from Calotriton arnoldi, assembly GCA_963921515.1. Classification (NCBI taxonomy): domain Eukaryota; kingdom Metazoa; phylum Chordata; class Amphibia; order Caudata; family Salamandridae; genus Calotriton; species Calotriton arnoldi. The sequence goes on from CAWUFW010013530.1 coordinate 397,119, forward strand.
CTTCTAGAGGGAGAGACATGTTAACCCTGGCCTGGCCGGTAACTTCTTTCTAAAGCCCTGGCATCACAAATTGGATGCTGCTGCCACAGACACAAGTCTGGCCTCCTGCTGCTGGACGAAACTCCGGCAGGGGAGGCCTGGACAATAGGTTTCCTGTCCCAGGGAGGTGTGACCACCTCCCCAGACAGGATAGTGTGTATTGGGGCTGGGCGGGAGCACTTTCGGGTGCTTTGAAGTCCTGCACTGGGGGCACACTTGGTGTCCCTGTGCATACCCCAGTTCAAACCGGATCAGGGGCTTGCAGCCCCTGCTTTGGCGCGAACTGGACAAAGGGAAAGGGGTGTAGCCACCCCTCTGCCCTGACCCACCCATAGGTGGGGCCACAGAGTAGTCCAACTCCTAAACTTAGTATAAGTATAGGAACCCAGTCCTTAGGACTTTAGATTATCCCTGGACGAAACTCTGACACAGAATCCTGGACCTTCGATGCTCTACTCAAGACTAGAGGACAGAAGAATCTCCCTTGGGGTCAAGGAGTGACTCCCCTGCTTGGCAGGCACCAAAGAAGCAATTGTCCGGTCTGCATCGCCTAAGCTCCCGTCGGACGCCGAAGTCTTTGCATCACCAGAGGTAGATTTCCAGACTTCCCCGAGGCTGCCCTGAGTCCCCAGCAAAGATGAGGCCCCTAGCTGTTGTGGGTAACGTGGAACCGTGACCCCTGGACACCGCACGCATTTGCTAGTGCATCCTCTTCTGGGTCTCCCACGAAGTCATGCTTTGGGCTCCTAGTAGCCCTAGCCTCCAGCACCAATTGCACCAAAGATCACTGGCCTCCACTCCACGAGTGTCCTGTGAGCCAGCTCCACGTGCACCGTCTCGAGGCTCCTTTGCGGTTGCTAGCCCATTGGCTAGTAGCCCTTCACGAAGGCCAATCCTTTTCTTCTTGGGCTCCCTGGTTGCTCCAGGCTTGCCCTCACTTACCCTTGCTGGGTGAGTTCCTCAGACCTTGCTGGTCTGCACAATCGTCAATCTTCAACTTCATCGAGACTTGCCGTTGCCAAGGCTTGTTGGGTCCAATCCGGTCGCCGAGACCTTAGCACTCGACAGACATTGTGTACCAGCCCGAATCCTGCTCCTAGTTGCTGACAACACCTCCTGGACCTCGTGGCTGAAGAGTCAAGACGACCGTCAACCTACCTGAAGCACTCAACATCGGTGGGCATCTGCTGATCGCCTTCCTGGTCACTGGCTAGTGACCCAGACTCTGTCCCCTCTGCTTTCAGGTTCTTCAGATCTCCGATCCACTCTTGGATCCACCCGGACACTTTCCACTTGGTCGCCAGCAGCACTTTGCAGCAGATCGCCATTCAAATCGACGACGAAACCCGACCCCGAAAGGCACCTATGCACCCGGCTTCCCTGGGTGAGGTAACAAGAGTACTCCGGTGCTCCCATGGGTAGAGACTCTAGAACGACCTAGTTCTCAAAGGGTTTGCTCCAAGTCCTTCTTTAAGTGTCCCTTTTCTTTAATTTCCAAACCGCGACTTTCTCCATAGAAGTTAACGGCGTTTCGCGGCTGTGTATTTACACTGCACGCGTCCCCCGTGGGTCCCCTGTGTCACTACCTTGGGTGGTTCCTTGTGGTCCAAGCACTTCTAGAGGCTCTAGGCCTAGTGTCTAGCTCAGTCGTGGTTCTTATACCACTTTATTGGTATATGGTTTGGTACGCCCCTAGGGCCCAAACGTGTATTTGTGCTATTACTGTGTTTAAATAATTTATAACTTATGTACTTGAACTCTAGCCTCATAAAGAGACTAGAGGGGTGTGTTTAGCAATAAATACATATATTTTGAATATATACCTGGTGTGGTGCTCTTTCATTTGATCACTCAAGAGATTATAGACTGGTAAAACAAGCTGCTTTACATTCCTTCAAGACTTAGCCTGAAGGCTGCTCTCCATAGCTACCACTAGGATAGCTTTCAATAAGGTTGTCTTTAACCTATCTCCAATAAGGGGTTGTTTGGACTGGTGCAAGGTGCCCACTATAATTAGTGGACAGCATATGCCAGGCCAACTTCTCACACATAATATCTCTGAAAGACTCCATTGATCCAATCTGGGTCATATTCAATTATGTAATCATTGGTTCTTATACATGTTATCTGGGAACCCCGCGACTCAGGTCTAAGAAGCCACGCCAGGAAGCGCCCAGCCTTCCCTTCCTCACTTTGCACTCTGTCCATGTACGCTCTATAATCATGTGATCGTAACCTCTCCAGTACCTCATCATATTGTTTCTGTCTAGTCTCTAACTGCTCACACGCCTGTAACCCCTGGCCCTGCATATTATCCAGTGTATGCATTTCTCCCTCTAACTCCAAAAGCTCTCTGTGTAGGTCCTTTTGTATCCTGGTCGACTGTTCCAGGCAATGACCCCTCACCACCACTTTAAAGGCCTCCCATTCAACTAGCGCTGTAGAGGTCATATCTATGTTTTCGATTAAGTATGTATCTATTATGGATCCTAAGGATTCCACAAACGGTACATCCTTCAGTGCCACGGGGCTAAGCCTCCATGTAGGCACCGGGGGCTTCCGCCTGTGTGGGTGGTATGATATCAGCAATGGACTATGATCCGAGAATGTACGGCCTAGATATTCAGTATATTTAATACGAGCACCAATAGTTGGGGAACACAAGAATGTATCTAATCTCGTGTGGAGGTGGTGTAGGTGGGACTAAAAGGAGTATTCCCTATCTCCATCATGTTGGAACCGCCATATGTCCTGCAAGTCCCAGTGCGCCATCCACTCCCTCATTCCTGCCACCAGTCTATGCACCTGAGCTCCCGCCGGGGGGGTGGGACCTGTCCAGCTGGACATCTGCCACACAATTAAAATCACCCCCCATCACCATCTGTCCCACTATTATATCCATCACATGAGTGGAGAGGGAGGACAGATATGCCAATTGGTCATTATTGGGGGCATAATAGCAGCATAGTGTAATCTCCTGACCTAGTAATCGGCCCGTAACCAACATATACCTCCCATCTTTATCGATTAGTGTGCGTGTTGCTTACAAGGGGACCCCCGGCCTTATCCATATCAACACCCCTCGGGCATACGCTGAGAACGCAGTGGCAAAGATCTGTCCCCTCCATCTTCTCCTTAATTTCCCCACCTCACCCTGAACCAGATGCGTCTCCTGCAAGAATGCAATCTGCGCTCCTGGGCATTTCAGATAGCTGTGAATATTATGGCGTTTAGACATAGAACCCATCCCCCTAATGTTCCACGTGAGTAACTTCAGGTCTTGGTGTGCGGTCATCATCTTGTACAGTTCCAAACACCACCCCGCTTGAGGATTCCGACCCCGCCAAGCTAATAGGGTGCAAAGATGAGACATCCCCGCATGCATGAGGAACAAAACAAATCAAACATGGGAATCCCCAACTTAAAACAACTCCCCGGCCCCAGGGCATCCTAGCAACGGCCATCTGCCCAAACTCCAAGTGCACCATTGTATACAACAATGAAGGCCCAAACCGAACACAGTGAGGGCCTCCAGGGGGGTCGTGGCTTCACGAGGCTGCCTGCTCTAGAGTGTGCAGCAAAAGTATAAAACAAATGTTGGCATACTACGGTACCTCATGCACCGGCCCAAACTTACAACCAACCCTGGCTGGCCAGCGTCTGTCACATAATCTCATCTGCAGTATGCGGGGTCACCACCGGGGGCTCCAGGCTATTCTTGTCGGAGGAATCTGTTTCTGAACCCCCAGTTCCCTTCATGGATCTTGATCCCTCCTCCGACAGGGAACCACTTTTCCGGGCAATGTCCACCACCGCTTGTAGCGCCACCGCCCTTTCCCGCTCTGTCTGCGAAGAGTTTGGTTTCTTTGCCCCTATGCGTTCAGACTGCCTCTGGGAGCGTTTCTTGGGACCACAGCCTCTTGCCGCTCGTTGGGGTTTTGGTTCTGGCCCAGGTTTCTCAGTGCGGTAAGCCTCAATCCAATCCCAGGCCATTTTGTTGTCCTCCCAAAAGTGAGTCTGACCATCTACCACAATGCAGAGTTTGGCTGGGAACATAAGAGAGTACTGGATGCCCTCATCTCTGAGTGCCTGCTTGACCTCGATGTAGGAGGCAGGCTTCCGTTGGACCTTCAGGGTGTAGTCGGGAAACATGGAGACTTTGGCGTTATCCTCCACAAAGGGACCATCTGTGTGAGCTTTCTGCAAAATAATGTCTCTGTCCCTATAGTGCAGTAGTCTGGCCACCACTGGTCCCGGAGGGCGGCCCGGCACCAGCGCGCGGGCCGGCACTCGATGCACCCTTTCCAGGGTGAAGAACTGCATCAACGCCCCCAAAGCCACCACATCCCTGAGCCACGGCTCCAGGTATGCCACCATTTTGCCCTTCTCAATCCCTTCCAGCAGGCCAAGGATTCGTACATTGTTGCAGCAGCCACGTCCTTCTCTGTCCTCTGTCCGCCGTTCCAGGGTCCGGACCCTGTCAGTTAGTTCTGCCACCAGTAGCGAAAGTGCCTTATGAGCAGGTGATAATTCCTCTAGTCCGGTCTCCACCACCTTCACCCTTTCGTTAAGTTTTTGATGTTCCGCGCGAAGGAGTCCAAGGCCCACCGACACCGTGCTGATGTCCTGATGGAGCATGGTCTTCTTATCTGATATGGCATCCAGGATCTTGGCAGCTGCTGCTGGATAGGATCCAATTGTAACTGAGGCCCAGGGCTACCCCAAGCATGTTCCTGCTGGTCTCCCTCATGGTCTGGGGTATTCCCAGCATGCTTTCCCCTCGGCTTACCCAGCTCCGCGGTCCCAGCCAGGTACTGCCCCCCGCTGCCACCAGACAGTTCCAAGGAGATTGCTCCCTCAGATTGTAAATCCCACATCCTTTTCTACTCAGGCGTCACTCTCCAGCAAGCACAGGGAGGGTGGGGGGATCACACTCAGCGCACAAAAAGTCAAGGGGGAGTGGTCCTGCTCCAAAAGCAGCGCATATCCGTAGACCCAGATCAATCACCCTCCCTCTAATAACACCAGTTCAGCTCTCTACCATATGCTATGCAACGGGCCAGTCCTGCAGTTCATACCAGTGATTGCTAAATAGGGCCCCTTCACACTCTCCCTATTTCACCAGTGCATTTCATCTATTTGGTACCAGTCCAGCAGCCTCAATTCCGGCCAGTGTCCTCACTCCGCTGGGGGGTTTCCACCTCCCTGCCCATGGATATAGGGCACCCCCTCCACTGTCACCCACCACACTGAGGGGATTCAGCTGGTAAGAGGGGCTAACAGCACTCCCTCCAGTCCCGGGCCCTCACCTCTTCAAAGCACGCATGCCAGTCGCGGAGCAGGGATCTACCCTGCGTTGGGATGTCAGCAGCAGACCATCGCCTTTGCATCCAGTCTGGGGGCCAACATTACACCGGGGCTTCCCTCGCCGGTCAGCAGTCCGCACCTTGCCAGGCCTCACTTTTGCTCCTGTCTGTTCCTTGGTTCAATCTCCCCTCAGTGGTCGGCAGGGACAACAAGTAAGGCCATTCTAGCTGGGGGCATAAGACCCCCTGGTCACACACTCCACATTGCCTCATGCGGCTCTGCCACCACCCGGGCAAGCCGCTGTACCACACTCTGATGGGGCATCCCACGCCGGTCCACAGGCCGCTCGACCGCACCCTCCTCAGCCGTACCTTCGATCCCGGCTGTTCCGCTGTCGGGTTTCTGGGGTCAATAGGGGCAGCAGTCGCGACCCAGATAGAAACACCAGTCCTCTTGCTGGTGCTTGCTTGCCGATAGTAGCCAAAATTCTGGAGAAGTCAATTAATAAGGTGTTGACTAACTATCTAAATGCTAACAACCTGTTTGATTCTACACAGCATGGTTTTCGGTCCTGTCACTCCACCGAGTCAGCCCTGATTACTGCAACTGAAGAGATCCGGAGAATAGTGGATGGAGGGGGCAGAGCGGTCCTCGTCCTCCTGGACCTATCAGCAGCATTTGACACCGTGAATCACACGGTGTTAGTGCAGCGGCTGAAGGACGTGGGAATCGAGGACACAGCTCTGGCCCTCCTCTCCTCCTTTTTGGAGGCAAGGGAGCAGAGTCTGAACTGGGATGGTCTGCAATCTGATAGTTTCCATCTTCCATGCAGGGTCCCACAGGGATCGGCCCTGTCCCCGTCGATGTTCAACATCTACGTCACCCCATTGGCCAGACTCATCAAGAGGCATGGTTTTGCCCTGGTCTCCTACGCTGATGACTCTCAGCTTGTGATCTCTATAGCCAACCAGCCTGAGACCACAGCCGTCAGTTTTCATGCTTGTCTCACTGATATTATGACCTGGATGAACCATAGTTTCCTGAAAATTAACACCGATAAAACAGAGGTGGTAGAGTTTGACAAGGGCCGATCACTGTGGAACGACTCCTGGTGGCCGGTTGAGGCTGGGGAGTGCCCCTGCCCGGTCTCTAAGGTCAGGAACCTCGGAGTTATCTTCGACGACCAGCTGAACTTTTCTGCCCAGGTCAACAGTCTCACCTCCTCCTGCTTCTTTTTACTAAAAACCCTGCGAAAATGTTTTCCTTTTATATCACAAGAACTGCAAAAGACGGTGGTGGTGGCTCTCTTCCTGTCCAAATTGGATTATTGCAACGCCCTTTTCCTGGGCATTGACAAGACCCAGATGAGGAAACTGCAGTCTTTACAGAATTCTGCAGCACGACTACTTCTAAATATACCCAAAGGACATTCTACCTCGGCAGGGATCAAGTCACTGCACTGGCTTCCCATTCAGCAGCACGTGGAATTTAAGGCCCTATGCCTGGTGCATAAGGCACTTTACGGTGGTGGTTCCGAGGACATCCCAAAAATGTTTTTACCTTACACCCCTTCTCGAGCTCTTAGGTCCGCAAATCTGGGGCTTATCCAGACTCCTAAAATCAGGCGGTCAAGATGGGGTGGTAGGACCTTATCGAATTGTGCAGTAAAGTTGTGGAATAAAATGCCAACGGCCATGAGATTTCAATCCAATCGGCAGCTTTTTAGGAAGGCTCTGAAAACATGGCTGTTTACCTCCACCTAGTTCTCTTGGTAGTGTAGGCTGAACTCCCTTTCACATACACTAGCGCCAAGACGCCACGGCAATCGAGCGCTTTACAAGCATATATCCTATCCTATCGTGCGGCCGCACTCTCTGCCACCACGTTACGCAGCACTTCTGCTGCCCGGACTCCGCCGGTGTTCCACCCCTCATTGTGGCTGCGCCACCGCCACCTGTATGGGCCTCGCCTCGTAATCTTCGGGCACGCCGGGCCCCCTTCTGCACAAGGACAGTGCCTAAAGTCCACCGTCCGGGTGCGACCACCACCGCACTTCTGGGCTCTGCAGCTACACTGCGTCTGCAACAGGCTGGCCCCAGCAGCCCCAGCCCCGCCTCAGCACTCAAGCCCGGTGCTCTGGGCACAGACCATCCACCAGGCCTCACCCCAGAAGCAGGCAAAGCAGCAAGCCCAGCACCACAGCAGGTACCACTGCCCAAGCTCCCGGTAGCTAGCCCACCATTTTAGGCCACCAGAGCTGGACCGTGCCTCTCTATGTGCCGAATAAATGAAGGGCCAGTACGGAGCTCCTTGCTCACGCGCCCAACATCTTTGGCTGTTCGCCATGCCTTGTGCAGTGATTCTAGCTGTGCATGAATAGTTTCAGCGTGATCCCTCAAGAGGGGGCCGAGAAAAAGGGGGGGGAGTGTATTTCCCATGTTAATTCCCATAGGTGTTTTGAACACAACTACAGCCCAAACTGCTGGACGGAATTACATCAAATTTGGCAGAAAGGTCGATTTTGTTCCAGAGATCATGCTTTTGGTTATTTGACGTAAATCCATTCAGTAGTTTTGGAGATATTAAAGTAAATACAAATTGGATATCTAGAGGCGCGAATCCTTTGAAGATCCAGCAATCCTCGTGCTGATGTCTTACTGGCTGCCAACACATTAACCAGAAAGTTTTGGCACCATCTTGGGACTCAGCTTCAGCTGAGTCCCCCAAAAAAAGATTTAAAAAAAAGAAAAGGGGGCAGGGTAGGAATCCCCTGACTCCTTAGTTCTGGGGTGCCATAGGGATCCCGCCAGGGCAAAAAAACACTTTTGTAGAAAAGGTTTGCTGTGAAATTGTGACAGATTCACAAATCTGTGGCAAAAAATATATCCTGTGCTTGTTTACATTATAGCCCCTGGTTGTGCCAGGTCCCGGGGAATGCAGGCATTTAAGAAAAAAAGGAGGGAACACACGGGGCCCCACTCCTGAGGCTCTTTAAGTCCTGGGGACCACCACCTCCATGGGGCTTTTCTTAAAATATTGGAGGGGGCTGTGCAGACCACCTTCCATGGGTTGTTTAGAGCCCAGGGGATAACAACCTTCATGGAGTTTTGCTGTAATAATTAGCGGGGGCAGCGCGGATTCCCTGTGCCCCAGGGACACCACCTCCCCGGGGCCAGCTACGAAAATATAGGTAGGAGTGGGTTGCGCTGGCTCCCTCCTGGGCCTATATGGCCACCACTTCCCAGGGGCATGCCCGTGAAAACAGGAAGCGAGCTGCACGGCCCCCTTCTGGCACCATTAATGGCCCTGGGGACCACCACCCCCCAGGGCCAGCTCAAGCTATGTCCTGGGGAACCCACTCCCAGGACATAGCTGCTTGCTTTTGTTTGGCAGGAGATGACAGCTCCCACCAAGCAAAAGCACACACTCCACTTTCAGCAAGAAGGAGCTGTCAAAGTGCTCCCACTTGCTGGAAGTGGAGGTTTCATCACAGACATGTGGGCAGGGAAACTATTGCTCTTGCACACAGGAAGCTGCATTTCCAGCAGCTCCCTGTGTGCAATAGCAATGTCAGCTCCCGCAGAAGATGGGGAGCCAGCTGGAACTATAGGGGACTTGAGGCTCCCCCTGTGGTTCCCAAGATGCATACTGGGTGCCCTCGGTAGGCTCCGGGGCACCCGGGTAAACATGACCAGGCCCAGAGGAATGGGGTCCCCATGTCTGAAATTGGTCTGGGATGAGGGCTGTGTGGCCCCCTCCTCCAATAAAGAATGATTAAGACCCAGGGGATGGGCACACTGAGGTGGAAATTGGCCCTGGGAGGGGACTCGCAGCCCCTCTCCCCCAATAAGTTTTGGTCCTAATGCATATTTCACAGAAATGAAACCTCAACGGAGACACTTACAAATAGAAACAAAACAGGTGCCCCAGCTGAAGCTCCACTTCTGTAAAGGATAAATGATAGTTAATCCTTAGCTTGGTGAACGCAAAGCAGGTGGGTTTTCTCAGCAATTCCATATTTAAAAAAGATCTGAAGTGCTTTGTGGAGGTAACTTCATCGTTGATCTATTGGAGTGCAATCTGCATGTAGCTGTGACGTGTGGGTTCTTACTTGTACTCTCCTGGTGAGAGCAGAGTCAATGGTTCTCTGTTTAAATGATCACAATATGGAAATGTGTAAAATCACTTGGAAGCATTGCCCGTTTGACCCCCGCCCACCTTAGTATTAAGCAAAGGCCTTCCTGCCTTTTGTCAGGGCAATGGACAGCTTCACAAGCAGCCCCACAGCGTGTTTCTCGATGATTTTGGTGAGGAGTTCTTGATGCTGAGGAATATGAGGACATCACCACTAAACATAGAAGCACTTACTTCATATAGTTATGAGGAAGGACCCTTGTTTGGTGGAGATTTACCTCTTTGTACTCTTGTCATCTTCTATATCAATTGCGAGTCATGTTATCTCAAATTTCTGGATAAAGACTCAGGAGGAACAATCACATTGCCAAAATGCACACAAGGGCACTGGTGACATTTCCTCATGCTCCATTATGCAGCTGTAATGCAGAATACATATGGGATATTTACCCAAGGAGATTGCACTTAGTAATTAACCAGCAAAAATACTGTACTTGGGTAGATATTTTGTGCAAAGCTGTGGACTCTTTTTGGATAAAGGGACAGGTATGGTTGTGTTGTGGCCCAGTCACTGACACAGCTACTGACATACTAGCACAGATACTTAGATACCCACTCACACACTCAGGTACTCACACACCCACAGACAGACCCACTCAGACATTGATGCACCCAATCACAGATCCACTTAGATACTCACATGCCCACTCACAGACCCACTCATATATCCACTCACAGGCCTAAGTGACACACTCACATGCACTCATCGACCCACTCAGACACTCATGTACCCACTCACATACACATTCAGGCACTCTCACACCCACTCACAAACCCACTCAGGCACCCACTCACAGAACCACTCAGACATGTACATCCACTCATAGATCTACTCAGACACTCATGCACCCACTTACAGATGACTCTTACTCTCTCACACCCACTCACAGACCTAATTAGAGATTCACATACTGACTCACAGACCCACTCAGAGACTCACACATCCACTCACAGACCCACTCAGAGACTTAAACACCCACTCAGAGACCCACTCAGACACTGATGCACTCACTCACAGACTGACTTATACACATATGGAGGCACTCACAAACCCACTCAGACACTGGCACCCACTCACAAACCCACTAAGACACTCACTCAGACACTCATGCATCCACTCAGATTCTCCCAGGCCTGCTCAGTCACTCACACATGCACTCACACACCCATTGAGGCACTCACACATTGACTCACATACCCACTGAGACACTCATGCACTCACTCACACACTCACTCGCAAAGGTTACAGGTTAGAGTTAGGAAATAACAGTAACAAATTATAGAAATTAACTGAAAAAAACAAAGGTTTACAGGGACATTATAGTTAGGAAATACAATTAAAAAAACATTAGAAATTCACTGAAAAAACAAAGTTTACAGGGACTTTATAGTTAGGAACTAAAACTAAAAAAACCTTAGAAGTTCACTGAAGAAAACAAATGTTTCAGGGACGTTATAGTTAAGCTCAGATTTCATTCGTACAACACCATAGAAATTCAACAGTTATAGTTATGTGAGCTAATTGTAGCTGATGCCACTGCAATGCACTGCTTATGACCTCACTTATTATATCACTCATGACAAGGTCAGTGTCACCACTGATGACATCTCAAATGACATCACTGATATCATCCACAGAACCACTCACACACCTACTCACATCCCCATAGAACCTCTCATACACCAATTTCTACTCAACCCTTCACATACCCATACCAGTACTCACACAACTGATCACTCATCCATAGAGCCATTCACACATCCACTCACTGATACAGCTACTCACACACCCACTAACTCACTCATACTCTTGAATCCACTCACTCACCAATACAGCCACTCACACATCCAGTCATACAGACAGACACTTACACACCTGCTCATATATCCTTACATCCACTCACACAGCAACTCAATCACCCATACAGAAACTGACACAGCCACTCACTCACCCATACAGGTACACACATACACACACACCTATACAGCTACTCATACTGACTGCCACTCACTCACCACTACATCTACTCACACACCACTCACTCACCCTTACAGCCACTCCTACCGACATTCACTCTCCAATACAGCCACTCACTTAACTACATACACACTCAAACAGCTACTCCCTCACCCATATAGCCACTCATACACCCACTCCCTCACCTATACAGCCACTCACACATCCACTCTATCACCCATACAGCCACTCAGACACCCACTCACACACCTATGCAGCCACTCACACATCCATTAACTTACCCATACAACCACCCTCACAGTTACTCACTCATCCATACAGTTACTCACATACCCAATAATACATCCATACAGCCACTCAGGCACCCACTTGCACACTGATACAGACTGTCACACAGCCACTCAGATGAGATATGTTAGAAATAGTATGACTAATTACTAGTACAGAAAGAATAGTAATGCAACTTATGGTGTAGCTTAGTATATATCTTTACGTCTCAGAAACATTTATGAAACACTTGATGTCATCAATGATGTCCTTAGTTATGTCATTTGAGATGTCATCAGTGATGTCACTGACCATGTCATGAGTGATGTTCTATGTGAGGTCATAAGCAGTGCATTGCTGGGGCATAGGTTATAGTTAGCTCACATAACTATAACTGCTTAATTTCTATGGTTTTGTTGTATGTGTGAAATATGAGCCTAACTATAACGTCCCTGTAACCTTTGGTTTTTGCAGGGAACATATATGTGTGTGTGCGTGTGTGTGTATGTTAGGACAAGGGAATTTGTTAGGGTTTAGGGTGGGTATGGGTTTTTGGGAGTGTAAGAAATGGGGCTCTCTAGTTGGCAGAGGTAGGTACCTTTGTCCAAGTAGGGACCCTTCTTCCTAGTCAGGGTAAGGGAGTTACACCCCTAAAATAACCCCTGCTCACCCCCTTGGTAGCTTGGCACGAGCAGTCAGGCTTAGCTCAGAGGCAGTGTGTAAAGCATTTGCACATAACCAACAGTAATACAGTGAAAGCACTACAGTTTACAGTTCTTTGAAGTCGATAGCTCTGTCTTGGGCTATCATGGCATTGTGAACAACAAACCCAAACAGTTCTGGCTGACTGCGGCATCGTGGGCAAGCTACGGTGTCGGGGAGACCCGCAAACCAGTACCTTTTAGAAATGCAGTGTGTCGGCGACCTCTTGATGAGCACCGAAGAGCTGGGGTCTGCAGGCGTCGGTTCTGGAGGTCGGTGAAGTAGTCGTCGGGCCCTAAAGTCACACGTGTTGCAGATCAAACTCCTCACGGTTGAAGTTGGGAGCACCGGCGTTGGCAGGCGTCGCTGTGGTGCGAAGTGCAGCGGTGCGGTGCCCTCAGGTCACGGTGCAGGCAGCAGCTCGGTGACGGTCATCCAGCGGTGTCAGTGAGACCAGGGCTGTGGTGCAAAGTGATGCAGTGCTTGTTGCGGTGCTGGCAGGTCACGGTGCAAGCAGCGTCGTCGTCGTTGGTGAAGCGCTGTCGTCAGCTGACAAACTGGAGTCTATGGTGCCGGCATCGGTACGCCAATGCTGCGGTGGGGGAAGAGTACAGTGCATCGTGTAACTCACGAGCTGTACCCTCGAACCACTGTGCAAGCAGCGGCGTCGATATCGGCATGGAGCGGCATCGTCAGGGATACCAGGGCGACGGCTTGAAGCGAGGCGGTGCGGAGTGCGGTGCCCACAGGTCATAGTGCAAGCAGTGGCTCGGAGGCGGCCTCGAGTGGTGTCGTCAGGGAGACCAGGGTTGCGGTGCAAAGTGTGGCGGTGCACTCTGCGGTGCCTTCAGGACACGGAGTCAACAGCAGCGTCGTTGATGGCGTCGGGTTGCTTTTTTTTCTGTTGCAGCACAAAACACACAGTCCCCAGTGCTGTTAACAGATGAACTTGAAGTCTTTGCTGTTCTTAAGACTTCTTGAACAGGGGGCAAGCTCTACCTCAAGCCCTTGGAGAAACTTACAAAAGGAAGTTGCAGAAAGTTCAGTCCAGTCCTTTCACTGCCCAAGACAGAAGCAGCCACTGCAGGCCAACAGAGCAAAGCACACAGCAAAGTGGTAGTCCTTCCTCACAGCATCCCCAGTTCTTCTTTTTGGCAGTCTTCTTGGTTCCGAAAGAGTTCTCTGAAGTCTTTTCTATCCCTGAGACTTCCAACAGGAGGCAAGCTCTACTTCAAGCCCTTGGAGAAAACTCTAACAGCAGGATGATAAAAGCACAGTCCAGTCCTTTCCCTGCCCAAGACAGAAGCAGCAAGCAGCAGGCCAACACAGCAGAGCACGGAGCAATATGGCAGTTCCTCCTGACAGCTTTTCCAGCCCTTCTTCCTGGCAGGTTCCTTAGTTCAGCAGTAATCTAAAATACTGGGGTCTGGGCCCCAATATTTATACAGCAAATTCCTTTGTTCTCTTGGCGCAGAGAGGCTCTGAGCTCAGCCAAAACCAGTTCTGTCCTCTCTGGTCCAGCTTCCCGGCAGGAGGTAGAGACAGCATTGTCCAAGGCAGACAGGGCCTATTCAGGCGCAAGGGAAATCTCCTCCCACCACTCTAAATGCAGACCGGGCCTATTCAGGTGCTAGTGAAAACTCCTCCCACTACTCTGAATACAGCCCAGGTCTATCCAGCCCAGCCCTGACTCATTCAGGAAAGGCAGGACATACATCAACGCCCCGGTGGCCGTCTGAGAGAATGCACCTCCCCAGCCCCTGTCACTCCAAAGCCAGACAGTCAATACACAAACCAGCAGAGGCACATAGAATGGCTAAGCAAGAAAATACCTAGGGCCACATGCATCAAAGTAAGGAATTGCGATTCATAAATAGCGATTTTTAAGAAATCGCTATTTAGGAATCGCAATGTCTTATGCAAGTAGGAATCGCAAAAAAAATTGTGATTCCTACATATTCCTTAATAGCAACTCACAAATTGCGACTCGCTATTAAGGAATGCCTTCCCATTCATTCCTATGGGCCTAGAGGCCCATAGGAATGAATGTGAAGTCATTCGCAATTTGCGAGTACCAAATTGGTTCGCGCAAATTGCGAATGCAATTTGAAGGGTGCTAGGGGGCCTTAAAGGCCACCCTGCTGCACCCCCAAATTTAGCATGTGTGCACATGTGGCGCACACATATGCCCTAAGGGCATATGTGTGCGCCACATGGCACTTTGAAAAATGCACTTTTGTGCATTTTTCAAAGTTTTTGCAAATTACCATCAACTTGCAGTTGATGGTAATTAGCGTTTCCTAAATGCGAAGTCGCATTTAGGAAAGGCTTGATGCATCCCAAATAGGGAATCGCAATTTGCGATTCCCTAAAAGCATTCGCAATTTAGGTAATCGCAAAATTTGCGATTACCTATATTGCAAATGGCTTTTGGGTTGATGCATCCCAATTGCCTAAATACCGGTCGCAAAGGGGTCGATTCTGCGAATCGGCCCGTTTGCGACCGGTATTTAGGTTGATGCATGTGCCCCCTACTTTCTAAAAGTGGTATTTTCAAACACAGAACATAAAAATCATCTTTACTAAAAGATGCATTTTTATATTCTGAGTTCAGACATATTAAACTCCATTTTTCTATCTTGTCCCAAATGGGAAATTATATGTATAAGGTGTTATAAATAAACTCCCATTCTATCCTATGGTACAGATAGCCTTTCAATAGTGAAAAACAAAATACACTGTAATTCACTACCAGGACATGTCACACACACCAGTGCATGTCCTACCTTTAACATACACATCACCCTGCCCACAGGGATACCTTGGGCCTACCTTAGGGGTGACTTATGTAAGAAAAGGTAAGATTAGGGCCTGTCAAGTAGGTGCACTTGCCAAGTCGACATGGCAGTTACAAACTGCGCACAGACACTGCAGTGGCAGGTCTGAGTTACCTTTTTAGGCTACTTCTGTGGGTGACACAATCAGTGCTGCAAGCCCACTAGTAGCATTTGATTTACAGACCCTGGCACTCTCAGTGCACTCTACTAGGGACTTACCAGTAAATCAAATATGCCAATCATGGAAATACCAATCCATAATACAATTTACAAAGAGAGCATATGCACTTTAGCACTGAATAGCAGTGGTTAAGTGCCCAGAGTCCTAAAACCAACAAAAACCGGGTCAAAAACAAGAGGCCAAAAAGCAAAAAGTCTAGGGGTAAACCAGCTGAAAAAGCCAAATTTAACTGGGAGGTAAGGGAATTTTTAGGGTTTAGGGTGGGTATGGGTTTCTGAGTGGCAAAGGCATTTTTAGGCTCTAGGGTGGGTATGGTTGTTTGGGTGGCAAGGGATTTTTTAAGGTTTAGAGGGGGTAATAGATCTTTGAGTAGCGAGAGGATTTTCGGGGATTAGGGTGGGTATGGGTTCTTGGGTGGCAAGAGAATTTTTAGGGTTTAGAGTGGGTATCGGTTTTTGGGTGGCAAGGTAATTTTTAGGATTTAGGGAGGGTATGGGTTTCTGGGTGGCAAGGAAACTATTAGGGTTTAGAGGTTGTGTACATACATATAAACTAGGTCCTAACTATAACTACCTACTGGCGACCGCCAGTACATAATATATATATATATATATTCACTGAAAAAACCATAGGTTTCAGGCACGTTATAGTTAGAAATTAGCATTTAAAAAACCTTAGAAATTCACTGAAAAAACCATAGGTTTTAGGGGCGTTATAGTTAGTTGGACATTTCACTCGTACAAAACCATAGAAATTCCCCCGTTATAGTTAGTTCAGCTAACTATAACTCGCGCGCCCGCAATGCACTGCTGATGACGTCACATATTACATCACTCATGACATGGTCAGTGACATCACTCATGACATCACTGATGACATCTCAAATGACATCACTGATGACATCACTGATGACATCATCCTTGTGATAGAGTGGCAGACCTCCTCTCACCCTAATATAACCTTTGATACACACACTCAAAAATACAAACTAACATTTTCAAAACAATGGACATACCAATACCAGTTACAACACACCTATTCAGTAATTCCAAGATCTACACACACATCCACTCATTCACCAACAGTCCCTATACAGTCACTCATACATGTACTCACTCATCATATTTACTCATACACCTATACATCCTGTTACACACCGCCACTCATCCATAGAGTTACTCACACACATAGTCACACATGCAAACAAAGTATCAAACATCCATTTACTTGCATATACAGTTATACACACACTACCACACTTACTTCTACAGAAACTTACACATACTTACTCTCTTAAACAATCACTTATAGAAACACCTACTTATTTGTACAGGAACTCTTCCAATCTCTCACTCTCACATATACTCACTTATATACACCAATACTCACATATACTAGTTTAAAACATATGTAGTTACTCATAAAGACACTATTGAGACAGTCATTCACTCACTAACACACCCATACACATACTCATCCACCTATACAGTCCTGCACACATGTAATCTTCAACACATACAAACAGTGAGTCACTCATTCATGCATCTATGCACTAAGTAATACCCCCCACCGAACCATACAGACACTCAGACACTCATACTGATACTCAAAAAACCAACTAATTACCCATATAGACACTCATGTAGCTACTCACCAACCCATGCAGCCACTTACACACAAAGTGAGAGACTGATACAGATATTTTCATATTTAAACATTACTCACTAACCCATGTATTCACTAAGATACACTTAGTCAGTTATACAATCAATTTTACAAAAAAGAAATCATCCATTTATACACTTATATACCCATTTATTCTTCCATCGACCTTGAGATATACATATATAAAACATATTTAATTTTCAGAAAAACACACATTCACTGGATGATGTCATCAGTGATGTCATCAGTGATGTCATTTGAGATGTCATCAGTGATGTCATGAGTGATGTAATATGTGACGTCATCAGAAGTGCATTGCGGGCGCGCGAGTTATAGTTAGCTGAACTAACTATAACGAGGGAATTTCTATGGTTTTGTACGAGTGAAATGTCCAACTAACTATAACGCCCATGAAACCTATGGTTTTTTCAGTGAATTTCTAAGGTTTTTTAAATGCTAATTTCTAACTATAACGTGCCTGAAACCTATGGTTTTTTCAGTGAATTTCTAAGGTTTTTTAAATGCTAATTTCTAACTATAACGTGCCTGAAACCTATGGTTTTTTCAGTGAATATATATATATTTATTATACTATGTACACATGTGAAAATGTCTCGGTCCCCTGTTTGCCTCGGTGGCACGGAAAAAATGGGTGGAACTGACGTCAGCACGCCGACGAGGTCCTCTTATGGCTCCGATGACGTCATACGGTGTCGCGAGCGGAGCCGTGCTATTATGACGTCCTCGTTGACGTGGGAGAGCTAGGAAAGAATTTCCGTGGAATGCTGGTGCAGGGGATATTCACCTAAGTGTTCAGGCTAGTCCTTTGGGAGCAACTGTTTATGTTGCCACTCCAGAAACCGAAACCAGTGATCCGAGGGCAGAGGCCCTGCAGATGGCACACGAGGTGGGGTGCCCAGTCGTGTGCACCGGCGGGGCAGCGAAGTGACAAGCACCACAACCCACAAAAAAGGTAACGAGGGCACTGAATAACACAGGATCTTCTCTTTGTATCTGGCAGGAACAACGAAGTTAAAATGCCCTAGTACCAAAATGTAGAATTAGTGCTACAACGGTCTTCAAGAGAACCTGCGATGCTGCTTCTGCCTCCCGTACCCTGGAGGTGGCACATGGGTCACGCGGAACGGTCATACTACGGTGAGACGCACACTCATTGACCTCTCATGGCACTGCTCCACACTTCAGGGAGGACGCTTTCCATTAGCTATGTTTTCTGATGACATGTCGCGCCGGCCCCGTCCAACAACAGAACTCCTTTAGATCCAAACAGACTCTTCCACTCTCTCACCGGAAGTGAAACCAGGCCAAGCGGACACTTTCACAATACAACAGCCGGGAATGCACTTTTCGGTAAAAAAACCACATTCCTTCCTCCTAATTAATCAAATAAACGTCTCACTGAAGAACAGGGGCCAGCTTCGATCGGTAAACAGCCGTTACAACGACTTTTTTACTTTGCGATACCAATACAACGCAAGCATTACCACGCATGCGTTGTACATCACGAAGTCATTACTACACATTTTTTTAGAACGCAAGGTCATTTACCACGCATGCCTTTACAATGAATTTTGTTGTAAAGGTATGCATGGTAAATGACCATGCGTTCTAAAAAACATGTAGACGATCCATGTCGTTGTAAGGAAACAGAGGCTGTTCCATTTCCTCACAACTACGTGCACCGCCCCTCAGAGATGACGTGAAGCAGGAGCCACGAGGAGAGAGGAACCACGAGGAGTGAGAGGTAAGGGGGATTGGGCATGGGGTGGGGGTTTCTTTTCTACGGTTTAGGGTAGTGCAGTGGTGTTTGGGTGGTGTAGGGGGTCGTGCTGGGGGTAGTGTTTTAGGGTTTAGGGTAGTGCAGTGGTGTTTGGGTAGTGTAGGGGGTCGTGCTGGGGGTAGTGTTTTAGGGTTTAGGGTAGTGCAGTGGTGTTTGTGTAGTGTAGGGGGTTGTGCTGGGGGTAATGTTTTAGGGTTTATGGTAGTGCAGTGGTGTTTGGGTAGTGTAGGGGGTAGTGCTGGGGTAGTGTTTTAGGGTTTAGGGTAGTGCAGTGGTGTTTGTGTAGTGTAGGGGTTAGTGCTGGGGGTAGTGTTTTAGGGTTTAGGGTAGTGCAGTGGTGTTTGGTAGTGTAGGGGTTCATGCTGGGGGTAGTGTTTTAGGGTTTAGGGTATGGCAGTGATGTTTGGGTAGTGTAGGGGTCGTGCTGGGGGTCGATTTAGGGTTTACGGTAGTGCAGTGGTATTTGTGTTGGGAGGGGGTCGTGCTGGGGTTAGTGTTTTAGGGTTTAGGGTAGTGCAGTGGTGCTTGGGTAGTGTAGGGGGTCGTGCTGGGGATAGTGTTTTAGGGTTTAGGGTAGTGCAGTGGTGTTTGTATAGTGTAGGGGGGTTTAGGGTAGTGCAGTGGTGTTTGTGTATTGTAGGGGGTCATGCTGGGGGTAGTGTTTTAGGGTTTAGGGTAGTGCAGTTGTGTTTGTGTGGTGTAGGGGGTCATGTTTTAGGGTATAGGGTAGTGCAGTGGTGTTTGGATAGTGTAGGGGGTCATGCTGGGGTTAGTGTTTTAGGGTTTAGGGTAGTGCAGTGGTGTTTGGGTAGTGTAGGGGGTCATGCTGGGGGTAGTGTTTTAGGGTTTAGGGTAGTGCAGTGGTGTTTGTGTAGTGTGGGAGGTCATGTTGGGGGTCGTGTTTTAGGGTTTAGGGTAGTGCAGTGGTGTTTGGGTAGTGTAGGGGGTCGTGCTGGGGGTAGTGTTTTAGGGTTTAGGGTAGTGCAGTGGTGTTTGTGTAGTGTATGGGGTCATGCTGGGGGTAGTGTTTTAGGGTTTAGGGTAGTGCAGTGGTGTTTGTGTAGTGTAGGGGGTAGTGTTTTAGGGTTTAGGGTAGTGCAGTGGTGTTTGTGTAGTGTAGGGGGTCATGCTGTGGGTAGTGTTTTAGGGTAGTGCAGTTGTGTTTGTGTAGTATGGGGGTCATGTTTTAGGGTATAGGGTAGTGCAGTGGTGTTTGGGTAGTGTAGGGGGTCATGCTGGGGTTAGTGTTTTAGGGTTTAGGGTAGTGCAGTGGTGTTTGGGTAGTGTAGGGGGTCGTGCTGGGGGTAGTGTTTTTGGGTTTAGGGTAGTACAGTGGTGTTTGTGTAGTGTGGGAGGTCATGCTGGGGGCAGGGTTTTAGGGTCTAGGGTAGTGCAGTGGTGTTTGGATAGTGTAGGGGGTCGTGCTGGGGGTAGTGTTTTAGGGCTTAGGGTAGTGCAGTGGTGTTTGTGTAGTGTAGGGGGTCATGCTGGGGGTAGTGTTTTAGGGTTTAGGGTAGTGCAATGGTGTTTGGGTAGTGTAGGGGGTAGTGCTGGGGTAGTGTTTTGGGATTACGGTAGTGCAGTGGTGTTTTTGTAGTGTAGGGGGTCGTGCTGGGGGTAGTGTTTTAGGGTTTAGGGTAGTGCAGTGGTGTTTGTGTAGTGTAGGGGGTAGTGTTTTAGGGTTTAGGGTAGTGCAGTGCTGTTTGTGTCCTGTAGGGGGTCGTGCTGGGTTCTAGTGTTTTAGGGTTTAGGGTCGTGCAGTGGTGTTTGGGTAGTGTAGGGGGTCGTGCTGGGGGTAGTGTTTTAGGGTTTAGGGTAGTGCAGTTGTGTTTGTGTAGTGAAGGGGGTTGTGCTGGGGGTAGTGTTTTAGGGTTTAGGGTAGTGCAGTGGTGTTTGTGTAGTGTAGGGGGTCATGCTGGGGGTAGATTTAGGGTTTAGGGTAGTGCAGTGGTGTTTGTGTAGTGTAGGGGGTCGTGCTGGGGGTAGTGTTTTAGGGTTTAAGGCAGTGCAGTGGTGTTTGTGTAGTGAAGGGGTCGTGCTGGGGGTAGTGTTTTAGGGTTTAGGGTAGTGCAGTGGTGTTTGTGTAGTGTAGGGGGTTGTGCTGTGGGTAGATTTAAGGCTTAGGGTAGTGCAGTGGTGTTTGGGTAGTGTAGGGAGTCGTGCTGGTGGTAGTGTTTTAGGGTTTAGGGTAGTACAGTTATGTTTGGGTAGTGTAGGGTGTCATGCTGGGGGTAGTGTTTTAGGGTTTAGGGTAGTGCAGTGGTGTTTGGGTAGTGGAGGGGGTAGTGTTTTAGGGTTTAGGGTAGTGCGCCCAACCAGCCACAATATCTGTGGACAAAGGGGATCCTGACTCTTTGGAACGCTCCGTTAATTGAATAATTTGGGTCAAGGGCCCTACCACGTCCAAGACCTATCAATTCCTTTCTTGGGATCCCTCATATACTTGGAGAAAAAGGTACATAGTTTCTCATCAATTTCAGGCGTGTGTGCCACCTTCCCCTTCAGTGAGGGCCTGGGGCATTCTCCCCTCATCCTATTCCTGACCTCCCTCACAAGGGGTTGATGGATTTTCCCCACCACATACTCTGCCACTTTGGCTTCAGGTGTCCACTCCGCCGACCTAGGATGGTAAATTTGGGTAGGCTCGAACATGTCCGAGTGGACCCCGTCCCCAACCGGGGACTGAGAGGAGTGGGACTCTGGACGCCAGGGACACCCCGAGTCCTTATCCTCATCAGAGGAGAAATCGTCCTCCGATACACCCTCTCCCTCTAAGGGAAACCCGCCGTCGGGGTCTACAATAGTGGTGACAGTGTCGCAATTTTCTCCGGGCCAATCCTCCTCCCGGCAGGGTGCATTTTTTAGCGTTCGCGCACTCTTGAGGAAGGTCTCCGTAAGTTTATCAAATCCTTCCAAGTGCCCCGCGTTATGCTTAACGGCCCTTTTATTCCCCATCTGGGAGCTACTGGGACCCGCCACCACCAGATCTGAGTCACTGAACACCCCAGGGATGCTTTACGCCAGCTTATCAACCTGATCCCTAAGAGGAGCCAGCGCCCTAGAAATAGCCAGAGAGAGGGCTTGGTCCACTGCTGGAGGGAGAAGTTGGGGGGCCATTCCTCCTCCACTTCCTGGTAGGAGGAGTAAAAATGGTCTTCTGGAGAAGACATGATAGCAGAGGGTGTGAGCACAGAACAAAAGCCCTTAAAATCCTTAAGGCAGCCCCCTCACCGGTGCTCCAACAGCTGGGCTTTCTCCGAAGCTGTTATATGAATAGACTGAGGCGCAATACCAATTACCACCACCAGGTGGCGCTGGTCACTAACGTGGCCGTGTGGGGAAATCACCGCGTAGCGGTGTCAAAATTAGGCGAGGGTTGGTCGGGAATCAAGCGGACACTAAAGGAGTGACCGGATTCCCAAACGCACGTAAAGACCAGCGGGAGCGCTCGACGGAGCTGCCTTGCTCGGACCAGACGTGCCTGACAGGATCTCACCGCGCGCAGAGCACACAGCGGGAGAAACTGCGAGGGGGAGAACGCGCTCGGGCAAGAGCCTGCTGCGCAGGGAATATGAAACAATACCAAGGCAATAATGCTAATAACGTGCACAAGAAACCGCTATACAAACAGCAACAACGTCAGATTAAGACAAGAATGTAAGGAATGCACTTAACTGACGAGCAGTGAAGAAAGAGGAAGCGGAAGGGACGTCACGATATTATATACGATGGACTGTGATATGATTGGACTATAGTTGCCTTGGAGACTACCCCCTAATGGTTCATGGGTTGTGTAGTCTTTTGTTTAATGATTGTTGTGTTACGTTTTCTTTGAACTGCTATGCAAATAAAGTGAGGAAAGATATGCATAATCCTCGCCTCCGTCCTGCCATAGAATTCATTAAACTTTATTTGATCTGATTTAGAAACATAGATCATAAAAGTGTACATAAAAACAGTAAATCCTCTTTCCTAATACAATACAGTGAGAAATAATTAAAACCAGTAGGTAAAAACGGGTGTTACAAAGCCCGGTTCAGAGCAACTTCAGGTTAACAGAATCGTAAAGGTCAATGTTTCGCAAGATCAATCTCATGTACTTGGTGCAAAATACGCAATAAGCGGTCCAAGTAAGATGTAACGCTCCAATACCTGACCAGTTTGCACTATATAAAACTGCAGAAAAACTAAAAATAAAAAGTGTTTTGCACACTTCTGTCATTGGGCTATATGTGGGCTACATCTGGGTGATATTTGTGATACATTTGGGCTCTTTTTTCTCCGGTGGCCATCTTGGGAGACTTATTTGTTATGAAGTTTCCTAATTTCGTCATTTACTGCAGTCTCCTCAGTAGGAAATGCTTTCAGTTTTTTACTTTGATTCCATCAAGAAGGCATTCAGATGTGTCACACATTTGCCATAAATTCAGAATGTTAGCACCCTAGTTGTTCATTAGATCACTGTAGTAAAGCTACTGCTCACCAGGGAGTTAACTAGAAGTCTACTGCTGGTATTGAAAGTGATTGTTTCAGTCTGCATGTCAGAATTTTCTAATGAAATAGAAGAGGATTTGAGATCTCACTTAAAACATGCCCTAAATTTTCTTTCTGCAGCACTAACCATAATTTCTATGGCAAAATGAACCCCCTCATTTTGTTCCTTTTTAAATTAAATGTTTTAAGTGTTACCAGTTTATTCCAATCAAGATGGCTTCAGGTGTGCCATACATTTGTCATAAGTAAGGCTGTTAGCACTCTAGTTGTTCTTTAGAACACTCTGGGAAGCTGCAGTAGAACACAAAGGCATCAACTGACAGGCTGCTCCTGTTGAAATATAACAGGAAGATATTTGAGATCTCACTTAAAACATGTCCTAATTTTTCTTTCTACAGCACTAACCATAATTTCTATGGCAAAATGAACCCCCTCATTTTGTTCCTTTTTAAATTAAATGTTTTAAGTGTTACCAGTTTATTCCAATCAAGATGGCTCAGGTGTGCCATACTTTTGTCATAAGTAAGACTGTTAGCGCTCTAGTTGTTCTTTAGAACACTCTGGGAAGCTGCAGTAGAACACAAAGGCATCAACTGACAGGCTGCTCCTGTTGAAATATAACAGGAAGATATTTGAGATCTCACTTAAAACATGTCCTAATTTTTCTTTCTACAGCACTAACCATAATTTCTATGGCAAAATGAACCCCCTCATTTTGTTCCTTTTTAAATTAAATGTTTTAAGTGTTACCAGTTTATTCCAATCAAGATGGCTCAGGTGTGCCATACTTTTGTCATAAGTAAGACTGTTAGCGCTCTAGTTGTTCTTTAGAACACTCTGGGAAGCTGCAGTAGAACACAAAGGCATCAACTGACAGGCTGCTCCTGTTGAAATATAACAGGAAGATATTTGAGATCTCACTTAAAACATGTCCTAATTTTTCTTTCTACAGCACTAACCATAATTTCTATGGCAAAATGAACCCCCTCATTTTGTTCCTTTTTAAATTAAATGTTTTAAGTGTTACCAGTTTATTCCAATCAAGATGGCTTCAGGTGTGCCATACTTTTGTCATAAGTAAGACTGTTAGCGCTCTAGTTGTTCTTTAGAACACTCTGGGAAGCTGCAGTAGAACACAAAGGCATCAACTGACAGGCTGCTCCTGTTGAAATATAACAGGAAGATATTTGAGATCACACTTGAAACATGTCCTAATTTTTCTTTCTACAGCACTAACCATAATTTCTATGACAAAATGAACTCCCTCATTTTGTTCCTTTTTAAATTAAATGTTTTAAGAGTTACCAGTTTATTCCAATCAAGATGGCTTCAGGTGTGCCATAATTTTGTCATAAGTAAGACTGTTAGCGCTCTAGTTGTTCTTTAGAACACTCTGGGAAGCTGCAGTAGAACACAAAGGCATCAACTGACAGGCTGCTCCTGTTGAAATATAACAGGAAGATATTTGAGATCACACTTGAAACATGTCCTAATTTTTCTTTCTACAGCACTAACCATAATTTCTATGACAAAATGAACCCCATCATTTTGTTCCTTTTTAAATTAAATGTTTTAAGTGTTACCAGTTTATTCCAATCAAGATGGCTTCAGGTGTGCCAGACTTTTGTCATAAGTAAGGCTGTTAGCACTCTAGTTGTTCTTTAGAACACTCTGGGAAGCTGCAGTAGAACACAAAGGAATCAACTGACAGTCTCTGCCCTTGTTGGATCTACATGTTTTACTGAGAATGTCAGACTTCATTCTCACATGACTGAGAAAGATAATGTGAATTTACAGAAAATATGCTCTCATTTTAGCTTCTGGAGCACCTTCCAAAACTGTATGGGACAAGCATGTGAAAATAGTTTTCTCTCAAACATGATTCATGATATCCCAGCAGAAGGTTTTTCACAGGGTAAAATCACCTTAGAACACACCACAATTCCTGAAATTAGTATGGTACCATCAACAAATGAATTCTAATGTAACTAAAGTCTGTTATCACCCTTTATAGTTCTCCTTTTGGTAACCCTCAAAATCTTCGATTCACTACAATGCATTTCAATGGGGTACTATCATTTATATTGGTCCCAAGATGGCTGCCAGCAATTCCAGGATGAAGTGCTGACAGCCAATCAGATCTCACGATGACATGTGTGGTTAGGCTCCGCCCAGATATATATGTGTTTTTACTTTTGATTTTCTCAGGAACTACTGAACGGATTTACACCATTTAACAAAAAGGGTTCTTTCTGAACCAAGAACTACCTCTTTTCCAAATTTGGTGTAATTCCGTTCAGCAGTTCGGGCTGTAGCCTTGCAGAAAGTTTCCTATTGGAAATTGATTTTTTGACTCTTATTTTTTGAATTTCTCCGCAACTACTGAACGGATTTACACCATTTATAAAAAAGGTCGCTTTCTGAACCAAGCGCTTCCTTTTTGCCAAATTTGGTGTAATTCCGTTCAGCAGTTCAGGCTGTAGCCGTGTCTAAAATTTCCTATGGGAATTAACATGGAGAAAACACGTTTTGGGACCCCCCTTTTTTCTCAGCCCCCGCTTGCCGAATCACCCCGAAACTTTCAGGATAGGAGCAGACCGGCGCGCCCCACGAGTTTTGAAAATTTCGTGAAGATTCATCAACCGGACTGCTGAACGGAATTACACCAAATTTGACAAAAAGGTAGCCCTTGGTTCAGAAAGAGCCCTTTTTGTTAAATGGTGTAAATCCGTTCAGTAGTTCCCGAGAAATTGAAAAAAAAGAGGTCGGAAAATGAATTTCCCATAGGAAACTTTAGACATGGCTACAGCTCGAACTGCTGAACGGAATTACACCAAATATGGCAAAAAGGTAGTGCTTGGTTCAGAAAGCACCCTTTTTTTAAATGGTGTAAATCCGTTCAGTAGTTGCTGAGAAAATCAAAAAATAAAAGTTACGATATTTAGAGGCACGGAGGATCCGCGGACCCTCCCGACCACGAGCTTTATTCTAATTGGCTGTCAACACTCCAAACAAGGAAGTGTTGGCAGCCATCTTGTGACCTGGGGTCCCACAAGGACCACAAGGACCCCCAGGGCCCAAAAAAGCATCTTTTAAAAAAAAAAATCAGCCGAATTCGCGTTGGGTGCGCAAATCCGGCCGAGAAAATTAAAAAAATGAAGCGCGGGCTCCCGCGCTTTGTTGTATTGAAGCCCCCGGGTGGGCCAGGTCACGGGGGCACTGAAAAAATGTGTGTGGGGGCCCCAATCCCCACCACACTGCCCCAGGGACCGCCATCTCCCCGGGGCTTGATTTATGAGTTGCGTGGGGGCACGCAGCCCCCCCGCAGCCCCGGGGACCGCCACCCCCCGGGGCTAATATTTAAATGTGTGGGGGGCCTCCAAGGCCCCCCCAAGCCCCGGGGACCGCCACCCCTTGGGGCTTTCATTAATTATTTGCGGGGGCACACGGCCCCCCGCAGCCTCGGGGACTGCCACCCCCCGGGGCTTGTTTTAAAAATAAATAAATAAACCTGTGTGGGGGGCTCGAGCCTCCCCCACACGCCCCAGGGACCGCCACCTCCCTGGGGTGCTAAAATGCAAATTTGGGGGTCCGTTACGGACCCCCGAGCCCTGGGGACCACCACCTCCCCGGTGCTTTGTAATTGAAGGGAGGGGGGCCGCGCGGCCCCCCTCCTGGAGCCCATGATGGCCCTGGGGACTGCCACCCCCCAGGGCTGGCTCCTGCAGTGTCCCGGGGTGCCCACCCCCGGGACACTGCTGTTTGCTATGACAGGGCGGGAGCCTTGCGGCTCCCGCCCTGTCATAGCAAACTTGCTTTGGATTTTGGAAGCGAGAGCAGGGAAACCTGCTCTCGCTTCCAAAATGCAAAGCAGATTGCTTTTCCACACGGGGAGCTGCATGTCAGCAGCTCCCCATGTGGAAAAGCAATGCCGGCTCCCGCAGGACGCGGGGAGCCGGCGGGACCGTGGGGGCATTGGGGCTCCCCCCACGGTCCCCAATGAAGAGGCCAGGCCCCGGGGGATGGGGTCCCTGGGGCCAGGAGTGGCCTGGGAAGGGGGCCACGTGGCCCCCCTCCCCCATAATAATAATTTAAAAAAAATAATCACGCAAAGGCCGGCCTCAGGGGATGGGGTCCCCGGGGCCATAAATGGCCTGAGGAGGGGGGCCACGCAGCCCCCCTCCAAATATATTAAAAATAAATAAAAACACTGGCCATGCCCCGGAGGATGGGGTCCCCGGGGCCGAATATGGCCTCTGGAGGGGGGCCACGCTGCCCCCTTCCATTCTTGGAAAAATTAGGGGTCAGGCCCTGGGGGATGGGGTCCCCAGGGCCCATAAAATAGGAAAGGAAGGGGGGCCACACAGCCCCCCTTCTTAAAAAAATAATAATTAAAAAAAAAAGCCGGCATCGCGCCCAGGCCCCGTCCCCTCCCAGCAACACTCTGCAAACGCGCCCTGTGGTGTGTTTTAAGTTGGGAAATGAATTCCCCTTCAATACTGGGGGTCCCTGGGGGCCAACTAGCCCACCAGGTACCTTCAGTAAGCGCCACAGGGCTGCGTTGCAGAGAGGTGGTCCAGGCCACGCCCCTTTTTACACTTCTCTGCAACGCAGCTCTGTGGCGCTTACTGGAGGTACCTGGTGGGCTAGTTGGACCCCAGGGACCCTCAGGATTCAAGGGGACTTTATCCCCCAACTTAAAATGCGCCACGGGCGCGTTTGCACAGTGGTGAAGGGAGGGGGCGGGACCTGAGGTGACATGTGTGCAAACACGCCCTGTGGCGCGTTTTAAGTTGGGGAATTAATTCCCCTTCATTCCTGAGGGCCCCTGGGGGCCAACTAGACCACCAGGTACCTCCAGTAAGCTCCACAGGCCTGCGCTGCAGAGAGGTGGTCAAGGCCACGCCCCTTTTTGCACCTCTCTGCAACACAGCTGTGTGGCGCTTACTGGAGGTACCTGGTGGGCGCCGTTTTAAAACTGATTTTTAAAATTGATTTTACTGTGCTTTCCAAAATCGTTTTTAATTGCTTTGCCGTATCTGTGTGCTTTCATTGCTATTGAACAAAACTTGGGGAACTTGGGGAAGGAGCTGTGTTTAATGCTCCGGGGGGACCTTTAGGCGGGCTTCACTAACGTAGGTTAGCACTCCAGCTGTGACGGCCTCGTCGTTCACCACTCCTCTTAAGGGGTGGATGAAGTGGCCGCGCAGCGGACGCACGCAGCGGGCGCGCCTAAGGCAAGCCCGTCTGCGCCCGTCCGCGCCCAAACGGGTCCAGGGGCCAGTACCCTTGGATCCATTATAAGAGATAAGCTCTCCTACTCTTCCAATCAATTGCTTCATCTTAGAGAGTCTGTACCCCCTAAATGCAAGCACTCCATGATTCCAGATAACCGTTATAACAAATGTTCACACTGCCCTTTTAAACTCAGAACCCTTTTCATGCCCCTCGTCGAAGACACCCCAAATGTGAAAAGGTCTCTTAGAATGGCCCTTCTGAACTGCCGCTCACTACCTAAACATTCTACTGAACTTCGTCTACTGCTGGAGGACTACGAGCTTGATGCCCTGTTTCTTACTGAAACCTGGCTCTCCAGCACTGCAGACCCAGCGTTAGTTCAAACCCTGTCCCCGGGATATTTAATTCAGAGACAAGATCGTGAATTAGGCAGAGGCGGGGGTCTAGCTATTATCTATAAAGATAATTTTAGTTGCCAAATTACAGCTAGCTTGATCCCTGATTGTGAGAGCTGTTACTTTGCTCTCGGCTTTTCCCCTACCTGTACCTTCTCTGGCGTTCTTATTTACCGGCCGCCAGGATCAATTGGTCACTTTAGTAGGGAGCTTCCAGAATTTATAGCTAAATCAGTGAGCTCCTCCTCTAATTTCTCATTATTAGGTGACCTTAACATCCATTTTGACCTGGCATCTTCCCCTGACGCTGAGGCTGTAACTGACAATTTGGATGCTTTAGCCCTGAAGCAAAAAGTGTCTGGTTCTACTCACCAAAAAGGCCACCTCCTTGACCCGCTCTTCTCTAATATTGACAGCCTTGCAGTGGAAAAACCCATTCCCCTACCTTGGTCAGACCATTATGTGGTTCCCTTTGTTTGGAACCCACAGGAGGGTGGACAGCCACGGGAAAGGGTAAAATCCTGGAACCGGAACTGGTCTAAACTCTCTATGGATGCCTGGGCATCTACTCTTGATAATATGAGACCTGTGCTTGGTCCTGACCCTGAATCTAACAACATTAAAGTCAAACAATGGCTCGAGTTATCATTAGATACTTTAATCCCTAAAAACTGGATTTCCAGCAAAAAAGTTGGGCACTGCGCAGCATGGTACTCTCCCAAACTTAGAGAGCTGAAACAGTTATGTAAGCGCCTTGGGAGAAGTTGGAGAAAGGATTTCTCCACTTCTGAGAAAATTAAATATAGAGACGCCGTTAAGGCTTATAAAGCAGAAATCAGAACTGCACAATCTGCTTACTACGAAAAGAAAATTATCTTAGCCTCTAACTCCCCCGTGAAATTTTTAAAATAACAAAATCACTCTTGCAACCTCCTGAGCCCCCTTTGCCTCCAGCAGATTCCCTTGGACGGTGCAGTAATTTGGCACTCTTTTTCTATAAGAAAATTGAAGATATTTACACTGCCTTTCCTCCCCTTTCAGCCTCGGCAAGCCCCCCCCTGACTGAGGACCAACCCCAATTTCTAAACCCCTCTATTGAATCCATTCCAATTATGGATATGAAAGTTTTAAAAATGCACTTTGATTGTTTGAAATCTGGTTCCCCCTGTGATGCTGCCCCCCCTAGCATTCTTAACCAGGTATTTGACTCTGTCGCCCCTGTTATTCTGGATCTGATTAACAGCTCTTTCTCCTCTGGGACTGTCCCCTCCCTATGGAAACGGGCCATGGTTAGAGCCCTTTTGAAGAAGCCTACCCTGGATCCCGATGTCTTTGCTAACTATCGCCCGATTTCGCTCTTGCCTGGGATTGCTAAAATAAGCGAAAAATATGTTAATTGCGTTCTCTCCGCCTTTCTGGAGGAGAATGAACGCCTTCATCTCTCCCAAACGGGCTTTAGACCCCAGCAAGGCACTGAGACAGCCCTGTTGGCGGTGATTGAAGAATCGAGGAAGATACTGGATGTCGGAGGATCCGCGGCCATTATTTTACTCGACCTTAGTGCTGCCTTCGACACGGTCAATCACCAATTGTTGATAGTAAGACTCAGAGAGAATGGGGTAACTGGAACTTTAATAAAATGGCTTGAGTCTTTTCTAGCAGATCGGCTGTTTCAAGTCTTTGAGGACAATGTCGCCTCTGAATGGATGCCGCTCCAGTGTGGGGTCCCCCAAGGCTCCTCCTTGAGCCCCACACTTTTTAATGTTTACATGCGCCCTTTGGCTGAGGTTGTTGAGCCTTTTGGGGTTAAGATTGTCACGTACGCTGATGACACTCAGCTTATTGTGTCCCTCAATCTTTTAGACAACAATAAGTCTATTCTGGCCAATTGTCTGGAAAAGGTCTCAGCATGGATGGACTCTTCTTTCCTAAAGCTGAATGCTGCTAAAACGGAACTGATGTTTTTAGGCAAGCCTACCAACTTGGAGAGTAGTGCACTATGGCCTAAATGTCTCGGGCCATGCCACCCCCTAAAGACCAAATAAAAAGTCTCGGAGTATGGTTGGACCATAACCTGAACTTTAAGGTACAGGCGGGTAGGGTGGCAGGTACCTGCTATGGCATCCTGAAAATGATTAGGAGGATTTTGCCCCTTCTGCCTTTTAATGCCAGGAAACTGCTGGTACAAGCCCTGATTCTCTCGAGGCTTGACTACGCCAATGTGCTCTATCTTGGTTCCCCCTGCTCGACTATAAAGAAACTTCAAACAGTTCAAAATTGCGCGGCTCGACTCCTTATGCAGGCCCACAATAGGGATTCTGCCAAACCACATATTAACTCTTTGCATTGGTTGCCAGTAGCCGAAAGAATCCAATTTAAGGCCTTGTGTATTGCCCATAAATCAATGTCGGATAGTGCTCCGCCAATTCTCCGTTCCATTATCTCCCCGTATATTCCTAAAAGATCCCTTTGCTCTGAGAAAAAACACCTTGCTACTGTGCCCAGAGTCAACCGAGCTCGGAGCGGTGGCCGTCTATTTTCTGTCATCGCTGCAAAGTGCTGGAATCAGTTACCAGATCATATTTGGCTCGAGGCCAACCATCTTTTATTTCGCAAACGTCTGAAGACTCTGCTGTTCTCCTGATTTTCCCGATTTTGCGGTTTAGGCTCTGTCTTTAGCGCTGGGAAGCCTTTGGTAGCCATGCGCTCTATAAGTGTCTACTCACTCACTCACTCACTCACTCAGGGACCCTCAGGATTCAAGGGGACTTAATCCCCCAACTTACAACGCGCCAGGGGGCGTGTTTGCAGAGTGGTGGAGAAAGGGGGCATGGCCTTTGTCTACCTCTCACCAATCCCACTGCGTGGGGCTTACTGGAGGTAAAAGGTAGGCTAGTTGGCCCCTAAAGGACCCCCAGCAGTGAAGGGGACTTCAATCCCCATCCAAGAGCGTGCCAAGGAGCGCGTTTGTAGAGTGGTGCGCAAAGTGGGCGTGGCCTGGTACGAATACTTACCAGTGCTGCTGTGTGGGACTGACTGGAGGTAATAGTTTGGGAAGTTGGCCCCCAAGGATGTCCTTGGGGGCCAACTACCCCTCTTGTTACCTCCAGTAAGTCCCACACAGTGGGATTGCTAAGACGTCTTCGGAGGCCATGGCCCCCTTTCTCTACCACTCTGCAAACGTGCCTCGTGGCAAACTACGGGATGGGGGATGAAGTCCAATTTAGTCCTGAGGGAGTTTGGGGGCCAAGAATCCCTCCTGGTACCTCCTGTAAGTCCTACGCAGCGGAATTCCTGAGTGTTGGTTGGACGCCCAGCACCCTTTCTCCACCACTCTGCAAACGTGACTACTAGTTAAAGTAGCATATTTCTGCACCTCTGACTTAGAGGTAGTTTTAATCCCCCTGCCCTATTATGTACTAGGGCCTTACAGAGGAGGTCATGCTAATCACAGGGGTACCCCAACGCATAGTGTTCCCTAGTGTAAGTAGGTGTTTTCACTGTATTCTAAGTGTCTTTTAGCATAGCACTGGCTCTAGGCCTGGTTAGTCAGAGTCAGTTACCACCAGTACCCGTCTGAAAAAGTTGTGGGCACAGGATGATTTTGCAACAAGGCCTCTTTCTGCTCCTCTTTTGGTTCTTTCTGCACATGTCTTGCTTCTTCCTGCACTTTTGTTCATCTTTGTGGACTTCTGTTGCTTCTTTCTGCATTTCTTTTGCTTCTTTCTGTGCGTTTTTTCTTCTTTCTTCACATGTCCTACCTCTGTAGGCATAATTAGAAACTTGCATTTAAAAAACCTTTGAAATTCACTTAAAAAACCATAGGTTTCAGGCACATTATAGTTAGAAATTAGCATTTAAAAAACCTTAGAAATTCACTGAAAAAACCATAGGTTTTAGGGAAAGTTATAGTTAGTTGGACATTTCACTCGTACAAAACCAGAGAAATTCCCCCGTTATAGTTAGTTCAGCTAACTATAACTGGCGCCCCCGCAATGCACTGCTGATGACGTCACATATTACATCACTCATGACATGGTCAGTGACATCACTGATGACATCACTGTTGACATCTCAAATGACATCACTGATGACATCACTGATGACATCATCCATGTGTTAATTTGATGCATATTCTCACACCCTAATATGACCTTTGATACACCCACTCTAAATTACAGACTGCCATTCTCAAAACCATAGACACTCCAACACCAATAACTACATACCCACTCACTGATTCTTAGGTCTACACACACATCCACTCACTCACCCGTACAGGCACTCATACTTACGGTCACTCAGTACAGGACTATCATATGCACTCATACACCTATATAGACACTCACACACCACCACTCATCCATAGAGGTACTCACACACCTAGTCAGTCATGCAAATAATTAATCACACTGCCATTTACTCACCTATACAGTTATACACACACCAGCTCACTTACTCATACAAATACTAGCACATTCTTATGCTTTTATACAATCACTGATACACTGATACTCATCCATACAGCCACTCTCACAATCACACACTCTCACTTATAGCTATTTATATACTCCAACACACATATATACTGCCTTACACATATGTAGTTACTCACACATGTACCACTGAGATATACATTCACTCACTAACACACCCATACACACACTCACCCACCCATACAGTCCATCACAGATGCACTCTTGAAACCATGCACCCAGTGAATCACCCACTCACACATCTATGCGCAGTCACACACACCCCACCCACACAAACACTCAGGCACCCATACAGATACTCAGACAACCAATCAATAACCCATATAGACACTCATGTAGCTATTCACAAACCCATGCAGCCGCTTACACACCAACAGACAGACGGATACAGACATTCACACAGTTTAGTCACTAACCCATGCATTCAGCAAGATACGTTTAATCACTCACTTATAGAGTCAGTCACGCACCTACTAAATCATCCATTCAGACACTTATACACCCACTCATTCTTCAATACGCCTTTCCCTATATATATTAAACATATTTAAACTTTACAGAAACACACAGTCACTGGATGATGTCATCAGTGATGTCATCAGTGATGTCATTTGAGATGTCATCAGTGATGTCATGAGTGATGTCACTGACCATGTCATGAGTGATGTAATATGTGACGTCATCAGCAGTGCATTGCAGGGGCGCGAGTTATAGTTAGCTGAACTAACTATAACGGGGGAATTTCTCTGGTTTTGTACGAGTGAAATGTCCAACTAACTATAACTTTCCCTAAAACCTATGGTTTTTTCAGTGAATTTCTAAGGTTTTTTAAATGCTAATTTCTAACTATAACGTGCCTGAAACCTATGGTTTTTTAAGTGAATATATATATATATATATATATATATATATATATATATATATATATATTATCTACTGGCGGTCGCCAGTAGATAGTTATAGTTACAACCTATTATCCATAGGAAATCCGCGACATTCTATTTGAAATAACTCTCTTGCTGGTTGACGTATCTTCGCAAAATTTTCAAACTTTATGGCCCGCTCCGGTCCGCTCCTACCCTGAAAGTCTCGGGGGATTCGTCAAGCGGGGGCCGAGAAAAAGGGGGTCCCAAAACGCGTTTTCCCCATGCAATTTTCCATAGGAAACTTTAGACACGGCTACAGCCCGAACTGCTGAACGGAATTACACCAAATTTGGCAAAGAGGTAGTTCTTGGTTCAGAAAGAACCCTTTTTGTTAAATGGTGTAAATCCGTTCAGTAGTTGCTGAGAAAATCAAAAGTAAAAAGATAGTGATATCTAGGGCCGCGGATCCTCCCGAGCACGAGCTTTATGTTAATTGGCTGTCAACACTCCAAACCAGGAAGTGTTGGCAGCCATTTTATCCCTCGGTAGAACCGAGGGACAGAAACAAGTGCGCAAAGCGCACAAAGGGGTAGGGTAGAAACACCCTGACCCCCTAGGTCTGCTCAGGGGGTCCCACAAGGACCCCTGGGCAAAAATCTTTTTTTTTTTTTTAAATCGGCAGGATGCGCTCAGGGAGCGCGAACCCTGCCGAAAAAAACAGAAGCAGCGGTCTCCCGCGCTTCGATGTTAATTGACCCCGGGTGGGCCAAGTCCCGGGGGCATGCTGGGGGTTAATTTTATGTGTGGGGGCCTCTAAGGGCCCCCAAGCCCCGGGGACCACCACCCCCGGGGCTTTATGTATAATGGTGCGGGAGGGCTCTGAGCCCTCCCGCAGCCCCGGGACCGCCACCTCCCCGGGGCTTCTTTTTATTTAAAAAAACCTGTGTGGGGGGCTCCAGCCCCCACACGCCCGGGGACCACCACCTCCCCGGGGCTTTCAAAATGTAGGGAGGGGGCCGCGCGGCCCCCTCCTGGAGCCCTTGATGGCCCTGGGGACCACCACCCCCCAGGGCCGGCTCCTGCAGTGTCCTGGGGTGCCTACCCCGGGACACTGCTGTTTGCAATGACAGGACGGGAGCCTCGCGGCTCCCGTCCTGTCATTGCAAACTGCTTTGGATATTGGAAGAGAGAGCAGGAAACCTGCTCTCTCTTCCAATATCCAAAGCTGATTGCTTTCCACATGGGGAGCTGCATCTTAGCAGCTCCCCATGTGTAAAGCAATGCCGGCTCCCGTAGGACACGGGGAGCCGGCGGGACTGTGGGGGTTTGGGGACCCCCACAGTCCCCAACGAGAGGCCAGGCCCCGGGGGATGGGGTCCCCGGGGCCATAAGAGGCCACGGAGGGGGCCACGCAGCCCCCTCCCCAAAGTAACAAAAGCAAAATGAAAAAAAAAAAAAAGTGCAAGGCCGGCCCCGGGGATGGGGTCCCCGGGGCCTTAAATGGCCTGAGGAGGGGGCCACGCAGCCCCCTCCAAATAAAAAAAAAGAGGTCATGCCCCGGGGATGGGGTCCCCGGGGCCAATACAGGCCCAGGGAAGGGGGCCACGCGGCCCCCTTCCCGTTTTTTTAATTTTAATTTAAAAAAGGGGAAAGGCCCTGGGGGATGGGGTCCCCAGGGCCTAAAAATAGGAAAAAGGAAGGGGGGCCACACAGCCCCCCTTCAGGGGGGCCACACAGCCCCCCTTCAGGGGGGAAAAAAACAAAAACAAAAAAAAAACGATCGGGCCCGTAGGCCCCGCCCCCTTCCTTCACCACTCTGCAAACGCGCCCCTGGCGCGTTTGCAGAGGGGAACAATTCCCCTTGAATACTGGGGGTCCCTGGAGGCCAACTAGCCCACCAGGAACCTCCAGTATGCGCCAGGGGGCTGCCTTGTAGAGAGGTGTACAGAGGCCACGCCCCTTTTACACCTCTCTGCAACGCAGCTCTATGGCGCTTTTGGAGGTATATGGTGGGCTAGTTGCACCCCAGGGACCCTCAGGATTCAAGGGAGTTAATCCCCCGACTTAAAACGCGCCACGGGCGCGTTTGCACAGTGGTGAAGGGAGGGGGCGGGGCTTCAGGTGACATGTGTGCAAACAGGCCCCGTGGCGCGTTTTAAGATGGGGAATTAAATCCTCTTCAATCCTGAGGGTCCCTGGGGGCCAACTAGCCCAACAGGTACATCCAGAAAGCGCCACAGAGCTGCGTTGCAGAGAGGTGTAAAAAGGGGTGTGGCCTCTGTAAATGTCTCTGCAACGCAGCCCCCTGGCGCATACTGGAGGTTCCTGGTGGGCAAGTTGGCCCGTAGGGACCCTCATGATTCAAGGGGACTTAATCCCCCAACTTAAAACGCGCCACGGGGCGCGTTTGCACAGATGTCACCTCAGGCCCCGCCCCCCCCTTCACCATTGTGCAAATATTCCTCTAAAATCAGCCGAAATACGAATTCTGATTTACTCACCTGTTATCAGGAGAGACCTCAGGGCTGCATCTTTCAGCCCAGTACTAATCCTGAAAAGTAATTTTAACCGTACTTACCAGTAACTTGAATTTCCTTCCATAGGCTAACATTGACTGGTTTCACTTGGAAATTCTTCTAAGTGTGGAGTTTTGGAACTTTAAAATATTCCTCTAAAATCAGCCGAAATACGAATTCCGATTTATTCACCTGTTATCAGGAGAGACCTCAGTGCTGCATCTTTCAGCCCAGTACTGATCCTCAAAAGTAATTTTAACCGTACTTACCAGTAACTTGAATTTCCTTCCATAGGATATCATTGCCTGCTTTTTGCTGAAAAAGTTTCTAAGTGTTGATTTTTTAAACATACAAATATTCCTCTAAAATCAGCCGAAATCCGAATTCTGATTTACTCACCTGTTATCAGGAGAGACCTCAGTGCTGCATCTTTCAGCCCAGTACTGGTCCTGAAAAGTAATTTTAACCGTACTTACCGGTAACTTGAATTTCCTTCATAGGCTAACATTGACTGGTTTCACTTGGAAATTCTTCTAAGTGTGGAGTTTTGGAACTTTAAAATATTCCTCTAAAATCAGCCGAAATACGAATTCCGATTTACTCACCTGTTATCAGGAGAGACCTCAGTGCTGCATCTTTCAGCCCAGTACTGATCCTGAAAAGTAATTTTAACCGTACTTACCGGTAACTTGAATTTCCTTCATAGGCTAACATTGACTGGTTTCACTTGGAAATTCTTCTAAGTGTGGAGTTTTGGAACTTTAAAATATTCCTCTAAAATCAGCCGAAATACGAATTCCGATTTACTCACCTGTTATCAGGAGAGACCTCAGTGCTGCATCTTTCAGCCCAGTACTGATCCTCAAAAGTAATTTTAACCGTACTTACCGGTAACTTGAATTTCCTTCATAGGCTAACATTGACTGGTTTCACTTGGAAATTCTTCTAAGTGTGGAGTTTTGGAACTTTAAAATATTCCTCTAAAATCAGCCGAAATACGAATTCCGATTTACTCACCTGTTATCAGGAGAGACCTCAGTGCTGCATCTTTCAGCCCAGTACTGGTCCTGAAAAGTAATTTTAACCGTACTTACCGGTAACTTGAATTTCCTTCATAGGCTAACATTGACTGGTTTCACTTGGAAATTCTTCTAAGTGTGGAGTTTTGGAACTTTAAAATATTCCTCTAAAATCAGCCGAAATACGAATTCCGATTTACTCACCTGTTATCAGGAGAGACCTCAGTGCTGCATCTTTCAGCCCAGTACTGATCCTCAAAAGTAATTTTAACCGTACTTACCAGTAACTTGAATTTCCTTCCATAGGATATCATTGCCTGCTTTTTGCTGAAAAAGTTTCTAAGTGTTGATTTTTGAAACATACAAATATTCCTCTAAAATCAGCCGAAATCCGAATTCTGATTTACTCACCTGTTATCAGGAGAGACCTCAGTGCTGCATCTTTCAGCCCAGTACTGGTCCTGAAAAGTAATTTTA
Source organism: Calotriton arnoldi (assembly GCA_963921515.1). Classification (NCBI taxonomy): domain Eukaryota; kingdom Metazoa; phylum Chordata; class Amphibia; order Caudata; family Salamandridae; genus Calotriton; species Calotriton arnoldi. The sequence continues at coordinate 435,591 of CAWUFW010013530.1, forward strand.
ACCGTACTTACCAGTAACTTGAATTTCCTTCCATAGGCTAACATTGACTGGTTTCACTTGGAAATTCTTCTAAGTGTGGAGTTTTGGAACTTTAAAATATTCCTCTAAAATCAGCCGAAATACGAATTCCGATTTACTCACTTGTTATCAGTAGAGACCTCAGTGCTGCATCTTTCAGCCCAGTACTGGTCCTGAAAAGTAATTTTAACCGTACTTACCGGTAACTTGAATTTCCTTCATAGGCTAACATTGACTGGTTTCACTTGGAAATTCTTCTAAGTGTGGAGTTTTGGAACTTTAAAATATTCCTCTAAAATCAGCCGAAATACGAATTCCGATTTACTCACCTGTTATCAGGAGAGACCTCAGTGCTGCATCTTTCAGCCCAGTACTGATCCTCAAAAGTAATTTTAACCGTACTTACCAGTAACTTGAATTTCCTTCCATAGGATATCATTGCCTGCTTTTTGCTGAAAAAGTTTCTAATTGTTGATTTTTGAAACATACAAATATTCCTCTAAAATCAGCCGAAATCCGAATTCTGATTTACTCACCTGTTATCAGGAGAGACCTCAGTGCTGCATCTTTCAGCCCAGTACTGGTCCTGAAAAGTAATTTTAACCGTACTTACCAGTAACTTGAATTTCCTTCCATAGGCTAACATTGACTGGTTTCACTTGGAAATTCTTCTAAGTGTGGAGTTTTGGAACTTTAAAATATTCCTCTAAAATCAGCCGAAATACGAATTCCGATTTACTCACCTGTTATCAGGAGAGACCTCAGTGCTGCATCTTTCAGCCCAGTACTGATCCTGAAAAGTAATTTTAACCGTACTTACCAGTAACTTGAATTTCCTTCCATAGGAATCTGGTTTTCAGCAGAAAAGTTTCAAAGTGTCGATTTTCACAAACTACAAATATTCCTAAAAAATCGCCTGTATGACTTAAACGCATTCTTTCAACTGTTTACAGGAGATGCACCAGTGCTGGATCCAGGATCCAACACTGAGTAAGAAAAAGTAACGATAACAGTTTTTAACTTCTAAGTGAATTTCCTTCCATAGGATAACATTGGTGATTCTATGAGAAAAAGTTTCTAAGTGTGAACTTTTAAAGTACAATAATATTCCTTAAAAATCACGACTGTAACCAAAACGCTTTTACTCAACTGTTTACAGGAGATGTCCCAGGACTGAATCTAGGATCCAGTAATGTGGTTAGAAAAGTAATCCATAAAGTAACTAATTGCATTTAACTAGAAATTCACATTGAGCTGAATGTTGCATTGTGTTTGAAAATGTGTTGCCCATTGCAACAACTGTAACTACTGTACTTAAAAGTCTATTGCCTATGTGCAAAGTAATTAAACTAAAGTAATTCATTCTGAGAAAGTATTTTTGTAATGTAATGTATAATGTAATTACAATGTAATTTAAAAAATAAAATATGTAAAAAAAAATTGTTTCTAAAAAATTTGGAAATCAGTATGAAAAAAATTTATATAACAATTAATACATTTAAAAATTGTCATTTACAAAACCTTTGAAATTCACTGAAAAAACTGTAGGTTTCAGACATGTTATAGTTACAAATTAGCATTTAAAAAACCTTTGAAATTCACTGAAAAAACCATAGGTTTCAGGGACGTTATAGTTACAAATTAGCATTTAAAAAACCTTTGAAATTCACTGAAAAAACCATAGGTTTTAGGGACAGTTATAGTTAGTTGGACATTGCACTCGTACAAAACCCGTGAAATTCCCCCGTTATAGTTAGTCCAGCTAACTATAACTCGCGCCCGCAATGCACTGCTGATGACGTCACATATTACATCACTCATGACATGGTCAGTGACATCACTGATGATATCACTGATGACATCATCCACGTGATAATCTGATGCACCTCCTCACACCCTAATATAACCTTTGATACACCCACTCTAAATTACAGACTGCCATTCGCAAAACCATAGACACTCCAACACCAATAACTACATACCCACTCACTGATTCTTAGGTCTACGCACACATCCACTCACTCACCCGTACAGTCACTCATACTTACGGTCACTCAGTACAGGACTATCATATGCACACATACTCCTATATAGACACTCAAACACCGCCACTCATCCATAGAGGTACTCACACACCTAGTCAGTCATGCAAATAATTAAACACACTACCATTTACTCACCTATACAGTTATACACACACCAGCTCACTTACTCATACAAATAGTAGCACATTCTTACGCTCTTATACAATCACTGATACAAGCACACACTCATCCATACAGCCACTATCACAATCACTCACTCTTGCTTATAGCTATTTATATACTCCAACACACATATATACTGCCTTTCACATATGTAGTTACTCACACATGTACCACTGGGACATACATTCACTCACTAACACACTCTTACACACACTTACCCACCCATACAGTCTATCACAGTTGCACTCTTGAAACCATCCACCCAGTGAATCACCCACTCACACATCTATGCACAGAGTTGCACACACCCCTCCCACACAAACACTCAGGCACCCATACAGATACTCAGACAAGCATTCAATAACTCATATAGACACTCATGTAGCTATTCACAAACACATGCAGCCACTTAGCTGGACTAACTATAACGGGGGAATTTCACGGGTTTTGTACGAGTGCAATGTCCAACTAACTATAACTGTCCCTAAAACCTATGGTTTTTTCAGTGAATTTCAAAGGTTTTTTAAATGCTAATTTGTAACTATAACGTCCCTGAAACCTATGGTTTTTTCAGTGAATATATATATATATATATATATATATATATATATATATGTTGAAAAAAACTGCAACACTTAGTCAATCCGCTTCCTACGATACCGGTGCCAGCAGCGGCGGTAGCAACCACTATATTTATATAGGAGGAATCTTTCCAGGCAATCCCGAATAGGAAAAGGCTTCGCCGAAACGCGTCGTTTGTGGGCACAATAAAACAATTTTGTGCTGTCCTCTGGTGTGCCGCTGTCTTCTTTTCGGGATTGCCTGGAAAGATTCCTCATATATATATATATATATATATATATATATATATATATATATATATATATATATATATATATATATATATATATATATATATATATATATATATCGCTTTCTCCGCAGGCTTCTCAGCTCCCTCTCGCCACACACAGACACAGACCACGAAGTTAGTGCAATTTTAAGCATTTATTTTTGATGCCGCCATAACGGGTTTCAACTCGTTAAGAGTCTTGATCACATATATATATATATCCAAAGACGAAGTGCTCCTGCTGGGAGCCGGAGTCCCATGGGAGGTGGCGCAAGAGTCGGCGGAGCAGCCGATAATCCAATTTGACAACACGAAGACAATCACTCGCGCTCTCAGAGACCACAATCAGGATCAGGAAAAAGAATGATTTATTCTGTCATAAATCAACGTGACGCGTTTCGCCTTGTGGCTTGATCACACAAAGGGCACGATATGACAAACCTCCTTACATACTCCGTATCAGAAACTAACATAGGACATGATTATACGATTGGTTCCGTAAAAATGTCAAAAATACTACGGTCGCCATCTTGTAACATGTTAAATCATAAGTAAAATTGCATATAAGACGGCATAATCGTACACAATGTAACATGTAATGTCAATATCCTGTGTAATAACACATATTTGTACATTAAGGCAGTCCTGTAAACATATGTAAAAAATATAGAAGCTGGTCCCTGATAGTATGCATGTGGTGCACCCGGTTGCAGTCGCCATCTTGTAACGTCTTTTTTAGCCAGGGATCGATCAAATCCAAGTGGATTGGTGTATCACCTTACTGATCAGTGGACACTATTTAGTTGAGTCCCGGGCAATATCTGAGAGTGGGTTTGCACAAAACCACATTCCTGTGGGACCCGAATATTAACTAGGTCACGAATATAACCCTAATGAGTATTGTCATGGACTACCACTTCAAGTAGTTGAATACATTCCCCTAGTGGAGGTTTTTATACAGGAATAACATGAACCAATCTGCATATACGCCCCTAGTGGGTAAATAATCTCTGCCAAATGGCTGTGTAGGTGGAGGTATGAAAAACCAACGTGACAGCGTGCCAAAACAGTGTACAGAATATAGGATAGAGAAAGAAAGAATTCAAGAAAGGTAAAATTTTATCTGCGGCATAATGCCGTATCAGGAGAATGATGCCACGAAGAAAAGGGTAGAGACTCGTTCTATCGATTCCATCTAGTGCGTCCCTTCCTTTCCTCCTGTGAAAAGAAAGAAAGGATCGACAGTTAAATTACTGAAAGTTTAGTGATAAAGCATATAATACATAGTAAAAACATTGGAGTAACATATTACTGTCTTAAAACACAGTACTAAAGCAGTTGATTCAATCTTACAGTAACATTTCTATTCATCATGCAGATGTATCGCAATTTCTTCGTCAAGGTTATGTCCCTTGGGGTAGTGTGTTCCTAGCTCAATAATGTATTTGGATTCTCGCTTCCTTAACTGGAGTTCTCGGTTCTCACCTCTGTGATTGCTTTCTATTTGTTCAATGATAAAATACTGTAGTTTGGTGCAGTCCGAGTAGTGATGTGTCTCAAAGTGCCTGGCTATGGGGTAGTGTGGATCTCTCTTGGATATGGCCCTCATGTGCTCCATGACACGTTTCGTGGCCATATGTGTCGTACTGCCCACATAGCGAAGATTACACGGGCATTCCAAGGCATAAATCACAAAGGAGGAGCTGCAAGTGAGGAACTGTCGAATGGATATGGCTCTATTGCTGTTGGTGTTAAGATACTCCTTCCTCATGCGGCTGCCGTGGCACGCCCCGCATGGGAAGAATCCCTGTAAATTGATGCCCCTATCCTCTTTTGTGGTGATATCACTGTGTACTAGAATGTCCCTCATGCTGCGTCCCTTTCTGTAGGTGATTTGTGGTCTAGAAGTAATGGTGGTGCCTATAATGGGATCTTTTCTTAACATGTCCCAATTCTTGGCTAGGATATGTTGTACTTCCTTAGACCCCCCATTGTATGTCAGGATGACTCTAGTAGTGTTCTCACTTTCTTCTACACTGTCATTGGTGTCCAGGATGGTCTTCCTACTGATGTTTTTGATCTTCTCTGTTGCCCTACGTAGGACCCAACTCGGATAACCTCTCTCAGCGAATCTGGTAAGCATGGTATCTTGTTCCTTGGAGAACGATTCCTCTGAGCTGCAGTTGCGCTTCGCTCTGAGTAGTTCTCCGTAAGGAATACTCCACTTTAGCCAATCAGGATGACTGCTCAAAGCATGGAGCAGACTGTTGCCTGCAGTAGCTTTCCTAAACAGCCTAGTGTGTAAGGTGTTATTGACAATTTCAACCTTGATGTCAAGAAATTCAACAGTATTGTGACTGATATTACTAGTCAGTACTAGATTGCAACTTTTGTTGTTGAGTTTGTGTATAATGTCTTCAGCTTCGGTAACCGTGCCTCTCCAAATCATGAAGAGGTCATCGATATACCTTAGCCATAAAACGACTTTGTCAAAACCATTTTCGAGGTTGGTGTCTTGTCTAAGCTCCTCCTCTCATGCCCCTAGGAACAAGTTCGCAAAGCTGGGCGCGAAACATGTTCCCATGGCAGTGCCAAGGGTTTGTCTGTATATGTCGCCATTGAAGAGAAAGAAATTGTTTTTGAGACAGAACCTAATCATAGCAATGATCATGTCAGTATGATCAAGGTATTTTATAGCTCTTTTGGATAGGTATTTTTGGCATGCTGCGATCCCTATCTCGTGTTCAATGATGGTGTATAGCGAGCTAACATCCATGGTAATAAGTATGTACTCTTCTTGCCAGACCACTCACTGTATTTTAGTTATAAAGTCCTTCGTATCTCTCACATACGAGGGAAGGAGGACCACCTGGTGTTTTAAGAAATGGTCTACATATCTCGGTACGTTCTCCAAGGCACTCCCTCTAGATGAAACTATGGGTTGCCCCGGAGGATTGGTAATGTCCTTATGGATCTTAGGGAGGAGGTAGAGCACAGGGAGTTTGGGAAAATCTTTCTTTAAAAAACAATATTCTTCCCACTCTAATAATCCCTTATCTCTCCACTCTGTGAGGTTGTTCCATATGTTGGTCACACTTTTACTGTACTCGTTTCTGTTAGTGAGGGAGTAGAAGAGGGGGTCATTCAACTGGCGATTGGCTTCTGCTATGTACATCTCTATACTCATGATGACCACATTGCCTCCCTTGTCTGCAGGCCTGATTACAATAGAACTATCATTGGCTAAGTTGGTAATTGCATTTTTTGTGCTATGGTCATATTGTATGTCATGGGTGCAGATTTTCACAACCATACTTTTTGTTTGTATCTTAACAGTTGATCAGAAACAATGTCTTGGAACGTATCAATATTATCATGTGGCATCGTGGGCAAAAAGGTAGACTTGGGTCTAAATTTAGTAGAAGCCACTTTGTCAAAAATGATGTCAAAATCTGTAAGCATCTGATATACATCCTGATTGTTGGGTGCCAGTTCATTCCCCAATTCGTTCAGTGTTATCAAAGCATCTATGTCACTGATATTCAGATCATCGTTCGGGGTGTGGTTGGTACATAGTTCTCTGTCAGTGTAAGATTTAAGTTTGTGCCATTTCTTAAGTTTGAGCTTACAACAAAATTTAAAAATATCAATCCGAGTATTGGCATAATTCAGAGGTTCAGTGGGGCAAAATGAAAGTCCTAAACATAAAGTTCTGGCTTCTAAGTTTCTCAGGGGTTTCGGCGTTAGATTAATGATGGTACGATTTACCTCAGCATCATCCATTATAGGGCTGTAGTTGAGCGAGTTGCAATGTTTCCCACGCGCCCTTTGGAATTCCCTCTTCCTCTGCCTCTGTTTGTCTTGCTTTCTCCTTTTCCTCCCCTGCCTCGGCCTCTGCCTCTTCCCCGCTGGTTCGTGTTCTTGCTCTGTGGTTGTGATGTTATGCGACTTGTTTGCCGGCCCCTGCGTAGGAGCCGGTACTCGTCTTAAAAAGTCTTTGGTCTTATTTCTGGCTCATTACTGGATACAGAGCTGACCGAGCTTAGGGATGTCATCGAAGTGGCTGAGTTAGCGGTCTCTCCATCACTCTGGACGATATCATCATCTTCCGCTATGGTCGCGTCCGATTGTTTCAACATGGGAGTCTGTGCTCATCCTACAAGTGGTCGTACTTGTGGCTATACGTCAATATCCTTCCTGTCTCGTAATCGATACAGTCTCTGTGGAGTTTTCGCTGTTTTCTGATCTTAATGTCTTTCTCATAATCCGTAAGCCTATGTTTCAGATCATCGTAAAATTTCATAATGATGTCTTGCTCAGAATTCTTGCTGAGTTCATCTTTGAGTTGTTTAATTTTGCCAATGATCTTCTCCCTGTCCGACCATGCATACCTGACCAAGATCTCAAGCATGATCTTGGAGCTATTTGCGGAATTTGCTGCCCATTCTTCTAGCATTCTGGGATCTGGGGATTCGTATGATGGAGTGGTGTAGATTCTAAGTCCTCTCGGAATCATTTCCTTATCGATGTAATCTTGGAGGGAGATTGCCTCCCACCATTTCGATATCTCTGCTTTACTGAGTTTCTCCAATTTTTTCAGTAGATCTCTCGTATTAGTGTTGTAAGTAGTTTGAACAGTTGCCACTCTACCCTTCCCTGGGGCTCTGGCAAAAAGTGTCTGTGCTACAGCACGTCTGTTACTGTCATCCTCCATCGTGTTACCACTTTCCTGTATGACTTCTGCCGCACCGTTGCCAATTTCCTGAATCCTGTCGTGCCTCCCTTTACAATGAAAGTTCCTCCTGCCGTCCGTACCGTCTTGCAATCCCCGTGTACAGCTTCCTGTATATATGCATCTCACATTGCGAGAATACCAGTGCGGGGAAGCCCAGGAAAATGTCCGCGCGGTAAGAGGCGCGATGACCACTGGGTTGAGCCTGTGTTGTGGCTTGAAAACGTGTGTTGGCCAGCCAGAGACGAACACTGCACTACGGGAGTGCATGCGGTAAGCTCCCGTACCGTAAGCTCGGAAATTGGCAGCGGTGCGGCAGAAGTCGTACAGGAAAGTGGTAACACGATGGAGGATGACAGTAACAGGCGTGCTGAAGCACAGACACTTTTTGCCAGAGCCCCAGGGAAGGGCAGAGTGGTAACTGTTCAAGCTACTTACAACACTAATACGAGAGATCTACTGAAAAAATTGGAGAAACTCAGTAAAGCAGAGATAGCGAAATGGTGGGAGGCAAACTCCCTCCAAGATTACATCGATAAGGAAATGATTCCGAGAAGACTTAGAATCTACACCACTCCGTCATACGAATCCCAAGATCCCAGAATGCTAGAAGAATGGGCAGCAAATTCCGCAAATAGCTCCAAGATCATGCTTGAGATCTTGGTCAAGTATGCATGGTTGGACAGGGAGAAGATGATTGGCGAAATTAAACAACTCAAAGATGAACTCAGCAAGAATTCTGAGCAAGACATCATTATGAAATTTTACGATGATCTGAAACATAGGCTTACAGATTATGAAAAAGACATTAAGATCAGAAAACAGCGAAAACTCCATAGAGACTGTATCGATTACGAGACAGGAAGGATATTGACGTATAGCCACAAGTACGACCACTTGTATGATGAGCACAGCCAGACTCCCATGTTGAAACAATCGGACGCGACCATAGCGGAAGATGATGATATCGTCCAGAGTGATGGAGAGACCGCTAACTCAGCCACTTCGATGACATCCCTAAGCTCGGTCAGCTCTGTATCCAGTAATGAGCCAGAAATAAGACCAAAGACTTTTTTAGACGAGTACCGGCCCCTATGCAGGGGCCGGCAAACAAGTCGCATAACATCACAACCACAGAGCAAGAACACGAACCAGCGGGGAAGAGGCAGAGGCCGAGGCAGGGGAGGAAAAGGAGAAAGGGAGACAAACAGAGGAAGAGGGAATTCCAAGGGCGCGTGGGAAACATTGCAACTCGCTCAACTACAGACCTATAATGGATGATGCTGAGGTAAATCGTACCATCATTAATCTAACGCTGAAACCCCTGAGCAACTTAGAAGCCAGAACTTTATGTTTAGGACTTTCATTTTGCCCCACTGAACCTCTGAATTATGCCAATACTCAGATTGATATTTTTAAATTTTGTCTTAAGCTCAAACTTAAGAAATGGCACAAACTTAAACCTTACACTGACAGAGAACTATGTACCAACTACACCCCGAACGATGATCTGAATATCAGTGACATAGATACTTTGATAACACTGAATGAATTGGGGAATGAACTGGCACCCAACAATCAGTAAGTATATCAGATGCTTACAGATTTTGACATAATTTTTGACAAAGCGGCTTCTACTAAATTTAGACCCAAGTCTACCTTTTTACCCACAATGCCACATGATAATATTGATACGTTCCAAGACATTGTTTCTGATCAACTGTTAAGATACAAACAAAAAGTATGGTTGAAAAAATCTGCACCCATGACAAACAATATGACCATAGCACAAAAAAGTGCAATTACCAACTTAGCCACTGATAGTTCTATTGTAGTCAGGCCTTCAGCCAAGGGAGGCAATGTGGTCATCATGAGTAGAGAGATGTACATAGCAGAAGCCAATCGCCAGTTGAATGACCCCCTCTTCTACTCCCTCACTAACAGAAACGAGTACAGTAAAAGTGTGACCAACATATGGAACAACCTCACAGAGTGGAGAGATAAGGGATTATTAGAGTGGGAAGAATATTGTTTTTTAAAGAAAGATTTTCCCAAACTCCCTGTGCTCTACCTCCTCCCTAAGATCCATAAGGACATTACCAATCCTCCGGGGCGACCCATAGTTTCATCTAGAGGGAGTGCCTTGGAGAACGTATTGAGATATGTAGACCATTTCTTAAAAGACTAGGTGGTCCTCCTTCCCTCGTATGTGAGAGATACGAAGGACTTTATAACTAAAATACAGGGAGTGGTCTGGCAAGAAGAGTACATACTTATTACCATGGATGTTAGCTCACTATACACCATCATTGAACATGAGATAGGGATCGCAGCATGCCAAAAATACCTATGCAAAAGAGCTATAAAATACCTTGATCATACTGACATGATCATTGCTATGATTAGGTTCTGTCTCAAAAACAATTTCTTTCTCTTCAATGGCGACATATACAGACAAACCCTTGGCACTGCCATAGGGACATGTTTCGCGCCCAGCTTTGCGAACTTGTTCCTAGGGGCATGGGAGGAGGAGCTTAGACAAGACACCAACCTCAAAAATGATTTTGACAAAGTCGTTTTATGGCTAAGGTATATCGATGACCTCTTCATGATTTGGAGAGGCACGGTTACCGAAGCTGAAGACTTTCTACACAAACTCAACAACAACAGTCGCAATCTAGTACTGACTAGTAATATCAGTCACAATACTGTTGAATTTCTTGACATCAAGGTTGAAATTGTCAATAACACCTTACACACTAGGCTGTTTAGGAAAGCTACTGCAGGCAACAGTCTGCTCCATGCTTTGAGCAGTCATCCTGATTGGCTAAAGTGGAGTATTCCTTATGGAGAACTACTCAGAGCGAAGCGCAACTGCAGCTCAGAGGAATCGTTCTCCAAGGAACAAGATACCATGCTTACCAGATTCGCTGAGAGATTATCCGAGTTGGGTCCTACGTAGGGCAACAGAGAAGATCAAAAACATCAGTAGGAAGACCATCCTGGACACCAATGACAGTGTAGAAGAAAGTGAGAACACTACTAGAGTCATCCTGACCTACAATGGGGGGTCTAAGGAAGTACAACGTATCCTAGCCAAGAATTGGGACATGTTAAGAAAAGATCCCATTATAGGCACCACCATTACTTCTAGACCACAAATCACCTACAGAAAGGGACGCAGCATGAGGGGCATTCTAGTACACAGTGATATCACCGCAAAAGAGGATAGGGGCATCAATTTACAGAGATTCTTCCCATGCGGGCATTGCAGGGCGTGCCGCGGCAGCCGCATGAGGAAGGAGTATCTTAACACCAACAGCAATAGAGCCATATCCATTCGACAGTTCCTCACTTGCAGCTCCTCCTTTGTGATTTATGCCTTGGAATGCCTGTGTAATCTTCGCTATGTGGGCAGTACGACACATATGGCCAAGAAACGTGTCATGGAGCACATGAGGGCCATATCCAAGAGAGATCCACACTACCCAATAGCCAGGCACTTTGAGACACATCACTACTCGGACAGCACCAAACTACAGTATTTTATCATTGAACAAATAGAAAGTAATCACAGAGGTGGGAACCGAGAACTCCAGTTAAGGAAGCGAGAATCCAAATACATTATTGAGCTAGGAACACGCTACCCCAAGGGACATAACCTTGACGAAGAAATTGCGATACATCTGCATGATGAATAGAAATGTTACTGTATGATTGAATCAACTGCTTTAGTACAGTGTTTTAAGACAGTAATATGTTACTCCAATATTTTTACTATGTATTATATGCTGTGTCACTAAACTTTCAGTAATTTAACTGTCGATCCTTTCTTTCTTTTCACAGGAGGAAAGGAAGGGACGCAATAGATGGAATCGATAGAACAAGTCCCTACCATTTTCTTTGTGGCATCATTCTCCTGATACAGCATTATGCCGCAGATAATATTTTACTTTTCTTGAATTCTTTCTTTCTCTATGTTATATTCTGTACACTGTTTTGGCACGCTGTCACGTTGGTTTTTCATACCTCCACCTACACAGCCATTTGGCAGAGATTATTTACCCACTAGGGGCGTATATGCAGATTGGTTCATGTTATTCCTGTATAAAAACCTCCACTAGGGAATGTATTCAACTACTTGAAGTGGTAGTCCATGACAATACTCATTAGGGGTATATTCGTGACCTAGTTAATATTCGGGTCCCACAGGAATGTGGTTTTGTGCAAACCCACTCTCAGATATTGCCCGGGACTCAACTAAATAGTGTCCACTGATCAGTAAGGTGATACACCAATCCACTTGGATTTGATCGATCCCGGCTAAAAAGACGTTACAAGATGGCGACTGCAACCGGGTGCACCACATGCATACTATCAGGGACCAGCTTCTATATTTTTTACATATGTTTACAGGACTGCCTTAATGTACAAATATGTGTTATTACACAGGATATTGACATTACATGTTACATTGTGTACGATTATGCCGTCTTATATGCAATTTTACTTATGATTTAACATGTTACAAGATGGCGACCGTAGTATTTTTGAAATTTTTACTGAACCAATCGTATAATCATGTCCTATGTTAGTTTCTAATACGGAGTATGTAAGGAGGTTTGTCATATCGTGCACTTTGTGTGATCAAGCCGCAAGACGAAACGCGTCACGTTGATTTATGACGGAATAAATCATTCTTTTTCCTGATCCTGATTGTGGTCTCTGAGAGCGCGAGTGATTGGCTTCATGTTGTCAAACATATATATAACGGGACGTTAAGCCGAATTCGGTTCTCTGATCCGGAAGTACTTAGTTCCGCAAGGAAATGGTCCTGTAACCCCCGGACGGCCAAGCAACCTGCTGACTGCGACGACGAGGAAGCGGTCGTGTCGAAGGACGCGTATGCATCTGGAAAACGCCGTATGAAGGTAGGGGACGCCAAGATTGTCCGGTGAGAGGTGTGCAGCCAAGCGACTAATTACGGAGCTTGGGTAACAATTCTAAAGTGCTATATAATGTCTGCCGACATGTTGCGATCTAGAGAGGAAGCGGCGGATGAAATGTTCACAGAGTGTCCAAGTTCACAAATAATTGTGCAAAAGACTGACACGAGCATACAACAGCCCTCAACATTAAAAGACCTTTACAAGCAATTGGAAAAACTCAGTAAAACCGAACAAGCAAAATGGTGGGAACATAAATCATTGTCCAAATACCTAGAAGTTGGAAGAATCCCACGTGGGCTCCGGATTATGCTCGCTCCGAGCTATGAGAATCCGAATCCTAGTATGCTGCGGGAGTGGGCTGAGAGTAAATAGGAGGCATCTAAAAATGTAATGTGTATCCTTATCAAATATGCGGATTTAGACAGAACAGAATTACATCAAAAATTTGACAAAATAAATGCACAAATTGCTCTTCTAGAAAGTGGTTCTAATCCTTCTAAACTAAGAGAAGAAATGATGGCACGTTTAAAAAAAGAGGAGGATATAATCAAAAAGCGCAAAACCTTCAAGTTCCAGCGAGATAAAGGGGACTATGAAAAGGGACAGATTTTTACGTTTGCGCATAAATACGACACAGTAAAATCGATTCCTAAGGCAGTCCAATTTACTTCAAACCGTGAAAATAGAGGAGGCAATAGCAATGAGATTCCAACAGCATCATCGATGTCAGATTTAAGCTCCGCCGTGGAAAGTGAGTCTGAGGCAGAACAATCGGCAGTCACAACTGACAACTCTGCTCAAAAACTGACACACACGATCGGAGATGAAATCGGTTTTTTACAAGAGGAACGGCGTCAAACCCTATGCCCCAGGATGACAAACATCAGAGGAGGCAGAGGAGGAATGCCAAATGCCGGGAGAGGCGCAGAGCAAGGCGCAAGCGAACCCACATGTCCTCAAACGAATATCAACAAAAAACCTATGAGAAGGAATTGGCGGCAGAAGTAAATTTAACAGAATCCAACTCCAATACGATAATCAATCTCTCACAAGTCAATCTAAGTGAGGCAGAAAAACAACTTCTTTCATTGGGCTTATCGTACTGCCCAGAATCGAACTTTGATTATACACAGACTAGGGTGGATGTCTATAAATATATAAGAAAACTCAAACTAAAAAAAATTCATAATTTGAGACCTGCAAGCATAGAACCACCAATACTAAGTCCAACAATCCAGGATATGGCGCACCCTCTTTTGGTATCTGATGTAAATCTATTATGTGATATGCAGGCCCTACAGGATGATGTTTCACTGTCACTTGACTCACAATCTATAGATCACATATTAGCGAATCAATCAATCCAAACGAATGCCATAACTAAAACCAGCTTTAAACCAAAGTCAACCTTTGTCCCGATCCTACCAAGGGATTCCATAGATACATTCAATGAGAACATTCTGATTGAAATAAAGAAATTAAATCATAAAATACAGGCAACAACCAAACATCAAAAAGCGCGCCAACACCAATATCATCAGCTGATTAAAAAACTACAATCAGACAACTCCCTGGTTATAAGGAATTCAGACAAAGGGGAAATGTGGTGCTCTGGCCCAGGGCATTATATTTGGAGGAAGCACTCACGCAACTGAATGACCGATCATGCTATAAGATCAGCAACAAAATAACGACGGTTGCAACACAAAATTAACTGTTCAAACATCTCTTGGCGTGGAAAAGTGCAGGTCTTCTAAATCCAGATGAATACAAATTTCTCAAAAATGATTATCCGGTCATACCTGTGATCTATTTCATTCCCAAAATACATAAAAGTATCAGTAAACCACCAGGGACACCGATAATCTCTGCTAAACAAAGTCTGTTAGAAAATGCATCTATATATATTGACTCATTTCTACAGGACTATGTGAGAGCTCTGCCATCATTCATTAAGGACACCACAGATTTTTTAAGGACTCTACAGGAGTGTCAATGGTGTGAAGATTATCTGTTAATAACTATAGATGTATCTAATTTGTACACTAGCATACACCATAAGGATGGCTTAAGAGCACTAAAACATTTCCTGGATAGGCGACCCATTCAATTCCATAACCATAATAAGATGTTGATAAGTTTGACTGAATTTTGTTTGAACAACAATTACTTCCTGTTCCAGACCCAAATTTACCAACAAGTGAGAGGTGTGGCCATGGGGGCAAGTTTTTCTCCCAGTTTTGCTTGCCTCCATTTGGGATGGTGGGAGGAGATGATTGTCAACATAATATATGGAGATATTCTATCAAAACATGTAATTAAATGGGTCAGATATATAGATGATCTGTTTTTGATATGGCATGGTGATAGAGCGAGTGCAGAGGCGTTTATCACCAATTTAAACAAAAATGACATCAATTTACACCTTACACATAACATCAGTGACCAGTCTGTCTACTTCTTGGATGTGGAGGTATTGGTTGACAATAATCACCTAGAAACACGATTATTTCGCAAACCTACGGCGGGAAACACTTTACTGCACGCATCCAGTTTTCATCCTAAGCACACAATAAACAGTATCCCCTATGGGGAAATGCTTCGGATGCGTATACTATGCAGTAGAGAGGAAGATCTCAGGCAGGCACAAAATCAATGCAAAGAACGTTTCCTAGCCAGAGGATACTCAGCCTTAACCATAGATGCAGCTATTAGAAAAACAAACCAACTATGTAGGGAAGACCTTTTATCTAAAACCACCAAAAAACCTGATCCTAAGTCCACTTCTGAAACTAGCAATCCCAGACTCATTCTGACGTACAGTAGACAGAGAGAGGACATATGCTGAATTATATGGAAAAATTGCCATATAATACGCAACGATTCTACAATGGGAGATCTAATCCCCAAAAATCCTACCGTTACGTATAGAAGGGCAACTTCAACAAGTGATTATTTAGTGAAAAGTAGCCCAGAGATTGTTTCAAGTAAGAATTGGCTTTCAGGACAAAAGGGGTTCAGAAAATGTTTGACTTGCAAAGCTTGCAAGTTAGGCGTTAACAAAAATTCATACTGTACCCCTTTTAGGACCACTCCCACCAATATTTCCAAGTCTTTGACTTGTAAAACTGAATATGCCATCTATGTGTTGGAGTGCTCCTGTGGACTTAAGTACATTGGCAGTTCTAAACTGCCAGTCCACAAGAGAGTCCTCCAACACATGAGAGCCATTACCAATTTTGACCCAAGTTACCCAGTTGCTCGCCACTTCAGGGAAGTCCATAACAATCAAATACAAGATCTAAAATATTTTGTTGTGGATTCCATACCACCATTAAGAAGGGGTGGCAATAGAGAGGCTAACCTGAGGAAATTAGAAACTCACTACATTTTAGAGTTTGATAGTAAGAGTCCTAATGGTTTAAATACTACTGAGGACTTATATACGTGGCTCTAAAAGCCCAGGTTGAGAAACTCGGTCTGCAATAACACTTGGTACCATTGTAAAATAAAAAGTGTACAAATAATATATAGTTAGAAATTAGCATTTAAAAAACCTTTGAAATTCACTGAAAAAACCATAGGTTTCAGACACGTTATAGTTAGAAATTAGCATTTAAAAAACCTTTGAAATTCACTGAAAAAACCATAGGTTTTAGGGACAGTTATAGTTAGTTGGACATTTCACTCGTACAAATCCATAGAAATTCCCCCGTTATAGTTAGTTCAGCTAACTATAACTCGCGCCCCCGCAATGCACTGCTGATGACGTCAAATATTACATCACTCATGACATGGTCAGTGACAGCGAGGCTCCCGTCCTGCCATTGCAAACTACAGTGTCCCGGGGGTAGGCACCCCGGGACACTGCAGGAGCCGGCCCTGGGGGGTGGCGGTCCCCAGGGCCATCAAGGGCTCCGGGAGGGGGGCCGCGCGGCCCCCCTCCCTTGAATTGCACAGCCCCGGGAAGGTGGTGGTCCCCGGGGCTCTGGGCGTCCGTAACGGACCCCCACATTTATTTTCTATGTGCCCCGGGGAGGTGGTGGTCCCCGGGGCATGTGGGGGGGTGGAGCTCCCCCCCACACGTTATTAAAATTAAAAAAGAAGCCCCGGGGGTGGCGGTCCCGGGGCAGCGGGGAGGGCAAAGAGCCCTCCCGCACCATTTTTATTAAGCCCCGGGGGTGGTGGTCCCGGGGCTTGGGGGCCTTAGAGGCCCCCATATAAACAATAAACACACCCCCGCATGCCCCGGGACTTGGGCCACCCGGGGGCCAATTTGCATCGAAGCGCGGGAGACCGGGCTTCGATTTTTTTTGGCAGGATCCGCGCACCCTGAGCGCATCCTGCCGATTTAAAAAAAAAATGCTTTTCTGCCCAGGGGTCCTTGTGGGACCCCCTGAGCAGAACTAGGGGTCAGGGTGTTTCTACCCTGCCCCCTTTTGCGCTTTGCGCACTTGTTTCTTTTGGGTTTTTTCTAATCGGCAGGATCCGCGCACCCTGAGCGCATCCTGCCGATTTTTTATTTTTAAAAAATGCTTTTTTCTGCCCAGGGGTCCTTGTGGGACCCCTGAGCAGACCTAGGGGTCAGGGTGTTTCTACCCTGCCCCCTTTTGCGCTTTGCGCACTTGTTTCTGTCCCTCAGTTCTACCGAGGGACAAAATGGCTGCCAACACTTCCTGATTTGGAGTGTTGACAGCCAATTAGCATGCAGCTCGTGGTCGGGAGGGTACGCGGACCCGACGCGGCCATAGATATATATGTGATTTTCCTTTTGATTTTCTCAGGAACTACTGAACGGATTTACACCATTTAACAAAAGGGTTCTTTCTGAACCAAGAACTACCTCTTTGCCAAATTTGGTGTAATTCCGTTCAGCAGTTCGGGCTGTAGCCGTGTCTAAAGTTTCCTATGGAAAAATGAATGGGGAAAACACGTTTTGGGACCCCCCTTTTTTCTCGGCCCCCGCTTGACGAATCACCCCGAGACTTTCAGGGTAGGAGCAGACCGGAGCGGGCCATAAAGTTTGAAAAGTTCGCGAAGATACGTCAACCGGCAAGAGAGTTATTTCAAATAGAATGTCGCGGATTTCCTATGGAAAATAGGTCCTAACTATAACTATCTACTGGCGACCGCCAGTAGATAATATATATACAGTGGGTGTATCAAAGGTTATATTAGGGTGTGAGGAGGTGCATCAGATTTTCACGTGGATGATTTCATCAGTGATGTCATTTGAGATGTCATCAGTGATGTCACTGACCATGTCATGAATGATGTAATATGTGACGTCATCAGCAGTGCATTGCGGGGGCGCGAGTTATAGCTAGCGAGTTATAGCTAGCTGAACTAAATATAACGGCGGAATTTCTCTGGTTTTGTACGAGTGAAATGTCCAACTAACTATAACGTCCCTGAAACCTATGGTTTTTTCAGTGAATTTCTAAGGTTTTTTAAATGCTAATTTCTAACTATAACGTACCTGAAACCTATGGTTTTTTTCAGTGAATTTCAATGGTTTTTTAAATGCTAATTTCTAACTATAACGTCCCTGAAACCTATGGTTTTTTCAGTGAATTTCTAAGGTTTTTTAAATGCTAATTTCTAACTATAACGTACCTGAAACCTATGGTTTTTTCAGTGAATATATATATATGTGTGTGTATATATATATGTGGGTGTGTATATATATATGTGTGTGTGTATATATATATGTGTGTGTATATATATATATATATTCACTGAAAAAACCATAGGTTTTAGGGACAGTTATAGTTAGTTGGACATTGCACTCGTACAAAACCCGTGAAATTCCCCGTTATAGTTAGTTCAGCTAACTATAACTCGCGCCCCGCAATGCACTGCTGATGATGTCACATATTACATCACTCATGACATGGTCAGTGACATCACTGATGATATCACTGATGACATCTCAAATGACATCACTGATGAAATCACTGATGACATCATCCATGTGATAATTTCATGCATCTTCTCACACCCTAATATAACCTTTGATACACCCACTCTAAATTACAGACTGCCATTCTCAAAACCATACACACTCCAATACCAATAACTACATACCCACTCACGGATTCTTAGGTCTACACACACACATCTACTCACTCACCCGTACAGTCACTCATACTTACGGTCACTCAGTACGGGACTATCATATGCACTCATACACCTATATAGACACTCACACACCGCCACTCATCCATAGAGGTACTCACACACCTAGTCAGTCATGCAAATAATTAATCACACTGCCATTTACTCACCTATACAGTTATACACACACCAGCTCACTTACTCATACAAATACTAGCACATTCTTACGCTCTTATACAATCACTGATACAAGTACACACTCATCCATTCAGCCACTCTCACAATCACACACTCTCACTTATAGCCATTTATATACTCCAACACACATCTATACTGCCTTTCACATATGTAGTTACTCACACATGTACCACTGAGATATACATTCACTCACTAACACACCCATACACACACTCACCCACCCAAGCAGTCCATCACAGATGCACTCTTGAAATCATGCACCCAGTGATTCACCCACTCACACATCTATGTACAGAGTCACACACACCTCACCCACACAAACACTCAGGCACCCATACAGATACTTAGACAACCAATCAATAACCTATATAGACACTCATGTAGCTATTCACAAACCCATGCAGCCGCTTACATACCAACAGACAGACGGATACAGACATTCACACAGTTTAGTCACTAACCCATGCATTCAGTAAGATACGTTTAATCACTCACTTATAGAGTCAGTCACACACCTACTAAATCATCCATTCAGACACTTATACACCCACTCATTCTTCAATACGCCTTTCCCTATATATATTAAACATATTTAAACTTTACAGAAACACACAGTCACTGGATGATGTCATCAGTGATGTCATCAGTGATGTCACTGACCATGTCATGAGTGATGTAATATGTGACGTCATCAGCAGTGCATTGCGGGGGCGCGAGTTATAGTTAGCTGAACTAACTATAACGGGGGAATTTCACGGGTTTTGTATGAGTGCAATGTCCAACTAACTATAACTGTCCCTAAAACCTATGGTTTTTTCAGTGAATTTCAAAGGTTTTTAAATGCTAATTTCTAACTATAACGTGTCTGAAACCTATGGTTTTTTCAGGGAATTTCAAAGGTTTTTTAAATGCTAATTTCTAACTATAACGTGCCTGAAACCTATGGTTTTTTAAGTGAATTTCAAAGGTTTTTTAAATGCTAATTTCTAACTATAACGTGCCCTGCCTCCTCCCTTCACTACTGTGCAAACGCACCCCGTGGCGCATTTTAAGTTGGGGGATTAAGTCCCCTTGAATCATGAGGGTCAATGGGGTCCAACTAGCCCACCCTGTACCTCCAGTATGTGCCAGGGAGCTGCGTTGCAGAGAGGTGTTCAGAGGCCACGCCCCTTTTTACACCTCTCTGCAACACAGCTCTGTGGCGCTTTCTGGACGTACCTGGTGGGCTAGTTGGCCCCCAGGGACCCTCAGGATTGAAGGGTATTGAATTCCCCATCTTAAAATACGCCACGGGGCCTGTTTGCACACATGTCACCTGAAGCCCCGCCCCTCCCTTCACCACTGTGCAAACGCGCCCCGTGGCGCGTTTTAAGTTGGGGGATTAAGTCCCCTTGAATCCTGAGGGTCCCTGGAGTCCAACTAGCCCACCATGTACCTCTAAAAGCGCCACAGAGCTGCGTTGAGAGAGGTGTAAAAGGGGCGTGGCCTCTGAACACCTCTCTGCAACGCAGCTCCCTGGCGCATACTGGAGGTTCCTGGTGGGCTAGTTGGCCCCAGGGGCCCCCAGTATTCAAGGGGATTACTTCCTTACAACGCGCCAGGGGGCGCGTTTGCAGACTGCTGCAGGGAGGGGGCGGGGCCTCCGGCACGATGCCGGTCTTTTTTTTTGTGCTTTTTTTTTTATGGGAGGGGGGCTGGGTGGCCCCCCTTCCCTCGGACACTTTTGGCCCCGGGGACCCCATCCCCCGGTGCATGCCCTCTTTTTAGTAAAAAATAAATATTTGGAAGGGGGCTGCGTGGCCCCCCTCCTCAGGCCATTTAAGGCCCCGGGGACCCCATCCCCCGGGGCCGGCCTTTCTGTATTTTTTTTTAAATTTCTTCTTGGGGAGGGGGGCTGCGTGGCCCCCCTCCCGGGCCACTAATGGCCCCAGGGACCCCATCCCCCGGGGCCTGGCCACTCGTTGGGGACCATGGAGGGGTCCCCAATCCCCGCACGGTCCCGCCGGCTCCCCGCGTCCTGCGGGAGCCGGCATTGCTTTTCCATAAGGAGAGCGGCTGACATGCAGCTCCCCTTATGGAAAAGCAATCTGCTTTGCTTCATTGAAGTGAGAGCAGGTTTCCCTGCTCTCGCTTCAATGAAGCAAAGCAAGTTTGCAATTACAGGGCGGGAGCCGCGAGGCTCCCGTCCTGCCATTGCAAACAGCAGTGTCCCGGGGTAGGCACCCCAGGACACTGCAGGAGCCGGCCCTGGGGGTGGCGGTCCCCAGGGCCACCACAGGCTCCAGGAGGGGGGCCGTGCGGCCCCCTCCCCACATCTGCAAAGCCCCGGGGAGGTGGTGGTCCCCAGGGCTTCGGGGGTCCGAAACAGACCCCCATTTTAAAATTCTTAGTGCCCCGGGGAGGTGGCGGTCCCCTGGGCATGTGGGGGGGCTCGAGCCCCCCCACACAGGTAATTACATTTTAAAAAAAGAAGCCCCGGGGGGGTGGCGGTCCCCGGGGCTGCGGGAGGGCAGAGAGCCCTCCCGCACCATTTTTATTTGAAAGCTCCGGGGGGTGGCGGTCCCCGGGGCTTGGGGGGGCCTTAGAGGCCCCCCCATAAAATATGTTTCTTAACCCCTGCATGCCCCCGGGACTTGGCCCACCCGGGGGCCAAATAACAATGAAGCGCGGGAGTCCGCCCTTCGTTTTTTTTTTTACGGCGGGAT
Organism: Calotriton arnoldi; assembly: GCA_963921515.1. Taxonomy (NCBI): domain Eukaryota; kingdom Metazoa; phylum Chordata; class Amphibia; order Caudata; family Salamandridae; genus Calotriton; species Calotriton arnoldi. The sequence goes on from CAWUFW010013530.1 coordinate 457,370, forward strand.
CCAAGCACCCTGCACGCATCCCGCTGATTTTTCAAAAAAAAAAATTTGGGGGGCGCTGGGGGTCCTTGTGGGACCCCCTAAGCAGGCCTAGGTGGTCAGGGTGTTTCTACACTGCCCCCTATTTGCGTTTTGCGCACTTGTTTCTTGTGCCTCGGTTCTACCGAAGAACAAGATGGCTGCCAACACTTCCTGGTTTGGAGTGTTGACAGCCAATTAGCATACAGCTCGTGATCGGGAAGGTTCGCTCAGGGTGCGTGGACCCTCCGCGGCCATAGATATATATGTGGTTTTACTTTTGATTTTCTCAGCAACTACTGAACGAATTTACACCATTTAACAAAAAGGGTTCTTTTTGAACCAAGAACTACCTCTTTGCCAAATTTGGTGTAATTCCGTTCAGCAGTTCGGGCTGTAGCCGTGTCTAAAGCTTCCTATGGGAAATTGATTTTTGACTCTTATTTTTTAATTTCTCCGCAACTACTGAACGGATTTACACCATTTAAAAAAAGGTCGCTTTCTGAACCAAGCGCTACCATTTTGCCAAATTTGGTGTAATTCCGTTCAGCAGTTCGGGCTGTAGCCGTGTCTAAAATTTCCTATGAGAATTAACATGGAGAAAACACATTTTGGGACCCCCCTTTTTTCTCGGCCCCTGCTTGCCGAATCACCCTGAAACTTTCAGGATAGGAGCGGACCAGAGCGCCCCACGAGTTTTGAGAATTTTGCGAAGATTCATCAATCGGCATCAAAGTTATTTCAAATAGAATGTTGTGAATTTCCTATGGAAAATAGGTCCTAACTATAACTATCTACTGACGACCGCCAGTAGATAATATATATATATATATATATTCACTGAAAAAACCATAGGTTTCAGGAACGTTATAGTTAGTTGGACATTTCACTCGTACAAAACCATAGAAATTCCTGCGTTATAGTTAGTTCAGCTAACTATAACTCGCGCCCCCGCAATGCACTGCTGATGACGTCACATATTACATCATTGATGACATGGTCAGTGACATCACTGATGACATCACTGATGACATCTCAAATGACATCACTGATGACATCACTGATGACATCATCCAGTGACTGTGTGTTTCTGTAAAGTTTAAATTTGTTTTATATATATGCCAAGCTGTATTGAAGAATGAGTGGGTGTATAAGTGTCTGTATGGAGGATTTAGTAGGTACGTGACTGACTGTATAAGTGAGTGATTAATTGTGTCTTTCTGAATGCATGGGTTAGTGACTAAACTGTGTGAAAGTCTGTATCAGTCTGTCTGTTGTTGTGTAAGCTGCTGCATGGGTTGGTGAGTAGCTGCATGAGTGTCTATATGGGTTATTTATTGCTTGCCTGAGCATTTGTATGGCTGCCTGAGTGTGTGTGTGGGTGGGTGGGAGGTGTGTGACTCTGTGCATAGATGTGTGAGTGGTTGATTCACTGGGTGGATGGGTTCAAGAGTGCATGTGGAAACAGCTGTATGGGTGGGTGAGTGTGTGTATGGGTGTGTTGGTGAGTGAATGGATGTCTCAGTGGTACATGTGCAAGTAAGTACATATGTAAAAGGCAGTATATGTGAGTGATGGTGTATATAAATAACTATATGTGAGAGTCAGTAATTGTGAGAGTGGCTGCATGGATGAGTGTGTATTTGTATCAGTGATTCTATAAGAGAGTAATTATGTGTTAGTATCTGTATGAATAAGTGAGGTGGTGTCTGTATAGCTGTATAGGTGAATAAATGGAAGTATGATTGATTCTTTGCATGACTGACTAGCTGTGTGAGTAACTCTGGATATGTGGCAGTGTGTGAGTGTCTGTATAGGTGTATGAGTGCATATGATAGTGTTGTATTGATGAGTGACTGCATGTATGAGTGACTGTATGGGTGAATGAGTGGATGTGTGTGTAGACCTAGGAATCAGTCAGTGCTTATTTAGTAACTGATATTGATGTGTCTATTTTTTCGAAAATGGTAGTCTGTATTTTAGAGAGGGTGTATCAAAGGTTATATTCAGGTGTGAGGAGGTGCATCAGATGTTCACGTGGATGATGTTATCAGTGATGTCACTGACCATGTCATGAATGATGTAATATGTGACGTCATCAGCAGTGGATTGCGGGGTCGCGAGTTATAGTTAGCTGAACTAACTATAACGCCGGAATTTCTATGGTTTTGTACGAGTGAAATGTCCAACTTACTATAACGTTCCTGAAACCTATGGTTTTTTCAGTGAATTTCTATGGTTTTTTAAATGCTAATTTCTAACTATAACGTGCCTGAAACCTATGGTTTTTTCAGTGAATTTCAAAGGTTTTTTAAATGAAAATTTGTAAGTCTAATGTACCTCAATCCTGTTTTTTTTAATTTTCTATATATATATACATATATATATATTTAAAAAAAATTGTGAATAATTTTTAGTTAGGAAAACTATATTCATTCTTTTTTAAATATTATACAGAAGTCGCGCACCCTTCGCGCATCCTACACGATGGCTGCGCGCATTCCGGTAGCCATTTTGAAAAGTCGCGCTGGGGTCGCGACTTCGCCGTAATTTGTAAAGTATGAAATATCTTTAAATTAATTATAAATAAAAGTTTTCCTTTAAGTGTTTGTCTAAATTTATTAATAAAAGTATTTTTAAAGTATTATGTTCAATATAATTTCGACGAAAGTAAAGTTACGAAATGCGTGGTGTAGCCGCCTAATGTTCGCAACTCTCCCTGCACGTATTTCCGGGGTCGTGCCGTGATCGCGCTGAGATCGCGCCGAAGTCGCGACTTCGGCGTATTTTTAAAGTTGAAAAAATGACTATAGAAAGTTTGAATATGATATTAGACTGAACAGTTTTGCTAATGTACTTATTAAAAGTTTATAGAAATTTTTATTTATAGTGTATAATGATATATATGATTTTCGCGGGTGCGCGAAGGGTGCGTGACGAGTGCGCGCACCCTACGTGACTTCATGTCAGCAAAAGAAAAAAGGAATCTGATTGGTCGAAATCAATTTCATTGTGAAAGAGGGAGGATCCATCCTTCTGATATTTCCCTTACTTTTTGTCCTTGATAGAGAGAAGAGCTGTTTCTTGCTTCTCTTTATATTGATATACCTTTTTTGTGTGTTTGTTTATTTTTAATACAACTATGGCTTCTAGTTTTGCCGAAGTTGATCCACTTGCAGTAGAGGAGGAAGAACAGATGGTGCAGCAGAAGAAGAAAAGAAAGGAAAGCATCATTTGGTCTTTTTTAGTGTACAAGAGGACCTGCGATGGATGCCGCTTCTGCCTCCCGTACCCTGGAACTGCACGGTACGGTCATACTGCGGTGGGACGCACACTCGTTGACCTCTCATGGCACTGCTCCACACTTCGGGGAGGACGCTTTCCATTAGCTGTGTTTTCTGATGAAGTGTCGCGCCGGCCCCGTCCAACAACAGAACTCCTTTAGATCCAAACAGACTCTTCCACTCTCTCACCGGAAGTGAAACCAGGCCACGCGGACACTCACAAAACAACAGCCGGGAATGCACTTTTCGGTAAAAAAACACATTCCTTCCTCCTAATTTATCAAATAAACGACTCACTGAAGAACAGGGGCCAGCCTCGATCGGTAAACAGCTATTACAACGACTTTTTTACTTTGCAATACCATTACAACGCATGGATTACCACGCATGCATTGTACATCGCGAAGTCATTACTACGCATTTTTTTTTAACGCATGGTCATTTACCACGCATGCCTTTACAACGAATTTCGTTGTAAAGGTATGTGTGGTAAATGACCATGCGTTCTAAAAAAATGTAGACGATCCACGTCGTTGTAAGGAAACAGAGGCTGTTCCGTTTCCTCACAACGACGTGCACCGCCCCTCAGAGACGACGTGAAGCAGGAACCACGAAGAGAGAGGAACCACGAGGAGTGAGAGGTAAGGGGGATTGGGCATGGGGTGGGGGTTACTTTTCCAGGGTTTAGGGTAGTGCAGTGGTGTTTGGGTAGTGTAGGGGGTCGTGCTGGGGGTAGTGTTTTAGGGTTTAGGGTAGTGCAGTGGTGTTTGTGTAGTGTAGGGGGTAATGCTGGGGGTAGTGTTTTAGGGTTTAGGGTAGTGCAGTGGTGTTTGGGCAGTGTAGGGGTCGTGCTGGGGGTAGTGCTTTAGGGTTTAGGGTAATGCAGTGGTGTTTGGGTAGTATATGGGGTCATGCTGGGGGTAGATTTAGGGTTTAGGGTAGTGCAGTGGTGTTTTGGTAGTGTAGGGGGTCATGCTGGGCGTAGATTTAGGGTTTAGGGTAGTGCAGTGGTGTTTGTGTAGTGTAGGGGGTCGTGCTGGGGGTAGTGTTTTAGGGTTTAGGGTAGTGCAGTGGTGTTTGGGTAGTGTAGGGGGTCATGCTGGGGGTAGTGTTTTAGGGTTTTGGGTAGTGCAGTGGTGTTTGGGTAGTGTAGGGGGTCATGCTGGGGGTAGTGTTTTAGGGTAGTGCAGTGGTGTTTGGGTAGTGTAGGGGGTTGTGCTGGGGTAGATTTAGGGTTTAGGGTAGTGCAGTGGTGTTTGTGTAGTGTAGGGGGTCGTGCTGGGGGTAGTGTTTTAGGGTTTAGGGTAGTGCAGTGGTGTTTGTGTTGTGTAGGGGGTCATGCTGGGGGTAGTGTTTTAGGGTTTAGAGTAGTGCAGTGGTGTTTGTGTAGTGTAGGGGGTAGTGTTTTAGGGTTTAGGGTAGTGCAGTGGTGTTTGTGTAATGTAGGGGGTCGTGCTGGGGTAGTGGTTTAGGGTTTAGGGTAGTGCAGTGGTGTTTGGGTAGTGTAGGGGGTCGTGTTTTAGGGTTTAGGGTAGTGCAGTGGTGTTTGGATAGTGTAGGGGGTCGTGCTGGGGGTATTGTTTTAGGGTTTAGGGTAGTGCAGTGGTGTTTGGGTAGTGTAGGGGGTCGTCCTGGGGGTAGATTTAGGGTTTAGGGTAGTGCAGTGGTGTTTGGGTAGTGTAGGGAGTTGTGCTGGGGGTAGTGTTTTAGGGTCTAGGGTAGTGCAGTGGTGTTTGTGTAGTGTAGGGGGTCGTGCTGGGGTAGTGTTTTAGGGTTTAGGGTAGTGCAGTGGTGTTTGTGTAGTGTAGGGGGTCCTGCTGGGGGTAGTGTTTTAGGGTTTAGGGTAGTGCAGTGGTGTTTGTCTTGTGTAGGGGGTCGTGCTGGGGGTAGTGTTTTAGGGTTTAGGGTAGTGCAGTGGTGTTTGTGTAGTGTAGGGGGTAGTGTTTTAGGGTTTAGGGTAGTGCAGTGGTGTTTGGGTAGTGTAGGGGGTCGTGCTGTGGGTACTGTTTTAGGGTTTAGGGTAGTGCAGTGGTGTTTGGGTAGTGTAGGGGGTCGTGCTGGGGGTAGATTTAGGGTTTAGGGTAGTGCAGTGGTGTTTGGGTAGTGTAGGGAGTTGTGCTGGGGGTAGTGTTTTAGGGTTTAGGGTAGTGCAGTGGTGTTTGTGTAGTGTAGGGGTCATGCTGGGGTACTGTTTTAGGGTTTAGGGTAGTGCAGTGGTGTTTGGGTAGTGTAGGGGGTTGTGCTGGGGGTAGATTTAGGGTTTAGGGTAGTGCAGTGATGTTTGTGTAGTGTAGGGGGTCGTGCTGGGGGTAGTGTTTTAGGGTTTAGGGTTGTGCAGTGGTGTTTGTGTTGTGTAGGGGGTCATGCTGGGGGTAGTGTTTTAGGGTTTAGTGTAGTGCAGTGGTGTTTGTGTGTAGTGTAGGGGGTAGTGTTTTAGGGTTTAGGGTAGTGCAGTGGTGTTTGTGTAATGTAGGGGGTCGTGCTGGGGGTAGTGTTTTAGGGTTTAGGGTTGTGCAGTGGTGTTTGGGTAGTGTAGGTGGTCATGCTGGGGTAGTTTAGGGTTTAGGGTAGTGCAGTGGTGTTTGGGTAGTGTAGGGGGTAGTGCTGGGGGTACTGTTTTAGGGTTTAGGGTAGTGCAGTGGTGTTTGGGTAGTGTAGGGGGTCTTGCTGGGGGTAGATTTAGGGTTTAGGGTAGTGCAGTGGTGTTTGGGTAGTGTAGGGAGTTGTGCTGGGGGTAGTGTTTTAGGGTTTAGGGTAGTGCAGTGGTGTTTGTGTAGTGTAGGGGGTCATGCTGGGGTAGTGTTTTAGGGTTTAGGGTAGTGCAGTGGTATTTGTGTAGTGTAGGGGGTCGTGCTGGGGGTAGTGTTTTAGGGTTTAGGGTAGTGCAGTGGTGTTTGTGTAGTATAGGGGGTCATGCTGGGGGTAGTGTTTTAGGGTTTAGGGTAGTGCAGTGGTGTTTGGGTAGTGTAGGGGGTCATGCTGGGGGTAGTGTTTTAGGGTTTAGGGTAGTGCAGTGGTGTTTGGGTAGTGTAGGGGGTCATGCTGGGGGTAGTGTTTAAGGGTTTAGGGTAGTGCAGTGGTGATTGGGTAGTATAGGGGTCGTGCTGGGGGTAGTGTTATAGGGTTTAGGGTAGTGCAGTGGTGTTTGTGTAGTGTAGGGGGTTGTGCTGGTGGTAGTGTTTTAGGGTTTGCGGTAGTGCAGTGGTGTTTGTGTAGTGTAGGGGGTCGTGCTGGGGGTAGTGTTTTAGGGTTTAGGGTAGTGCAGTGGTGTTTGTGTAGTGTAGGGGGTCATGCTGGGGGTAGTGTATTAGGGTTTAGGGTAGTGCAGTGGTGTTTGTGTAGTGTAGGGGTCGTGCTGGGGTGTAATGTTTTAGGGTTTAGGGTAGTGCAGTGGTGTTTGTGTAGTGTAGGGGGTAGTGTTTTAGGGTTTAGGGTAGTGCAGTGGTGTTTGTGTAGTGTAGGGGGTCATGCTGGGGGTAGTGTTTTAGAGTTTAGGGTAGTGCAGTGGTGTTTGTGTAGTGTAGGGGGTCGTGTTTTAGGCTTAGGGTAGTGCAGTGGTGTTTAGGTAGTGTAGGGGTCGTGCTGGGGTAGTGTTTTAGGATTTAGGGTAGTGCAGTGGTGTTTGGGTAGTGTAGGGGGTAGTGTTTTAGGGTTTAGGGTAGTGCAGTGGTGTTTGGGTAGTGTAGGGGGTCATGCTGGGGGTAGTGTTTTAGGGTTTAGGGTAGTGCAGTGGTGTTTGGGTAGTGTAGGGGGTAATGCTGGGGGTAGATTTAGGGTTTAGGGCAGTGCAGTGGTGTTTTTGTAGTGTAGGGGGTCGTGCTGGGGGTAGTGTTTTAGGGTTTAGGGTAGTGCAGTGGTGTTTGGGTAGTGTAGGGGGTCGTCCTGGGGGTGGTGTTTTAGGGTTTAGGGTAGTGCAGTGGTATTTGTGTAGTGTAGGGGGTCGTGCTGGGGTAGTGTTTTAGGGTTTAGGGTAGTGCAGTGGTGTTTGTGTAGTGTAGGGGGTCGTGCTGGGGGTAGTGTTTTAGAGTTTAGGGTAGTGCAGTGGTGTTTGTGTAGTGTAGGGGGTCGTGCTGGGGTAGTGTTTTAGGGTTTAGGGTAGTGCAGTGGTATTTGTGTAGTGTCGGGGGTCGTGCTGGGGTAGTGTTTTAGGGTTTAGGGTAGTGCAGTGGTGTTTGTGTAGTGTAGGGGGTCCTGCTGGGGTTAGTGTTTTAGGGTTTAGGGTAGTGCAGTGGTGTTTGTCTTGTGTAGGGGGTCGTGCTGGGGGTAGTGTTTTAGGGTTTAGGGTAGTGCAGTGGTGATTGTGTAGTGTAGGGGGTAGTGTTTTAGTGTTTAGGGTAGTGCAGTGGTGTTCGGGTAGTGTAGGGGGTCGTGCTGTGGGTACTGTTTTAGGGTTTAGGGTAGTGCAGTGGTGTTTGGGTAGTGTAGGGGGTCATGCTGGGGGTAGATTTAGGGTTTAGGGTAGTGCAGTGGTGTTTGGGTAGTGTAGGGAGTTGTGCTGGGGGTAGTGTTTTAGGGTTTAGGGTAGTGCAGTGGTGTTTGTGTAATGTAGGGGTCATGCTGGGGTACTGTTTTAGGGTTTAGGGTAGTGCAGTGGTGTTTGGGTAGTGTAGGGGGTTGTAATGGGGGTAGATTTAGGGTTTAGGGTAGTGCAGTGATGTTTGTGTAGTGTAGGGGGTCGTGCTGGGGGTAGTGTTTTAGGGTTTAGGGTAGTGCAGTGGTGTTTGTGTTGTGTAGGGGGTCATGCTGGGGGTAGTGTTTTAGGGTTTAGGGTAGTGCAGTGGTGTTTGTGTAGTGTAGGGGGTAGTGTTTTAGGGTTTTGGGTAGTGCAGTGGTGTTTGTGTAATGTATGGGGTCGTGCTGGGGTAGTGTTTTAGGGTTTAGGGTAGTGCAGTGGTGTTTGGGTAGTGTAGGGGGTCGTGTTTTAGGGTTTAGGGTAGTGCAGTGGTATTTGGGTAGTGTAGGGGGTAGTGCTGGGGGTACTGTTTTAGGGTTTAGGGTAGTGCAGTGGTGTTTGGGTAGTGTAGGGGGTCGTGCTGGGGGTAGATTTAGGGTTTAGGGTAGTGCAGTGGTGTTTGGGTAGTGTAGGGAGTTGTGCTAGGGGTAGTGTTTTAGGGTTTAGGGTAGTGCAGTGGTGTTTGTATAGTGTAGGGGGTCATGCTGGGGTAGTGTTTTAGGGTTTAGGGTAGTGCAGTGGTATTTGTGTAGTGTAGGGGGTCGTGCTGGGGGTAGTGTTTTAGGGTTTAGGGTAGTGCAGTGGTGTTTGTGTAGTATAGGGGGTCATGCTGGGGGTAGTGTTTTAGGGTTTAGGGTAGTGCAGTGGTGTTTGGGTAGTGTAGTGGGTCATGCTGGGGGTAGTGTTTTAGGGTTTAGGGTAGTGCAGTGGTGTTTGGGTAGTGTAGTGGGTCATGCTGGGGGTAGTGTTTTAGGGTTTAGGGTAGTGCAGTGGTGTTTGGGTAGTGTAGGGGGTCATGCTGGGGGTAGTGTTTAAGGGTTTAGGGTAGTGCAGTGGTGATTGGGTAGTATAGGGGTCGTGCTGGGGGTAGTGTTTTAGGGTTTAGGGTAGTGCAGTGGTGTTTGTGTAGTGTACAGGGTTGTGCTGGGGGTAGATTTAGGGTTTAGGGTAGTGCAGTGGTGTTTGGGTAATATAGGGAGCCGTGCTGGGGATAGTGTTTTTGGGTTTAGAGTAGTGCAGTGGTGTTTGTGTAGTATAGGGGGTTGTGCTGGTGGTAGTGTTTTAGGGTTTAGGGTAGTGCAGTGGTGTTTGTGTAGTGTAGGGGGTTGTGCTGGTGGTAGTGTTTTAGGGTTTGCGGTAGTGCAGTGGTGTTTGTGTAGTGTAGGGGGTTGTGCTGGGGGTAGTGTTTTAGGGTTTAGGGTAGTGCAGAGGTGTTTGTGTAGTGTAGGGGGTCATGCTGGGGGTAGTGTTTTAGGGTTTAGGGTAGTGCAGTGGTGTTTGTGTAGTGTAGGGGTCGTGCTGGGGTGTAGTGTTTTAGGGTTTAGGGTAGTGCAGTGGTGTTTGTGTAGTGTAGGGGGTAGTGTTTTAGGGTTTAGGGTAGTGCAGTGGTGTTTGTGTAGTGTAGGGGGTCATGCTGGGGGTAGTGTTTTAGAGTTTAGGGTAGTGCAGTGGTGTTTGTGTAGTGTAGGGGGTCGTGTTTTAGGGTTTAGGGTAGTGCAGTGGTGTTTAGGTAGTGTAGGGGTCGTGCTGGGGTAGTGTTTTAGGATTTAGGGTAGTGCAGTGGTGTTTGGGTAGTGTAGGGGGTAGTGGTTTAGGGTTTAGGGTAGTGCAGTGGTGTTTGGGTAGTGTAGGGGGTCATGCTGGGGGTAGTGTTTTAGGGTTTAGAGTAGTGCAGTGGTGTTTGGGTAGTGTAGGGGGTCATGCTGGGGGTAGATTTAGGGTTTAGGGCAGTGCAGTGGTGTTTGGGTAGTGTAGGGGGTCATGCTGGGGGTAGTGTTTTAGGGTTTAGGGTAGTGCAGTGGTGTTTGGGTAGTGTAGGGGTCATGCTGGGGGTAGTGTTTTAGGGTTTAGGGTAGTGCAGTGGTGTTTGTGTAGTGTAGGGGGTCATTCTGGGGGTAGATTTAGGGTTTAGGGCAGTGCAGTGGTGTTTCTGTAGTGTAGGGGGTCGTGCTGGGGGTAGTGTTTTAGGGTTTAGGGTAGTGCAGTGGTGTTTGGGTAGTGTAGGGGGTCGTCCTGGGGGTGGTGTTTTAGGGTTTAGGGTAGTGCAGTGGTGTTTGGGTAGTCTAGGGGGTCGTGCTGGGGGTAGTGTTTTAGGGTTTAGGGTAGTGCAGTGGTGTTTGGGTAGTGTAGGGGGTCATCCTGGGGGTGGTGTTTTAGGGTTTAGGGTAGTGCAGTGGTGTTTGGGTAGTCTAGGGGGTCGTGCTGGGGGTAGTGTTTTAGGGTTTAGGGTAGTGCAGTGGTATTTGGGTAGCGTAGGGGGTCATGCTGATGGTAGTGTTTTAGGGTTTAGGGTAGTGCAGTGGTGTTTGGGTAGTATAGAGGGTCATGCTGGGGATAGATTTAGGGTTTAGGGTAGTGCAGTGGTGTTTGGGTAGTGTAGGGAGTCGTGCTGGGGGTAGGGTTTTAGAGTTTAGGGTAGTGCAGTGGTGTTTGGGTAGTGTAGGGGGTCGTGCTTGGGGTAGTGTATTAGGGTTTAGGGTAGTGAAGTGGTGTTTGGTTAGTGTAGGGGGTCGTGCTGGGGGTAGTGATTTAGGGTTTAGTGTAGTGCAGTGGTGTTTGGGTAGGATAGGGGGTAGTGCTGGGGGTAGTGTTTTAGGGTCTAGGGTAGTGCAGTGGTGTTTGTGTAGTATAGGGGGTAGTGCTGGGGGTAGTGTTTTAGGGTTTAGGGTAGTGCAGTTGTGTTTGGGTAGTGTAGGGGGTCGTGCTGGGGTATATTTAGAGTTTAGGGTAGTGCAGTGGTGTTTGTGTAGTGTATGGGGTTGTGCTGGGGGTAGTGTTGTAGGGTTTAGGGTAATGCAGTGGTGTTTGTGTAGTGTAGGGGGTCACGCTGGGGGTAGTGTTTTAGGGTTTATGGTAGTGCAGTGTTGTTTGGGTAGTGTAGGGGGTCGTGCTGGGGGTAGTGTTTTAGGGTTTAGGGTAGTGCAGTGGTATTTGGGTAGTGTAGGGGGTCGTGCTGGGGGTGGTGTTTTAGGGTTTAGGGTAGTGCAGTGGTGTTTGGGTAGTGTGGGGAGTCGTGCTGGGGTAGTGTTTTAGGGTTTAGGGTAGTGCAGTGGTGTTTGGGTAGTGTAGGGGGTCATGCTGGGGGTAGATTTAGGGTTTAGGGCAGTGCAGTGGTGTTTGGGTAGTGTAGGGTGTCATGCTGGGGGTAGTGTTTTAGGGTTTAGGGTAGTGCAGTGGTGTTTGGGTAGTGTAGGGGTCATGCTGGGGGTAGTGTTTTAGGGTTTAGGGTAGTGCAGTGGTGTTTGTGTAGTGTAGGGGGTCATTCTGGGGGTAGATTTAGGGTTTAGGGCAGTGCAGTGGTGTTTCTGTAGTGTAGGGGGTCGTGCTGGGGGTAGTGTTTTAGGGTTTAGGGTAGTGCAGTGGTGTTTGGGTAGTGTAGGGGGTCGTCCTGGGGGTGGTGTTTTAGGGTTTAGGGTAGTGCAGTGGTGTTTGGGTAGTCTAGGGGGTCGTGCTGGGGGTAGTGTTTTAGGGTTTAGGGTAGTGCAGTGGTGTTTGGGTAGTGTAGGGGGTCGTCCTGGGGGTGGTGTTTTAGGGTTTAGGGTAGTGCAGTGGTGTTTGGGTAGTCTAGGGGGTCGTGCTGGGGGTAGTGTTTTAGGGTTTAGGGTAGTGCAGTGGTATTTGGGTAGCGTAGGGGGTCATGCTGGTGGTAGTGTTTTAGGGTTTAGGGTAGTGCAGTGGTGTTTGGGTAGTATAGAGGGTCATGCTGGGGATAGATTTAGGGTTTAGGGTAGTGCAGTGGTGTTTGGGTAGTGTAGGGAGTCGTGCTGGGGGTAGGGTTTTAGAGTTTAGGGTAGTGCAGTGGTGTTTGGGTAGTGTAGGGGGTCGTGCTTGGGGTAGTGTATTAGGGTTTAGGGTAGTGAAGTGGTGTTTGGTTAGTGTAGGGGGTCGTGCTGGGGGTAGTGATTTAGGGTTTAGGGTAGTGCAGTGGTGTTTGGGTAGTATAGGGGGTAGTGCTGGGGGTAGTGTTTTAGGGTTTAGGGTAGTGCAGTGGTGTTTGTGTAGTATAGGGGGTAGTGCTGGGGGTAGTGTTTTAGGGTTTAGGGTAGTGCAGTTGTGTTTGGGTAGTGTAGGGGGTCGTGCTGGGGTATATTTAGAGTTTAGGGTAGTGCAGTGGTGTTTGTGTAGTGTATGGGGTTGTGCTGGGGGTAGTGTTGTAGGGTTTAGGGTAGTGCAGTGGTGTTTGTGTAGTGTAGGGGGTCGCGCTGGGGGTAGTGTTTTAGGGTTTATGGTAGTGCAGTGGTGTTTGGGTAGTGTAGGGGGTCGTGCTGGGGGTAGTGTTTTAGGGTTTAGGGTAGTGCAGTGGTATTTGGGTAGTGTAGGGGGTCGTGCTGGGGGTGGTGTTTTAGGGTTTAGGGTAGTGCAGTGGTGTTTGGGTAGTGTGGGGAGTCGTGCTGGGGTAGTGTTTTAGGGTTTAGGGTAGTGCAGTGGTGTTTGGGTAGTATAGGGGATCATGCTGGGTGCAGTGTTTTAGGGTTTAGGGTAGTGCAGTGGTGTTTGGGTAGTGTAGGGGGTCATGCTGGGGGTAGTGTTTTAGGGTTTAGGGTAGTGCAGTGGTGTTTGGGTAGTGTAGGGGTAGTGCTGGGGGTAGTGTTTTAGGGTTTAGGGTAGTGCAGTGGTGTTTGTATAGTGTAGGGGTAGTGCTGGGCGTAGTGTTTTAGGGTGGTGCAGTGGTGTTTGTGTAGTATAGGGGTCGTGCTGGGGTAGTGTTTTGTGGTTTAGGGTAGTGCAGTGGTGTTTTGGTAGTGTTGGGGGTCATGCTGGGGGTAGTGTTTTATTGTTTAGGGTAGTGCAGTGGTGTTTGGGTAGTGTAGGGGGTTATGCTGGGGGTAGTGTTTAGGGTTTAGGGTAGTGCAGTGGTGTTTGGGTAGTATAGGGGGTTGTGCTGGGGTAGTGTTTTAGGGTTTAGGGTAGTGCAGTGGTGTTTGGGTAGTGTAGGTGGTCATGCTGGGGGTAGTGTTTTAGGGTAGTGCAGTGGTGTTTGTGTAGTGTAGGGGGTCGTGCTGGGGGTTGATTTAGGGTTTAGGGTAGTGCAGTGGTGTTGGTGTAGTGTAGGGGGTCATGCTGGGGGTAGTGTTTTAGGGTTTAGGGTAGTGCAGTGGTGTTTGTGTTGTGTAGGGGGTCGTGCTGGGGGTAGTGTTTTAGGGTTTAGGGTAGTGCAGTGGTGTTTGTGTAGTGTAGGGGGTAGTGTTTTAGGGTTTAGGGTAGTGCAGTGGTGTTTGTGTAATGTAGGGGGTCGTGCTGGGGGTAGTGTTTTAGGGTTTAGGGTAGTGCAGTGGTGTTT